>CM053271.1:20257042-20747102 GCA_028583415.1 Protea cynaroides | reverse complement strand
TTTTAGATTAAAAATAAATAAATAAAGGGATCAGAAAAACCCTGCTCTCAGAACCTTGCATAAGTGGGACCAGCACTGGTTAGTGGCTCCTTTGGCTATTTCGTTTTTTGATGCAACGATTGAAGCATTTTAAGATATTACTTCAGATATCATTCCATTGGCTGGGTGGACCTTCCGGTTGGGTCAGCAATGGCTACAATTTGGGTTGGTTTTAAACCCTTGAAATGATACTTTGCCAGCATATAGCATTTGACTTTGCTTTTATGAAACCATTGAATTAGTAGCCACGTACTGCTCCAATTGTACTTTGAGATCTTAGATGTCTACTGACCAATGAAAGTAAAATGGAATAAAAGAAGAAAATGGAGCAGACTGTCTGAGTCCTGACCCATCTCCTTAATAAGTAAATCTTGGGCTTATAGATACATGCTCTCAAATTTTAGTCAATAATTCTATTTATTTTTCGGTAAAAAATTTAGTCAAAATTAATTGGTACGAAAGCTATGGTGCTGAAGTTGTGAGTTCTACTGTGAATAAATTTTGCTCCTTCTAGGATTTTGCAAAAAAAAAAAAAAAGTTGCAAATTCTACATGTTCTATTGAATAATTTCTATTTAAAAAGAAAAAACTATATATGATGGGTTTTTCTTTTCCTTCTATTGAATTCAATGGAATCGGATCTGGCCTCACCAAAATATTTTACTCTGCCATGATTTGGATGGTAGTCAAAATATATATATATATATATATATATATATATATATATATATATATATATATATTAAAATTAGATAATACAATTAAGTAGAGATGTAACTCCCCTGATCGATTCAAAGCAAATATGCATCAATATTTGAATTCATATCCTATTAAAATATTTGTTATTTTAAACCAACATGGATATTTTTTTTAAGTATCAAAGTTCAAATTTTCCATGGAATCAAATCTTCATTTATTTTTTAGAATATTTATTTATATCAATATTATTAAAAGTAATATAAAATTATATATATGTACTTTATCTCATGAAAATACAAGTAAATACATATATACTAAGTAAAGGGCAATGGTTCTTGTCCGGGTGCATGGCTATTGTGCCAGCCCAAGAGCCAATGAAAATGCACGCATATGTATCTAACTAGGGGGGTGGGGATGGTCATTTTTCCCTTCCTTTGTTTGGGTGCAGATTCAGATAGTTAGACATGAATCTTTTTCCTTCAAGTAAAAATACACTATTAAGTTACTTTATTCTCTTAAATTATAATCAAATTGATTACCTCAATGTCCAATTTCATATGATTATCATTCAGGTTTGAAAAAGAATTTGAATCCCTATAGAATATCAGATTATTTAGATCTGAATTCAAAATTTTGATTATCCATATACATATCTACAACTTAGTGGGAAAAAAAAAATACTATATGCCTTTGTTAACCCCTTCCCCTTTTCTGTGGGGGAGGGGGGAGGAAGAAAGAAGAATATATATGGTGAATTATGAACTATGTTGGTGGATCATAAGCTAGAAGCTACTCTTGATGATCATTAATATGGTAATCCAATAAAAGCTTTGGATACTTGTTCTTGGATTGAGGAAGAGGAGTTTAAAAAGAAGTTCTAAAGACATGCATGCATGATGCACAACCCTTTATAGACTTTGAGACACAAATTTCAAACCCTTTTCTTCTTCTTCTCCTTTTCACCTTTGACACTCACCTTTCTCCCTTCCCTTTTATAGTGTTACCCCAAAAAATTCTCTTGGACCAAATTTGAAACGCTTTACTCAGATCTCAGCCTTGAGGATCACATCACATGCATACAAATTTCAATGAAATTCCCCTTCACTTTTTGGAGCTGGGCAGCACGAGTTGGGAGTGAGAATCCCCTCCCCTCCCTTCTCTTCCCTTCTCAAGACTTCTCCCCTCGGGTCCAAAGCTAGTCTTCTTACTGTTTTGAGATTCGAGCTCTCGAGAGTTTCACTCACTCTCACCTCAATTTTTAACTCACTCAATTCCATTTTTTATCTTCTGCAAACCCAAGGCTAAACGTATATATGAACTATGTACAATTGTACATACATGCCATCTCTCTCTCTCTCTCTCTCTCTCTCTCTCTCTCTCTCTCTCTCTCTCTCTCTCTCTCTCTCTCTCTCTCTCCTTAAACTAAACAACCGCGGGTTCAACAGTGGCTGTCCACAGCTACCCTTCTTGCACAACCATTTGGGACCTTAATTTCCAATGTCTGTTTGTCTGATATGAATTTAAATACCTTTCTTTATATTTCCTTTCTACCAGAGAAACCCAGTTGGCAAAGTTGCCTCCCTTCCCTCTCTGTCTCTCTCTTCTTCAATTGAAGCTCACACCAGAGAGAGAGAGAGAGTGTGTGTGTGTGTGTTTCTGCTTTGGGGTCTGCATTCAAGGGGCCAATGGCTAGGGGGTTCATTCTCAAGGGAACTTTGTCCGTACGTCACATGAGCCTTAGTCAAAGGAACACATACTGAATTCATGTTACATTGGAAATGATAAAGAAAACCATCCATGTGATCATCAGAACATTTCTTAATTTCCACTTAAAATACCATTAAATCTAATATTAATCTCATTCAATTCTCTTCCTCAATATTTTAAGGTCGGTAGTTGTTAGCTTATCCTATAGTTTGTCCACATATAAACTGTTTTCAAAAGCTCTCAAGTCTCAACTTCTATTTATTCATCATTTTGTCTCTTGCTTACCAACTTAAACACACAAAAATGAAAGATCCTCAAAAGTCGGCTGGTCCCAATCACCCTTCTTTTCCTTTTATAAAATTAAAATAAATTGAATCTTACAATGGTTTGGTACACTTTTTTCTATTTTCATTTTTTTTGTGGGAAAGAAAGAGAAATGAGTGGAGATTGGCTTAAGACTGAAGAATTACAATTTAAACTCAAATTAAAATTATTAATCAGTCCACACGTTCATCTCACTTTGGAAGAAATTCACTTTTGTTTTCCAAGTCTAATGGACTTCACATGTTTAAAAGTTGAAAAGTGTTATAATTTTGGTTAATTAAAAGTGGCTAGGTAGTGTTTGAACCCAACTACTTGACCATAGGAACCAACCTAACAGGTTTAAGCTTATTTGACCTACCCATATGGATCAATGAACTATCCATAAGTCCAAATGTATATAAGTATATAGCAGATGTGGTGCTCAAAATTATAATGCATGTGGATTCAGGTGCTGTTGGGGAAGGTACTCAGCTTGAGAACTAATAAATTATCATTAATTTCCCTCCAAAAACTGACTAGGATCTAGGATTCAGATTTCATGGATCGGGTCAGGTCGGGTCAAGAATTTTCACCCATGTACAGGCCTCTAATGGTATCCTAGACCATTAGCTCAGGAGTGATTGCCTGCTTGTCTCTATGATCTCCTATTGGGCGAAATGGAGGATATCTCGAACAAGGGAGAGAACGGGGAAATCCCATACGACCCGATATGTCTAACAAGTGGATTCAAGTGGTGACGGGGAGGTGTTTAGCTTGAGAACTATCATCCCAAAACCAATTAGGATTCATATTTTTCGGGTCGGGTCGGGTCGGGTCAGAAATCTCCATCAATGTACAGTCCTCTAATGGTATCCAATACCATCTTTAGAGGAGTGATTGCTTGTCTCACCTTGGGGGAAGATTAAGGCCCATATTGCTCTATGATCCTCCTTGGTCAAAGTATGAAGTAATCATATTTTGACCAAAAGGCATAGACCAGTAGAGGCCTGAGCATTGTATTCCGGTTTGTCTCACTGTGTTTGAGAAACTTTTCTCTTCTTGATGCATGAGTGTCTGTTGTCTATTTTGTATTTTGAATCTTTGGTCTTGTGATAATGATGTGTCTGTAGCATTGGGGTGGGAATTTTGGGATTCAATATTATTTCAATCCTCCCTTTGTTTAATCGAAAGAGGTTCAGCCATGGATGCTGACAAGTAATTTAACACAATTAACGAGAATTTGGTATCATTGGATAGTGATTGGTGATTATGCAACGAAGAAAGAATCAAGAAACTTGTTTTTGGATCAAAGCTGTTCCTAGCATGGTTCAAGGAAGAATCGCCCTCCATCAGTTCCAGATTCCGGTCCAACCAAATAGCCGGTCTAGCTGATTCAACCGATCCACTCTCAATTGCCTCGACAGCAATGAGCCATTTTGCCATTGTATGGTAGGCAACAGTAAGAATGTCTTATATTTTAGCTGGATTATCCGGTTGAACTGGTAACCATGAGACTCAAGAAGCAATCTGGCCCCCTGGAGGCATACCTTGGGACCAGAATTTACTACAAACCAGGTTGCACAGTTGACAAGATTAGATAGATTTTCAGGTTGTACTACCTGACGACCAGGGTTGCATATTGGAAGATGGGCTAGATTAGCCTAGTGGGCCTAAATGTGCATATGGTTTTGTCACTATCTCTGGTTATGGGTCATGGTTCTTAGGCCACAAAAATCTTGGGTCAGATTTGTAGGCCCAATTGTTGATAAGGCCAGCTCTGCAGATTTGACTGGGGAATCCAACCGGCCATGACCACCACACAGTAGTTGGATCAGGGAACCTTGAGGAATACCAGAGAAACTACCCTCATAACTGGACCACTTGCATTCATTTGGTATTCCAAACTTTAGGGCTGATAAAACTTCTATTTTTGGATTTTATGGATCTTGATTCCCAGAGAGTCATTTTGGAATAGAAGTACGTTTGATAAGTCTGGTTAGATTCCAACTCCCACAGAGTGAACCGGATTCAAAATGACTCCAGAATCCAAAATTTTAGAGTCATAAATACTTGTTCCAAACTGTTGGATCAACTTTTTGAAAGAAAGAAAAAAGTCAACTCTCACATGACTCTCACTTGACCACCACCACCGTTGCCACCACACACCAACACCACCACAACTACCACCACCGCCACCACCCACCACCACCGCCGTCACCACCACCACCCACCACCCACCACCACCATCACCACCACCGCCACAACCATCGCCACCACCGCCACTGCCACCACCCACCACCAGCACCGCCACCACAGCCATCACCATAACCACCACCACCACCACCCATAGCCATCATCGCCACCGCCACCACCGCCACTACCACCCATCACCCACCACCATTGCCATTACCCACCACCACCACCACCACCATCATCGCCACCACCACCCCACCACCCATCACCACCACCACCCACCACCGCCACCACCCACTACCACCACTCACCACTATCGCGACTGTTTTTCTAGACTTCGATTAGGGGGATAGCGTGTTATCAAACGTGTTTCTAATCCAAAAATGCTCGAGAATCTATTTTAGAATTACGTTATCAAACAAGTTTTTATTCCAAAATAATCCTTGAGTAGCTTAGAGTAGAATTCAAAATTGAACCAGAGTCCAGAATCCAGAAGCAGAAGTTTTATCAAATGGGCCCTTAATGTACAGATGCTGAAGGGTTTTGAGATTTATAATCCACGGGAGATCGAGGGATCGACACGTTGTCAGTGTTTTCGAGGATCTACATGCTAGCAAGGGGAAATGGGAGTATAGAGAGAATCGGTATTTAGTCACTTGGAGGGGGCCAAATTTTAAGGGGAGAGAGAGAGAGAGAGAGAGAGAGAGAGAGAAAGGGTGTGAGAAGGAAGACACATAGGCAACGTGCATGTACTTCCTTTTCCCATAATGCACCTATTGCAATCAAAGAAAAGAAAATACTGACGAGACCTATTCATCTCTTGAATTGCCTTTGTATAGAACGAGGGATTCTTAAGTTGTGTTTGGTATGCATTCTTGGAGTGTATTCTTAGACATGCATTCTCAAAATGAAGAATGCATTCTTAATATAGAATGAGTATGGAAGTACACATAGGCAGCATGTATTTCTGTTTTGGGCTCAAAAGTGGAATGGGCTAAAAAGGGCATTCTATAATGGGCAACGTTCTATGGATTCCATGATCCCAGAATGAAAATCCATACTAAACATTGTTTTTATCATCTCAGAATGTATTCTTGATCTAGAATGCATAGCAAAGGCAGGGTTTAGAAAGTCCTGCTTAGAAGGAAGGCAAATGGCAAAGAAATACAAAATAAGTTTTCAAAATAAAATAATTTTTTTGGGAATTTCCTTTCCCAGTTGAAATAAATGAAGCCTTAGTGAGATATGATTCACATACTTACCAAAAAAAAAAGAGATATGGTTCACATATAGGCTGCATTTGGTATGCATTCTTGGAATGCTACTCTAGAATGAGAATGAACTAAAACGCGAGATATTTTCGTTCTAGGATCAAAATAAAAAATAGGGTAGAAAATGGATTTCAGAAAAATCTCTTACCAAATTCTAGGATTCAAGTTCAAGTTAGAATGCCTTCCTAGTACACAGCTGCACTAGGTCAAACCAAATCAAACCAGCAAGCCTTGTCCAATTCATGGTTTCAATGGGTTGGACTGGCATCTGGATTGTGATTTGGAAGCCCAAAATAAGGTTTGTGCTGGCCCCGACTGATAAAAGCACAAAAATATAGATGGGCTAGCCCAAAACTATACTCTATATATACACAATAAATGTATTATAAAACATGTGTGTTTGCAAACAATACAACATATATGGAATAAATATATTGGTTTTACAATATAATATATTATTTATAATCAATTTGCTCTCTCTATTTTCTCCAATATTTTTCATCTTCTGAATTGTTTCTATGTATCAGTCTAAGCTTAGTTTAGATGGGCTCAGGCAGTCAGGCCTAGGGAGGCATAAACCCAGCCTCTAGTCCTAAATACTTAGAAGTAATTAGAACAAGCTTGGTCTTTGGCTAACCACTGCAAAGCCCAATATAGCCCAGTTTGCACCCATACGTAGAAACAGAAGCCTTCTTCCAAGTTCCACAACCAGAAGGATTCTAGCTAACCATAACTCAAGAAATGGTTAATAATCAAATCCGAACTGGGCGAAGCGGCTTTGGCGTGGTGGTGGCAGGCAGCCAGCTGCAGCTGAATGCTGGCCTAAGTCCCAGGAGAGATGGCTACTTCTATCTGCTGAATTTTAACTACAATTACTTAGGCTCCATTTGGTTGCAAAGAAAATCAAAAGGAGGAGAAGTGAAAATTTTCAAACCTAAAAATGGAACTTTTATAACCATTCCCGATTGCATAAACTACTTAAATTTATTTTCATATTTAGTAATAATGTATTTTAGATATAATTATTATTTAAGAAACAAAATTAAAATTTCACACCCCTAACCTCTTTCCTCTGCATCCTAAATTCACAGTATAAACTTTTTTCAATGTGAGTTGGGGAGTGCAACCTCATTGTGCATGTAACACTACATCACGTTTTCCAGCCGTACAATGGGCGTCATACCAATTTAAGGTTGGTCTTTATCATCACATTACAGGCATATCTCTCTCTCTCTCTCTCTCTCTCTCTCTCTCTCTCTCACATGGGAAATCCAGAACAATGGTTAGGTGAAGCCTGAAGGATTGGATTTTGGCTGGGGCATCAAATTAGAAGTATTCGTCTTTTTTACTGGCAACGATGATGCTCCACGGGCAAAATTTATAGGTCCACCGGCAAAAGGATGCTTATAAGGTTTGCAGTTGGATGGGCTACACAGTACGGCCTACGGTCTCTGCAGCTATCATTTTGAGTCTCAGCAACACATTTTATTAGAATTACAATTAAATTATGGATTGGATCTTTCAGCATCCAGGAAAATAATGATTTCCATCATGGAGGCTCCCTCTCAGCTTGGTTCTTGGAATTGTTCAATGCTCAGATCATATGCCATCACTAGTATATTGGGATAAAAGCTGCAAATGGGATCAAACTTGGCGCTACCAAGTCCTGGCCATCAGGAATCTTCAAAATTTAAAAGCTAATAACAGTTTGTTTATCTGAAACAGCATCGTTTGTTTTTTGCAGAATGAAGAGAATACATCGATTGGTCATATATGCAGAATACAGACAGTGACATTCAAGCCCACCTCCCTCAAGGAGAAGAATGATTTATCAGCTTACAACAATTTGTCTAAGCTTCATCAAGCTGATCCTGCAAATACCAACACAGTTGCAGCATTGTTAACTCTACCCAAATATAGTCCCAACACAGATGGAGGTCATATATGTAATATGTTGATTGCCATCAAAACTAAAATCTGGCTTAGAATGGTCACAATGTATCAAGCAAAAACAATAAAGAATAATATATGTTACATTTACCTGCGCATCTGTAGTCCAGAGAGTGAGATTATCCCTCAGGAGTTGCATGATGAGGGTGCTGTCTTTGTACGACTCTTCACCCAATGTGTCCAGCTCAGCAATGGCTTCCTCAAATGCCTGCATATTCATAAAATAAGGAGAACAAAGAAAATTAAAAAAAAAAAATATGAACGTAGGTGAATTAACAGTAGCCTTCAGTAGGTAATACAACCATGCCTAATAGAACATGCATGATGCTAGAGTGTTGTCATGCATGTAACAACTCAAGGAATTTTTAGTTCCGTGATTTTTCCATAATGCATCATTAGTAATATTAAAATTCCCCATCTTTTGCCCAGCATCAACACTCAGTTCTAATTAATCCATTTTTTTCATCAAGCATGAACCATTTTGTGATTATGATTCTTCATTACATGTCTACATCCAAAAAACAGCAAAAAAGTAAGGTGATTGATTATACATCCATAAGGCATTTCAACTTGGTCACAGCAGTGATGCAAGACTTGGATTCAACAAGTCAGGAAAAATGACCAAACATATTAGTATTGTTTATATGGGAAAAAAAAAAACACTGCACCTTAAAGCCAGTTACTGATACTTTCTAACAGTAAACTAAGGCCCCGTTTGAAAACACTCCTGCTCTAGGATTCCATTGACTCTGTCTCCCTGGGAGCAATTTCAGAATTGAATCCCGTTTGGTAAGTTTGGTTCGATTCCAAGCTCCCAGGGAGTGAACGGGACAGCCCAAATTTGAGAGCTAAAAAAATAGCTCTCGTTGCTCCAGAGCAAATGAAAGGAAACTAAAAAGAAAGTCGGGCAAAAAAGAATGCTTGACCGCCGCCGCCACCACCGACCACCCCCCCACCCCCCCCCCCCCCCCACCACCACCCACCAAGGTTCAAAATCTCGAGTCTCAAGGGTGTCTCGACCCTTTGAGAAACCTAGATCTCGGAGATTGGTTGAGATCTTAGCAAGACACTGCATAAAAGCCGCAAAGGCTTAAAATGTGTGTTTCAACCCTAAAATGATCATTTTAAGGCTTGATACTCCAAGGAAACCCTATTTTAGCATATATAAACATATTTAAACCATAAAGCTGTATAAATAATCACACATGGTGGTTGTTTGGGTTTACACCCATATTTGGCAATGTCAATCTGAAGATCAAATGTAAACCTAGGGTAATATTGGCTAATCTATATAATATTATACTAATAGAAGATCATAGAAGACCAAATGAACCAGTAAAATTATATTTTAAGAGAAGAATAAACATAATAACATTTAATTAGTTAATTGTCATAATAAAAAAAAAACCCAAAGTAGTCAAGTAGACCATACAATCATAATTCATACATTATGTCAAGACCAGTCGAGAACTAGTAAAAAAATGTCGAGAAATGATCAAGAACTGATCGAAAATGTCGAGCAATGGTCGAAACCAGTCGAGACTAGCTTGAGCACTGGTCGAGATACTGTATCGAGGTGAGATCTCGTCTCGAGCCGCTCGAGATCTTTGAGATCTCACTGAGATTTTGAACACTGCCACCCACCCCCCCCCCCCAACCACCCACCACCACAACCACCACCCACTGCCACCACCACCAGATCTAGAATCGATTCTAGATTCATTTTTATTAAATGGAATTCTATTCTCAATAAACTCTTGAATCAGATCTAGAACAACGTTATCAAACAGCATTCTACACTAAAAAAAACCTAACTCCAGAGCAAAAGCTATAAAATGTCTTTAGAGCAAAAGCAACGGATCAGGAGCAGGAGTGTTATCAAAGAGGGCCTAAACTACCTTTTGGAATTGGCAAGCTAAGCAAGCAAAAAAAAAAACCCCCAAGATCCCCTTTGTCCCCAAGATGACCAAACCCAAAGAGTCAAGGGGACCCCTCAAGGCCATCTACTATAATTTATCATAAGACAAATGAATCACCCATTCTAACAAGCAAGCCATCCTTCACTTCACTTAGGCCCACTCCTCATTGGACCGACAACCCTATCCACAATTTAGGATACTTCTTATTCTTAATTTTAATTAGAAATGTGCTTTGGTGGATGTTGGTATGAATGAAGGAGTCTGACACGAACATTTTTAAACTCTACCAAACCACAAAAATAGGAATCCCTCACAGATTCACATTTTCCTTTTACTTCTAATATATTGTTAGTTATTAAATAAAAATACAAGTTATTAGAGGGGTTAAATTAAATATAAAAATAGCTAGAGTGGTGATGCATTTTAACGATTCATTTCTAAAAAGCAAGATTCCGAAATAGGTTTTCAGGAGGGATTTATAGCTTTGAATATGGACCCCGAGTCTTTTATATCACCACTATATAAATTATGAGAGAGGGTTCCCTGAAGTGGCGCTGTTGCCTGCAACCACAAATGGGAGCAATCGACAGAGGATCTGCAGGGAGGAAGAGAGATTGTCAGAGGAGAGAGACAGAATTGTGAGACGTAGGATTATCGGGCAAGATGAAGGTGAAGAAAGAACAAAACAGGCACACAGAAGACTGGGGATTGAAAGCTGTTATTTCAGTTCGAGACACCAGAGTAGGCACCACATTGGGAAGGAGCCGGTTCCAGTTCAAGTTAGTTTTGCTCCACCAAACCGAAATCTAGCAAACTGGGAACGATTTGTGTCACTGGATTTCATTAAAACCGGGCAGTGTTCTCTGGTTTTGACCAAATCCAGTCAATTCTGGGTGAACTAGCCAGTCCGACGAAGTTTTCAATCCATTGGTTTATATTGAAAGCCAAAAATGAAAAAGGAGGTTAGTTTTAAAACCAGATAATTGATTTTCAAGGTTTTTCTTGACCTGCTTTTTCAGAAAATAAGTACTACATGCACACTTACAATATTCTGCATGTATGAAAGAATGAAAGTAACAATAGCAGCTTACAGAAAATAATCAGACTATATATTATTATCTGCCTCAGTGATACAGTAAAAAAGGTGTCACAGCAATCAACGGGATTCATCAGATTACTGGTGAAGGGGGGCCTCTTCCAATCATTTGCTGGTCTAGTAGACATCTTGCTGTCCCTTGGAGGTTCTAGCATCCAACAGATGCAAGAAACGGCCAACAGCTAGGCAAACAGGTCGGCCAAACAGGATGCTACAATTTCAGTTACATATTGAAAATTTTTGCTACTTTACTGCATATTATTGTAATCACGGTGTTACCTAGCCACTTTTATTCCATTTGTGTGTTATTCTCGCTATTTTTCTTCTACCCAAGAAGCTTTCACTTGAAAAGAATAAACAAGGATGAGGAATGGTAACAAGCAATTGATATTGACTGGATAACACTTAACCAACAACAGTCTTGGCAATCTCTTCCATTTTAGAAATCTCTAAATGGATGTAAAGAAACATATCCAGTAAGAAAAATTGGAACAGTTGTAATGCTCATAGTGGCTCTACAGAACATAAAATTTATCAAAAGGATTCATGAACCCAACCAGAAGTGCTCGATGGAAATTCACATAGAAGCAACATCAGCTTAGATATTCAAGGACCAAACATTTTGACAAAGGCTTTAAATGAATTGAAGAAAGCTTATCAGAGCCTCCACACATTGTTACGTGCTCCAAAATTAGTCCAGATCATAGAATAATGGTATTTGGTGCATTATTACAAACACCAACCCCCCCCCCCCCAAAAAAAATAAAAGAAACAAAAAAACCTGTTTATGACAAGGAGCTAGATATTTTGAAATATCTTCTTAGTAAGAACTATATCGACTCGTTGCTGCGATAATCACTAGCATAATAGTCAATCTAAAGGTGCCCAACCCAATAAAATAAATTAAAAGGAAAAAACTGTCCAGCTACTTTAAGTTTGCTGTGGCATTCCATCTTCTGTGTGTACCTGTTTTTTTCCTTAGAAACTTAGAAACAAAGTGTTATACTATGTCTTTCTCTTATTTTAGTATTACTTTTAAAATGGAGAGTAGGTTTGTTCGGTTGTTTGCTCACCGCTCTTCACTTTAATGCGGGAGCGGGACAACCTATTGCCTTCATTATGGCAGGTAAAGATAATCTGCTCCCAAATGTATTTACCAAAACACAGATATAGATAAAACCATTTGATAAATGAATGATAATGCATATCTGTTTTATGATTCTATCTCTAAAATCAACTCAACTAAGTGTTAACCAAACTACCTGGAACAGCTAAATGGATACAGATCTATAAGTTCTCTCTGTTGAGGGCCATAAGCCTCGCCCTACCAAAATTTAAGTCTTCAGCTTCCCCTTGCCCTTTAACACTTCTAACTTGCATCATAACACTACTCATTGGTAAAATCATTTTATCTCATTGTACATAACCAGAACATCTCAGTGGGTTGTCCCTCATCTAATCACCTCTTGGTGCAACCCCTACCTTCTAAATAATGCATTCATTTACTGTAATGTCATTTTCTCAACTTTCTTTGATCTCAACATCTACTTCTTAACTGAACTCATTCTATGTATGAATTGCTGGATGGTTGCCCTGGATGCATGGGTGGTACACTGTTATTACAATTGACCTACAAAATCAGCACTTCAATTTTAATTATATTTGTTAATAACACAAATCCTAGAAGCACCTCTCCCCTCCATCCACCCTGCTCTAATTTTAAGGGCATCATAGCTTCCCACCATCCTTGTGGTTAACTGAACCAAATAATGAAGACTGCTACTTTGGGGTAACCTCTCTCTCTCTCTCTCTCTCTCTCTCTCTCTCTCTCTCTCTCACACACACACACACACACACACACAACCTCCCCCCCCCCCACCCCACCAAATGAATCAGATCTTCAAACAACTTAACCTAATATTCCTGGGTGAATTGCGCTCAGTAAGGGTTTAATGCACAAATATTTCTCAACAACAGATCTTGTTGATCATCATGCACTGTGAAACCAATTAGAGAAGGGAAATATATTGATCAGGTAACATGACCCAAATTTGCATAGATATGCTCACAAGTGCCTGAAAGAGGGTTTCAAAGAGGAACATTTAAACCCACTATTCTGCCAACACATAGACTTTGATGCAGAGAATGTTGAAGACAAGACCAAGTGTTATGTGGGAAAAATCTCATCCATTTAAAATCTTACACGTGTAAACTTCAACTTCGGAGCCGACCGCTCGGAGTATCTTGCGCTCGGCTTATGAGGCATTCGGTATCTTACGCCCGGCCTCTCATGCACCCGGCATGTCGCACTCGTCCTATGCCGTCTAGTTATCATTATCTATGGTAGCGCTCGGAGTCATAGTCCTACCGGCTACGTTTCCCAGTCGGTAGTCAGAGTCCTAATGTGATTATGCTACATCCGAGGAGTCCTTCTCCCAGTCTGATACGACGCCGACTATCGCGGTCTGTGATTACTCATACGTTGACATGTGTCAGTCCCAGAGCTGACCGACCTAGCTTCCTTGGCTAAGGTCTCTTACTCCTACTCGGAGTCTACCACACAGGCGTCCCTCAGAGCGACACGTGGCAATCCTATTGGCAGTCTACTCCCCTGAGTCCTGGTACCTCCATGCTTCTTCCCAATCTATAAGTAGAGGGCAATCCCTCAAGGTAAGCTCAATTACAAGTTACTAGTTCGCAATATCTCTCTCTCTCTCATTCGTCATTCTCGCACGCTCAAACTCTTTCATCGTCCCAAATTCTTTAAACTGGAGATAGTATTCTGCTATCTCTTGATTGTTTACTTTGGGAATCTGACTTAGGCATCGGAGTGTACCCGGGGCTTAGGCGCCCAACTCCTTTGCCTCATCTATGTGATTGCAGGTAATTCAGAGCGAAGATCGTCGGGCGATTTCCAACCGTAACAGTTTGGCGCCCACCGTGGGGCCTCTTTTGACTGAGTTTGAAGATTAGCGCGCGAGCACTCTGATTTCAATGGCTCACAGAAGAACTCAAGCACAGGCGGGCGATTTCCAACCGTAACAGTTTGGCGCCCACCGTGGGGCCTCTTTTGACTGAGTTTGAAGATTAGCGCGCGAGCACTCTGATTTCAATGGCTCACAGAAGAACTCAAGCACAGGCATCTCATGCCCCTTCGGAGCCGTCTGTATAGGTTCAAGTAGGCAATAGTGGAAGTACGACGAGGACGAACCGCGAGCCCACGCCTGCACCAGCACCAATACCACCACCGGTACCAGCACCGGTTCTAACTCATACGCCAACGGGGACGGCGCCACCACCACCCCCTCAGTACGTTACTCGTCAGTAGTTTGATGAGTTAAGGCAACAAATCGAACAGCTGGCTAGAGTCTTGAGGGGCGCTAGAGCAAGCGGTTCGACAGTCGGAGGAGAAAATCCCCATCCGATACCCAATGCGCCCCCTGAAGCCCCGCCAGCGGTCCATCCGCAGCCAACGAGGACGGCTTTTACCAGAACCTTGCCGAGCAACCCCCCATGGGAGATCAGCCGCCCGCACGGAGTGTGGTGGGGTCAACCGCTCGGCATCCCCCGACGAATCAGCACCAAGCGCCAGCAGCGCCACCTCCGGTGAGAGGCGCGAGGTCCTTCCTTGACGCCCTCCGCCAGGAGAGGGTTAATGTAGAGACACCAGCAACGGTTGGGCCACCTCCGAATACGCCTCAGTCCGAGGTCGAGCGGCGTTTACTGGAGCTAACTACTCGGCTTCAGCAGGTGGAGCAGAACCGGGTAGCTCCACCGAGGACGGCCTATACTGCCATTACGGCACTCTCGAACGAGATCATGAGGGTACCCCCTCCTGACAACTTCAAGATGCCGGTCCTGGACTCGTACCATGGGAGTACCGACCCCGAACAGCATCTGGAGGTGTTCGTCTCTACGACGCTGTTCTATCCTCTGAGCGACAGCCTCATCTGTAGGGCGTTTCCTTCAACGCTCAGGGGCGCCGCTCGTACTTGGTTCAACAATCTCCCTCCGAAGAGTATTACATCGTTCGAACAGCTGTCGAACAAATTCTTGATGCACTTCCAAGCCAGCCGAGTGCGCAAGAAGACTTCATACCATCTGTCAACGGTCAAGCAGCAGAAGGACGAGTCCCTGTGGGACTTCATCAAGCGCTTCAATACCGAGGTGCTCGAGATCAAGGACGTCGAGCCCGCGGTGCACGTGTCCAGCCTGCAGGCCGGGGTGACTGACAGAGAGCTTTGTTGGTCCCTTGCCAAAAAGCCATCGAAAAACCTGGACGACTTGCTCGCCAGGTGTGTGAAGTACGCCTCTGCAGACGAGACGACGAAGGCCCAGAAAAATAACACGGTAAACAATTTGAAGGCCGATCCTAAGCCTGAAGACAAGAAGAGGTCTGAGTCGGCCGACCAGGCGCCTAACTCAGTCGACCCCAAGAAGCAGAAGTCCAGTAAGGATCAAACCTACCGGCACCCGTACAAGACATTCGAGTATTATACTCCACTCAACACTTCGATGACGGAGATTCTCGAAGTGATCAAGAACGATCGGAACCTCCAACCTCCGCCAAAACCCCTCGGCGATGGGAGGAATAAAGATCGCTCCCGATACTATCGCTTCCATCGCGACTACGGCCACGAAACAGAGGAGTGTAAGTACTTCAAAGGAGAGATTGAGGACCTCATCCGACGAGGATACTACAACAATTTTGTTTGGAACGCTGACCGAGCGCTGGCTCCCGCTCGGAGGGACCGGGGATTACCACCTCCACCTCCGAGGAACCCTCAACCCAACGACTGCCGAGCAGACGCTGGCGATAATCAAAACGCCGCTCGGAGGGACGACAGAGACCCTGATGGAGGACCGACTGCCCCCAAACAGTGGGTCGGCGCCATTCAGTTTGGGTTGATAGAAAGCTCATCTGGAACTGGAAAAGAAAGGGTGTCGGTAAAAGAAAGACTTGGAGGCCGGCAGCACATCCAGTCCGGGTCCATCCCGTCCTGGTCAGAACCAGAAAACCGAGGAAGAAGAAGAAAGAAGTCTCATCCGGCTTCAAAAAGAAGAAAAGTCGAGCGGAGGTTCGTGGGCAGTACGCAGCCCAAGGACCGACCGTGCACGGCAATGGGCTTGCGCATCCCTGGTGACAATGGTGTCTATACCATCACTAAGGTACCTCTAGCCGAGGGCAAGTCAGTCCTCACCATCATAGGAGGACCAGTGGCCGAAAACACCTCCAACAGGTCGGCCAAGGCCTACTCGCGTCTAGTAGCCAAGACAGAGTGGCCAGCAAAAAGAGCTCGAACCGGAGAGGTCATCACCTTTAGCGACGAGGATCTCGTCAACGTCGCGGTCCCCCATGAGGATGCCATCGTCTTCACGGCCGGGATCGGACACTGCGACGTCGCAAAGTGTTGGTAAACACCGGGAGCTCGGTAGACATCATATTCTATCATGCCTACCAAAGGATGCAGCTGACGGACGACCAGCTCCAACCGGTCACTTTCGACCTCATCAGCTTCTCCAGAGACCCGGTCACGGTGAAGGGGGGCATCCAACTACCTGTCATCCTCGGCCAGAAGCCCAATCAGCGGAGGGTGATAGTCAAATTCATGGTGGTCGATCGACCATCCGCTCACAACGTCATCCTCGGCCGCCCTTCGCTGAACAAGTTGAAGGCATGCATGTCCACCTACTACCTGGTAATGAAATTCCCGACAGAGGATGGAGTCGGAGAGTGCCGAACAGATCAGGGCACATCGCGAAGATGGTACGCCACCGAGCTGAAGAACAATCAGCGAGCCTTGAAAACCGCACAAGTGAACATGGTAGATGTTCGAAAAAACACCTCTCCGCGTACAGGAGAGCCCGCAGAGGAACTCCTACAAATTTCGATCGCGGACGATCAGCCCGAGAAGACATTCCCGGTTGGCTCCCTGCTGCCCGAGGAACAAAGGGAAGATGGCCAAAAACAGGGAAGGACCCTACCGCGTACTCCGGACCGGACGACTGGGCTCGTACAAGCTAACCACCCTCAGCGGTGAGGAAATTGCGAGGACATGGCATGCCACCAACCTTCGAAAATATTATTAATAATTAGCAAGTTTTTATTCTCAGTTCATTACAGAATTTTTCAATTATTTTTTCCAGCAAGTCTCAGTTGTATACCGGACCCCCTGAGGGCATCCGCTTAGTTTCTTTTAATACAAAACAGCACAGATATAGTTCAGTCAACAACTCACAGCAAGTCTTTCATAGCCATTCCTTCCGGCCCAGCCGATCTCAACCAAGCGCAGGACGGACATCACCCTCGACGAATCTGCCTACCGCAGTCCACAAGCAGACCAAGGTAGCACGCAGACCATACTCGTATCTTCCTACCACGGTCCACAAGCAGACCAAGGTAGCATGAGGATCATACCCGTATCTGCCTACCACGGTCCACAAGCAGACCTCGGTAGCACGCAGACCATACTCATATCTACCTACCACGGTCCACAAGCAGACCATGGTAGCACGCAGACCATACTCGTATCTGTCTACCGTGTTCCACAAGCAGACCTTGGTAGCATGCAGACCCATACTCGTATCTTCCTACCACGGTCTACAAGCAGACCAAGGTTGCATGAAGATCATACCCGTATCTACCTACCGCGGTCCACAAGCAGACCTCGGTAGCACGCAGACCATACTCGTATCTGCCTACCACGGTCCACAAGCAGACCATGGTAGCACGCAGACCATACTCGTATCTGCCTACCGCGGTCCACAAGCAGGCCTCGGTAGCATGCAGACCATACTCGTACCTGCCTACCACGGTCCACAAGCAGACCAAGGTAGCATGAAGATCATACCAGTATCTGCCTACCGTGGTCCACAAGCAAGCCTCGTTAGCATGCAGACCATACTCGTACCTGCCTACCACGGTCCACAAGCAAACCAAGGTAGCATGAAGATCATACTCGTATCTGCCTACCACAGTCCACATGCAGACCATGGTAGCACGCAGACCATACTCGAATCTGCCTACTACGGTCCACAAGCAGACCCCGACAGCATGCAAAGCCTACGTAACTATACCTACAATAGTACACAAGCAGACCTCGGTAGTCCGACCACGGCAGACCAAACACGACAATTTCTCAAACATCCAGCTGCTCGGAGATACATCCGACCATGCTAATGACAGTCATTTTGAGGAAGAATCAAGTGTTCTCGACCTGATCAGTAGTCAAGCCGACAACACTCCCGGGGTAAGGCACCTTTGCCATTTCTCGAAACAGAACCAGCGCTTGGACCGAGCCGCACTCAGCATTACTACTTAATTGTCCTCGGCCTACCAGAGCGCCGAGCCGACAACACTTCCGGGGTAGGGCAGTCAATAATGCCTTAGCCATTTTTATTACTTAAGTATTATCGGCCTACCAGAGCGCCGAGACGACAATACTTACGGAGTAACCGCCAAATGGGTAACAACATCCGAAAAGAAAGAAAGAAGACAACAGAAGACAACAGAATCAAGTATGCTTTATTAATAAAAGCCCAAGAAGGGCAGTCGTACAATTACACATGAAAAGAAAGAAAAAATTGTACATATTTACAAGGACGACTCAGAAGTCCTCAAGACCGGTTCTCCTCAGAGGTCGGGTCTACGGGACCCTCGGAAGGCAGCGAAAGGTCCGGGAGCTCCATGATCGGCGTCTGGGGCACCTCGTACGGAGGGAGGTCATCCTCCTGCATACGGTCAGCCTCCGTAGGGACCGTCGGCTCCACCTGATCATCATCGGCCACGACCGGGGTCTCAGTCACCGCTGGCTCCACTCCAAGTACCTCGGCCATGATCGGGATCTCCGACCAACTGAAATCAACGCCCTTTTCCACGAGTTGTTCCTTCAAGTATTTGACACCCCTCATGAAAAACCCGCAAACGGCCTCCTCCACGTCCTCCCCATACTGAGGAGACGATCGGTACTCGGCCACAGCTAGACCCAAGGCCTCCCGGTGTGCCTCTTCGGCCTTGGCCGCGCCTCCTTGGCGGATCTGGCCTCATCCTCAGACTTCCGGAGCTTCTCCTCCAAGACCATCTTTGCCTTCTCCGCAGCTTGCAGGTCTTCCTCGATTTTCCGCCGCTTGTCCTCGGCCGACCGAAGCTTTTCCTCCACCTGGTGCACTCTCTTGTGCTCCTCGTCGAGAGCGGCCTCGGCTTTGTCCAGCGAAGCCCGGAGGGTGACCTTCTCGGCAACAAGGCCCTCGACCTCCGAGGATTTATTGGTGAGGTTTTCCTCGGTTGTCTTCAGAGCCTCACGCAGGGAGATCTCCAGGACCTCTTTCTCGTCCAAGTCAAAGAAGGCACGGGCGGCCCGTTGGCTGACCTCGGCCAGAAGATTGCCCGTCTGCACAAAAGTAGACGACAGTGTCAATACGACAAACATAGCAACACAAAAGAAAAGAGAGAAAAGAAGAAGGGAATTCCAAACTTTACCTGAGAACACGCGAGGAACGCTCGCCTGAAGACCTCTTCGTTCCCCAAGCTGGACGTGAAGGCCACGTCGTCCGGGAGGCGTCCCTCTGTGACAATGATCCTCGCCACCCTCGCGCTCTTGAAGACCGAGTCTGTCGACTTCAGTCCGAGCGCAGGAGAGAAGGTCGTTGTCGCCCCCTTCAGCTTGTCACTCCTCTGTTGGGGAACGGGCTCGGCCTCCCCTTTAGAGGCGCCTGCGGCCTCGGTCAGATCGACCACCTTCGGACCTTGGGTGGTCTTCTTTGCCGAGAGTGCTGCCGCGCCTTGGCTGGCCAGAACCGGTTTCGCCGCGGCCGCCTCACGGGGCTGGACTTCCTTTGTCCCAGCCCCCTGGCGAGGCTGGACTTCCTTCGTCGCAGCCTCCGTCCTTGTCTCGTCTTGTCGGCCCAGCCTAGGCGCCGACCTCGTCTTGTAGATGTCAGCCGGGAGTTCCGCGGCCGACTTGATTTTCTTCTTGGGCGGACCCTCGCAGACCCTCTGGCATGGGCCCCTTGCCCTTTGCCTCGGCCGTCGCCTCTGTTCCTTGCGGGGAGACGCGCTAGCTGGCTCACCCGCCGGCTGGACCCCCTTTGCAGCATCGGCAGTCCGCTTGCGCAGGATCCGAGCAACGATATGATCGTCGTCAAAGTTCACTGTAATGAGACAAGAGACGACGATTAGTAACAAAATTAGAATAACAACAGTGTACAGTCTTAGTCCTACAATTAATAAACTCACCAAGGAGGCCGTGCTCGGCCAACTGCACGGGATCGGTAAGGTCGGCATAGCGCACCGTCTTCCCGGTCATCATTTTGCGCTGAACCTGTTTCTCCTCCGTTGTCAGAAAGGGGACTTTGTTGAACCCCGTGGCGTCAATCACCAGCCAAACGTTCGACAGAGGGAGAGCGGGGCCGCCCGCGGGAGGGCCCACGAAGAAAAATTTATCCTTCCACCCGTGGATGGAAGAAGGCTTTTGGGAGATGGCCGAGAGCTTCTTTGCGCTCTTCTGACTAAAAAAGTACCACCCGGTCATAGAGCAGGACTCGGTCAGACTGGCCAACTGGAAGAGTGACCGAAACAAGTTTACGGTCGGAGTCTCTCCCAGTCGACGGACAAACAAGATGAAGGCATATATGCATCGCCACCCATTCGGAGCTAGTTGGGAGGGGGCGATGCGGTGTTGGGAGGGGACGACGCGGTAGACTTGGAGAATTTCTACTACTAGAGGGTGAAGGGGAAATCGGAGCCCGGACTTTAAGGCGTGCTCGTACACGCAGATCTCCGAGTTATTTACGGTACAAGCCCGTTCGTCGGGGGAAGGGAGCCGAACCCAGACGTCCGTCATCGGCTCCACGAGCTGGTATGCCCGGCAGATCAATGACAAAGCTAGTTCGGTCCTAATCTTACTCGGCACCCTCCATGCAGGGAGTGCATTGATAGAAGGGATAGATGGTCGGCCGCCTCTCTGGCGAGAAGCCCGTCGAGCTGAGGTGCCAGCAGGGCGACCACACTCGTCGGCCTCAGAGGAACTCGAGCTCTCCTCGAGTTCCTCTTCTGGATCCGGATCGAGTTCCTCTTCTGGATCCGGATCGGAAGCCACAAGGACGGCTTCTGGAGATTTTTGGACGATGGCCTCTGCTCCGTTACCTGTCGACTCTGAGGTCCCGGACTCGAACTCCCGGCTAACGGAATCTCGAATCCGTCCCGAAGGTTCAGGAGCAGCGGAGAATCCCTCCATCGAGAAGGATGACCTTTCGGAGGAAGAGGTCCGGGATTGGGTCATTCTCTCACTCACTTTCACTCTACCGGAGGGTGTAAAACTATTGGACGAATGGGAATTACTAAGCATGAAATGGCAATAAAAAGGAAGGAGAAGGAGAAGATAACTTACTGTTGGAAGAAATGGGACTCCGAATGCACGAAGGAAGCTTGAAGACTCGATGAACCAGGAAGATCCGACTGCTCTCAGGAAACTCCGATCGCGACTCAACCAAATGGTCGAATGAATGAATCGAAGGAATATTTATAGGCGTTGCGACCGTGAACCGTCTCTTCGGGTTCCGACTACGTGGCTCAACGCCATTGGTCGTAGTCTGCCGCGTCAGACGCGACGTGACAGTCTGATGTCACACGCAATGATGGTGCTCCTTCTCGAGACCATCATATCGATTACAGCCGTCCGATGCATTCGACCGTTCGAAGACGAGCGGCTATTGATACCGCTCCTCGAGGCACACCGCCTCCTGGTGGCCATCGGATCAAGGTGTCGATCCGCGTCACTTCGAAGATCAACGATCGAGCGCAGTTGCGAAACTCGAGTTTAACGCCTCGAGCCCCGCACCTCTATCAATCGTGCAGACGATTGGTGACAACCGTCTCCCACTCAGACATGAAGTCCGATCATAAGAGGAGACACTCGGAAACAGCTTATACGGCCATCGATTTTGCAATTAGCCTCATACGGCGCACGTTCTTGACACTTTATTTATTCTTGTTACCCTATCGAATTCGTTGTATCCGACAGTGCAAGGGACATCTGTTATGTGGGAAAAATCTCATCCATTTAAAATCTTACGCGTGTCAAGCTTCACCTTCGGAGCCGACCGCTCGGAGTATCTTGCGCTCGGCTTATGAGGCATTCGGTATCTTACGCCCGGCCTCTCATGCACCCGGCATGTCGCACTCGTCCTATGCCGTCTAGTTATCATTATCTATGGTAGCACTCGGAGTCATAGTCCTACCCGGCTACGTTTCCCAGTCGGTAGTCAGAGTCCTAATGTGATTATGCTACGTCCGAGGAGTCCTCTCCCAGTCTGATACGACGCCGACTATCGCGGTCCGTGATTACTCATACGTTGACATGTGTCAGTCCCAGAGCTGACCGACCTAACTTCATTGGCTAAGGTCTCTTACTCCTACTCGGAGTTTACCACACGGGTGTCCCTCAGAGCGACACGTGACAATCCTATTGGCAGTCTACTCCCCTGAGTCCTAGTACCTCCATGCTTCTTCCCAATCTATAAGTAAAGGGCAATCCCTCAAGGTAAGCTCAGTTACAAGTTACTAGTTTGCAATATCTCTCTCTCTCTCATTCGTCATTCTCGCACGCTCAAACTCTTTCATCGTCCCACATTCTTTAAACTGGAGATAGTATTCTGCTATCTCTTGACTGTTTACTTTGGGAATCTGACTTAGGCATCGGAGTGTACCCGGGGCTTAGGCGCCCAACTCCTTTGTATCATCTCTGTGATTGCAGGTAATTCAGAGCGCGGATCGACGGGCGATTTCCAACCGTAACACCAAGGTTCTAAATTTCAGCGATATTTCAGATATTTCAATGAAATACAAAAACCAAAAGGAAACCGCGGGTGATTAAAAGGAATACAGGAGTTCGGCAAAACTGTACAGGGCCTTGATATAAAAGCTCCATTTCAAGACATTTTGACCAATTTCGTCAAAATTTCTGCTTTCGCCATTTCGCCCTGTTTTGACCGATAGCATCGGAATAACTAGTAAATCTGGATTTTTTTCCAAAATCCTTCGGAATCAAGCCTTGGTGGTTGATTGTGGAGCATATTGCTTTGATTTTCTTCAATTTTCCCCCTTTTCACCAAAACATTTCAGTTTGAGGTCCAGGAAAATTGGCCATATGCCAGTGAAACTTTGAACCTTGGTCAGGATCCGCAGGACACAAAATGGACTATAACATATTAGTGTAGAGATAATCAAAAGACTACCATATCATTGAATCTCTTGCTGAAATTCACTAGATAATCAGTTGATAAGGCGATTATTTAAGCACAGCACAAGCCAAAAGAATTTCAGAAACACCCCACTCTTTGTTAAAATTAACCAACAGCACAATTGAAATTTTCACTAAATATTCCAAAATAATCCAAACAGAAATAATTACAATTTGTAGCATCATCAGGATGAGCAAAGCGATCAGTTTCTAGAAATTTGATGCAAAAGAAATAAGCATGAAATATCTCCTAATCATAATAAATATCAATCCTGCAAAATTTATGGGAGCTAACTGAAAAGCTCATTCAGATTCCAACGCTCAAGTACACTTTTTTCAATGCTCAAGTCATAAAGTAAGCGAAACTAATAGATATTTTGTAGTATCCACTAAATCTGTATTGTCTTGATGATATAAAGAAAAGACTCATAAAGGTCAACTAAATAGTCAAACATCAAGCTCCCGAGGGAGGCAGAGCACAAAGGTGAAACTGTGGGGTATGGGAATGAAGCAAACCTGCTTCGCCATGTTACAAGCTTTCTCTGAAGAGTTGAGTATTTCATAGTAAAATACAGAGAAATTGAGCGCCAATCCCAGTCTTATAGGATGCGTAGGAGCGAGATCAGCAAGTGCGGAATCCTTCAAAAGAAAAAGAACAACCATCAAAACCCAATCATGTTCCTTGCATCCATGGGCAAGAAATTTCATGTCCGATCTCACTCATAGCTCCCTATTAATAAGCAAAATGACCATTTTAAAGTCGTTTAAAGTTCAAAAAAAAAAAAAAAAAAAAAGGAAAAAGCTTAAAGCTGTGAAATACCTGAGCCGCCTTGTAAGCTTGCATCGTGTCTTCAGCGGCCTCCTTACGCTCAGCTCCGACCTTGAATTCAGCAAGATATCTGTGATAATCTCCCTTCATCTTGAGATAAAACACCTTGGACTCACTTACAGAGGCGGATGGGATGAGGTGAGCATCTAAAAGCTTCAAGATGCCAGCGCAGACATCCGATAGCTCAGATTCCACCTTGGATCTGTAATCTTTAACAAGCGCCACATGTTCTTCATTCTTGCGTCCCTCTTCCTTCTGCTCGATCGAAGACACAATACGCCAGGCCGCACGCAGAGATCCGATGACGTTCTTGTATGCGACCGAGAGGAGGTTTCGCTCCTCAACTGTGAGCTCACCAACGGATGATGATCCGACGACAAGCTTCTCCATGAAGTTCACCATCTCTTCGTATCGCTCGGCCTGCTCGGCGAGCTTGGCCAAGTAGACATACTGTTCTCTGCTTAGGTTATCAGCAGCCATCATCGCCGTTCGAGAACTGAAGAGATCGCGTCGCAGAGATTTCGGAGCGGATTTGTTCGACACAGACGGAGAGAGAAGCCGAGGATTGAGGTTTGTGATGTGATCGAAGGGTTTATATTACAAGTAATTGGATTGCCTTTTGGGGTTTTGTCTGAAGAATGAAAAATGAAAAATGAAAAATGAAAAATGAAAAATAAAAAAATGAAAAATGGTGGACTGAGGTGGGGACGAGAGTACGAAACTCAAAAGCCCACTCAATTCCATTTTTATCCCCTGGGCTTTTTAGTGGGTCAGCAGCGACAAGCACTGGTTATCATAAATTATCATTCAAAAGCCTAAAACAGGTCCCATATCGGAAAACGATCCTCTCCGTTGGTCCAATCGGGATCGGGACAGGGTGGCCGCCTAGTCGGTGGAGATATCCAAACCCCCATAATGGGACCTGGATCTTCTTCTATAGCCTAGCTGGGTTAGCTGTCTGTCGGACAGGTTGAGATGCTCAGCACGCATGTCTATTCATCCAAGTTGTCTGAGAGCAACTGACGCACTTGGCAACAGGAGAAGATCTTTTTTCCCGATAATGAGGTCCTCTTGGTGGTTTACACCATGGGATCTTACACATAAAATCCACTCAAATCTGCTCCTCCTTTAGAAGTGACCAATATATTTTGTATCGAAAGCTTTGTTGTATGTCTGTCATCCTCCTCAAGTGTAGAACACCCTCCTTAAGGTTGAAATCGGACTTCAGATCCCATGTCTAATATTTGGTTATGGTCTGATAATGATTGGTGTGGCCATGTATCCACCCGTGTCGCCAAAGAATAGGGAGAGGATTCTTTAAATGGTGTTGTTATTGGTCCCCATCAATAACCACGAACAGTAACAGATTGTTTATTTACCTAAAAAACAACACCGGATTGTCTAGTAGCTAGGGTCAAAGGAAAAGCGAGACTAATTTATGAGAGATAGAGAATGAAATGCTGGCGTAACAATCACCAAACGGAGTAGATCATCTACAAAAAATAGAGCATAAGTTCGGCTTGTCATCATTATGCATAGGATTCAAATCTTCTCCTACGGCAGGAGGGAACTGCAGCTGATCCAAGGGCTGAAATTCAGTTGGTAAACATACTAATACACCGATATGTGTATTAATCAAAATCTAACCCTTGACAGTCTAGTCTGCAGATCGCCAGGAGAAAATTTCTATTCTTATACAGATAGGTATCTTGCCTACATGTAATCAATATGCAGTTTTACCAAAAAAAAGATAAAAAATAAAAAATAATCTGTCAGATTATTATACCTTAGACACAATGACAATTGACAGCCTCATAAAAAAGAAATAATAATAAAATAGAAAAAAATGGATTTTCACATTAATAATGCCAAAAGTATTTAGATCGAATACGACAATTTGTCACATGTCAGTTTCGTCATAAATAATCATGAGTTATTCTAATTTTGTGTTGTCATATATTATAAAAATTCTTTGAAAATAACATTGGAAAAACTTGACCATGACCACTTTTTTTGGGTAGTCCTAGGCCATGACTATTAAGAAATAAAAAGAAAAATTATATATATTCTACATGATCACTAAAATTGACATGAGTTTTACGAAAATTTTATATCTATATCCAATTATAGAAGACTTAAAATACCTTTACAAGATAGAATTAACAATTATAGAAGACTTAGGGGCTGTTTGATAAAATTTCAATTATGGGATTCTTATTTCTAGTTCAAATTTCTACTCTAACTTCAAAATGATTCAGGAGTATAAGAGAGTATAAACATGTTTGTTAATTTAATTTAGTCATAGACTCCAGAGTAGTGGTGGTGGGTGGCGAATGATGGCACTAGTGGTGAGTGGTGATGGTTGGTGACGATGGTGGTGGGTGAGAGGTGGTAGTGAAGGGTGGCGGCGGTGGTGGTGGTGGGTGATGGTTGGTGGTGGTGGCGGTGGATGGTGGTGGATGGTGGTGGCAGTGGTGGTGGCGATGGGGGTGGTGGGTGATGGTTGGTGGTGGTGGCAGTGGGTGGTGGGTGGCTGGTGGTGGTGGCGATGGTGGATGGCGGTGGTTGTTGGTGACGGTGAGTGGCGGTGGTTGGTGGTGGCGGTGGGTGGCCGTGGTTGGTGGTGGCGGTGGTTGGTGGTGGCGGTGGGTGGTGGTGGCGGTGGGTGGCAGTGGCGGTGGGTGGGTAGTGATGGTTGAGGATGGCGGTGGATAGTGGTGGCGGTGGATGGTGGGGTGCGGTGGTGGTGGTGGAGGCGGTGGGTGGTCGTGGTGCGGTGGTGGTGGTGGCGGTGGTGGCAGGTGGCTGGTGGCTGGTGGTGGTTGTGGTGGTTGGTGGTAATAGTGGTGTGGGGTGATTTTTTTTACTCCAAAATTTTACTCCGAAGTCGAAAAACATCTATTTTATGCTCAAAAAAATTGGATTATGGAACTCATTTGGAGCTGGTTCACCCATGGATTCTCCAGAAGTCTGAGCCGGGTTACCAAACAGGTTTCTACTCCATTTATGCTCCAGAAATCAGAATCCAACTCTGGAGTGTTACCAAACACCCCCTTAAAATACCTCCACATGATAGAAATAACAATTAACATAAAAAATCTCCTAACATTACTAACGACAAGAAGCTCGAAAAAATTAATCAGCTTGTTCTTTTTACCACTTGTTTATAAGATTTTTCTGGTGGCACAAATTTTTGCCATTCTAAGAAGTTTAAATTGTATCACTATCAATACTTTCAATACTATATTTTCCATTTTATTTCGAGACACTCAACAATGTGGCTGATTCCTTTGCTAGGAGAGCCTTGTCATATGCATGTATGACATCTTGGCCATTATCCATTGGATGGTTAGTTGAGTTATGCATGATTGACACTATGAGTTCGTCATTTATATACGAATACAAATTCTTTGTAGTAAATTTAATATATCACAACATACGAGTCTTGCATTTATCTCAGTAAATGTGTATTGAAACAATGATGACACATTGATGTGGAAGCAACTCGATCACTGCAACGCCAAAGAAATGATGTTAAGGAGATCAGGTGCATGAGGCTGAGTCATGCTACCGATCGCTCTCCTTAAAATCTTAGTTTGTCCTTACTGGTGCAACCAAGTTGTGTGAACTGGTCTTCCAAGATAAAATAGCCTTTATGGCCCAACTAGTCCACGTGCACTCGTTAACTAGGCCCAGTCATAACACATTGGGCTATGCTTAGTCTCAAAAATAGTAAACAAAAATGCAAATAAAAAAAACAATACTTTTTTTTTTGTAGGTGGGAGCTCTACGAGAGCTTTTTTTTGGCAGCAGGACAAGGAAGCAGGCTACTCCCCGAAAATGCCCCGCCCGTTGGTGGAAAACAAATTATTCTTTCTGGCTTTCCGATAGCTGCCTCCGACCGGGAAGGAGATCTCCCATCTTCATCTACAGAGGGCACCGCCGCCTTTTTCTTCTTGTCTTGATCACGAGGCTTTGGCAGCAACAATTTCATGATTGTCACCGACAACACTTCTATCTTCAAAAGTTCCGAAAGAACAATAAATCAACTGTCCGCCATTAGAGATCCCAAGGAGAATTGAACCCATGACCTCTTCATTTTGAGGTGTTGGTCTTTTGCCAACTAAGCTATAACTTTGAGGTCTTTTGCCCACAGAGCCCCAAGGAAAAACAATACTTGCATAGCATAAGGGGAGAAGGAGAGAGAGAGAGAGAGAGAGAGAGAGAGTCGAAAACGTTAATATCCGTTATGGGGGTTACACCCCCCCCCCAACCACTAATAGTGTGCCACGTGCACCCAAGAATATCGCAAACCAAGTCATTGTTGTCCTGCCGAGGATAGAAGCACAAAAGGAAGGATCACAAGGGACCAAGGGAATCCCGTAATCCACACCAAACTCGAAGCTCAGGGAGTTCTGAGTCATAGACAAGTAAGATTGTCCTCACATGATTGATGATTCAGCCCAAGGAAACCTTATCCATAAGGATTTCCACATAAGGGATCACCGACCTCAATAAGGAAAGTCCGTATGTTCCTAAGATCCGAGGGTTGACCTCGAAGGACAAATATGAAGAGAATGGATGCCACGATCCACATTGGCATGCAGGCGGAGGAATCCAACTGGCCTCTCAAACGAGGCAAGATTTACGCCTTTCGAGCCGATCTCCTACCTTAATTGGTAGCCTTTACCTAAATCTACTCGATCACTCAAAGCCTACAAACCAAGAGCAAACAAAGGTAAACAGATCCACAATTTTATTCTCAAAGACTATCTTGCTGTTTTACTTAAGACTATTGTCTATTCCCACCAATTGAAAGGAGTAGTCACACTTAGTGTCTGTTCCGTACTCCTTGTTCACGCACTTACTTAGACATCGGAGTCGTCATAGGATTATTCAACCCAACCTCCACCTTTATTGTTCTGTTCATCTGTGTGCAGATTCCAATGAGTTTGAGACAACCCAATTCATGTAGCAACAATATTGAAATATCCATTGGGCCTCTGTTTAAATAGAAGAAGAAGTGGCTCTTCAAAGTAGCCCATTGACATAATATCTCTTTGATGTGTTGCATCCATGTGTTCTAAAGAAATGTCCCTAGCTTTCAATTGTTTTGATTAAAACAATGCAAGGAAAGATTCAAATTCAAATGAACAATTTAGCTGTGAAAATCACGACCATACCTATGAATCATCTATACTTATTCTCCTGGTATGTCCTCTTAATGCAAACAGGGGATTAATGTCACGCCCTCATAATAAAGGATATAGATGGCATGTGTTAATGTTGAATAAAAGGTATAGACTGAATAACTAAAAACAAAATCACTCCTAAAATATTAAATCAAAATAGTAAAAATGAATAATTGTTTTGCATTTGGATGGGACTCATGTAACAATGGAGTTAATAGTTTAAACATAGTTTAGAAGAAGGAGTAATTATGAAATATCAACGGCGGGTGAATGCTTATTGTGGATGGAGAAAAACGTTTCACATGATAAAAAGGATAATTTTTTTTAATGACCTATATTGACATATATTGACAAGTCTATCATAGTGGTCTAGATATATGCCAAGTAGCATGTTCGATGGGTCCAAATTTTATAGATAGGTAAACTCTAAGATCCCTAATCACATATAAAATTTCAATCCAAATAAATTTGCCAAGTGGCAAAATAAGTAGTTTAAAAACTAAGGACAATGAGAGAGTGCATAATAGAGTAGTAGTTGGAGTACCAAGTGCATGCATACCAATACACGTGAGACATTTGACAAGTGGTTAATTCAAATCATTTAATATTAATCCAACGATCAGAATTACCACATTATCACTCCATGTGTCCTAACAAAGATGGTTTGCTTCGGTAATCACCGTACCTTTAATCCAAACTTAGATCCCTAATGACTGAATCCATTGAAATTCATACCCCTTTTCTTGTTCATTTAAGCTGATCTTTATTTCATTTTATTTATTTATTTGATAAAAAGCTGATCCTTATTGACTATTATGAAACCCATGACATGCATCAGACCCAGGCCAGTTAGCACCTTCTTTCATAATACTTCCAAGAGCGACATGACAATAAAATTCAAGATTCAAACATGTTTTACAAGTGTGCAGCATTACAACTAATGCTACATTGCCTAGAGTTTTTGAAACGCAGGCCCAAGGTAGGGTTATCAAGGCTCAACCCGGATTTGGCCGAGTCGAAGGTTGGTTTCAGGTTGATTCGGTTTCACCAGGCTAAACTTGCACCTCTACGAATGGGTTTGCATCTCCATACCATTTATATTACTGTTGCAAAATGGAAACGAAAGAATACAGGGAGAGGGTTTTTCACTAGTAGTTGGGAGGAATTTCCTGGTTTAGGGAGAGGGTTTTTCACTAGCAGTTGGGAGGAATCTCCTGGAGGTGCCAGTGAGTAGGTCCGGTCTAGGGTCCTATACACCCAAGTCCAATAAAAAATTTGGTTTTGGGAATTTTTTATTGGGCTGGTTTAATGGGTTTCCTATATGTATATTTACTAGCAGGTTGGCTCAGTGGTTTCTAATCAATCCATTATTTGACTAATCTGGTTTTGGTTTTGATTTAAGTCTATTAGGTTAGGCTTATCAATCTGTCCAGTTGGTTTTCAACTTTTCACCGGTTCTAAAACGATACCCCAATTATAGCCCAATAGGTTCAGTTCCGGTTCAATTGCGATTTTTGGTTTAGGCCCGATTTTGACACCCTAGAATCTCCCATGCTATATCAATGATAGTCAGAACTGACATAATCACCCACGTGGTCAAAGAGAAATGAGAGAAAAAAAAATCCATATGACATGGTGACTGGTATTATGCAAGATGGGAAACTTTTTCCCAATAACACAAAAGCCAACAAGGAAACAAATAAAACGAAAGATTTCACTAACTGAAGCACCACGTAGTCCGTAGATGAGTCTAGATCTTTGCAGTGTATAGTTAGGCCCCGTTTGATAACACTCCAGCTCCCATGGAGCTACTTCTGGTCCGGAGTCGTTTTCTACTTCTTCTCCGGAGTCAGGATTTTTGGAGTAGAATGCTGTTTGATAACACTGCTCCAAAATCAAAAGACTGCTTCCAGAATGCTATTTTGTGGTGGTGGTGGTGGTGGTGGGTGGTGGTGGGTGGTGGCAGTGGCGGCAGTGGTGCAGTGGTGGTAGGTGGTGGCGACGATGGTGGTGGGTGGTGGTGGCGGTGATGGTGGAAGGTGGTGGGTGGTGGTAGCGGCGATGGTGGAGGTGGTGGCGACATCGGTGGTAAGTGGTGGGTGGTGGTGGTGGTGGTGGTGGCGGCAGTGGTGGCAGTGGTGGTAGGTGGTGGGTGGGTGGTGGTGGCGACGGTGGTGGCGACGGTGGTGGTGATGGCGGTGATGGTGGAAGGTGGTGGGTGGTGGTGGCGGTGATGGTGGAAGGTGGTGGGTGGTGGTAGCGGCGATGGTGGAGGGTGGTGGCGGCATCGGTGTTAAGTGGTGGGTGGTGGTGGGGGTGGTGGCAGTGGTGGTAGGTGGTTGGTGGGTGGTGGTGGCGACGGTGGTGGTGGTGACGGTGATGGTGGAAGGTGGTGGGTGGTGGTGGTGGTGGTGGCGGTAATGGTGGAAGGTGGTGGGTGGTGGTGGCGGCGATGGTGGAAGGTGGTGGCGGCATTGGTGGTAAGTGGTAAGTGGTAAGTGGTGGGTGATGGTGATGGCGGGGGCGACGGCGGTGGTGGTGGCGGCGGCGACAGTGGTGGTGGTGGTGGTGGTGGCGGCTGTGGGTGGTGGATGGTGGTGGGGATGGTGGCGGTGGAGGGGTGGTGGTGATGATGGCAGTGCTAGTGGTTGTGGTGATGGCAGTCAGTAGTGGTAATAGCTCCGGAACAAGAGAAGTAAGTTTTTTTAGCTCCATTTTTTTAGCTCCCAGAGACATTTTTGGAACGGTTCACTCCATGGGAGTCAAAACTTAAACCATGTTTATCAATCAACATTCTACTCCGGATTAGTTCCGGAGCTAAGAAGTAAGGAACTGGAGTGTTATCAAACGGGGCCTTAAAGTATACAATTCAAAAACTTAAGCTATTAGATAGAGAGATCAACTAGGATCTGAATGCATTTAATACAAATTCCTTTAAACAAATTGGGGGATTGGGATTAGGCCAATTGGAATTATTTATGACACTACCTTATTCCCTGAAATAAGTCGAGTGATTAGACCTCGTGGAGACATAGAACCAACAATTTACTCTTCGAGTTTGTCAAGTGAATCCACATGCAACATCGATTATGATAAAGTGTATAATCTAAAAACTTATGTTATATAGGTGGAGAGACCAACTAATATATCTACATATTTTTACCAAAAGCACCAAAAAAAAAAAAAAAAAAAAAATATATATATATATATATATATATATATATATATATATATATATATATATAAAAGTTTCAATGTCTTTTAATGTGAAATTATTATGTCTTTTAATGTGAAATTATTATCCACAAGAACATCCATACGTTCTATAAAAAAAAAAAAAAAAAACAATACGAAAGTCAGTCTGAACCGTTAGATATCTCGTGGATGCAGAAGGACCATCCAACGGCACAACCCTAGCAAGTAGCCACCGCTTACTACTCCGTCGGGTTGCGGTAGCAGTAGAGAGCAGAGAGTAGAGGGCAGAGAACAGAGAAGAGAACAGTTCGACCCGTCGACTTTTGCAATCTGTTCGAAATGGAGCTGTATACGAGGTGCGTCATCTCCAACCTTCCCCAACATAGACTTTTCGGTCGGAGCTCCTCCCTTCTCCAATCTACAGTTTCTCTGCCTCTCAAGAAAGCCACAATCTATCGCAGAAAGTCAGGTTTGCTTCTCATATATCGTCCTCCCTTTCTCACTACACAGTCTGCTCTATCAGAAACCTCGATTTCTGTTTCAGAATGTGAATATGTGGTTTCTTATTTCGCTCAACTTCCAACTCTTTATCGCTATATCTTTCCCGACTTTTAAGCTTACTGCATTTCTTTTGTTATATTCTGCATACTGTACTTGCTCTGGCCTTGGATGTTCGAACTACGTTTTTATGAGTGTGAAACTGAATAGAATAGGTTTTCGGGTTTACAAACAACAAGGGAGAATATTTGGAAGCGGGAATTCGTTTTCGTTGTTATGGTTGAAGTAGATAAAACCAATGTAAATGCAATCCTATGATGTGACTGATTTTTCTCGAGCTAAGCTTCAATGGTATTGTCTATATCGTGGGTCCCCTTTTCGTGGAGTAGCTAGGGTTTCTTTGTGCAAGCCTACTCTCTCAGTAATTTGTCAACTTTATTTTGAGTTATTTCCCTTGGCATTTTCCCTGAAACAAATCCCTGAAGCCCCCCCCACCAAACCTCTTTTCTTCTGCTCTGGTAATTAGAGCTACTATCAGCTTTTGATGTTAGGTATCTATTTTGCTTCTCAATCTTTAATTTACTATTAGAGTATTAGTAGGCTGATTAGTGACCTTAGCAATTTAGTATGATTTATTTTCTGGTGCCAATTCAATTCTTTTAACCAGTTAAACCATCAACCCAACGGCGGACTGGTCATTGTCAACTATCATTTGTAGACATATCTCCCAGGTCTGCCTATGTTTATGATTGCTAAGTGCGTGTGTAATAATATAGTTTGATTAATTTATTTATGGGAGAAGGTTTTCTTGTCTGGCGGTCCACATAATAAAGTCTTGATCAGGTGGCTTCTGCCACACGGCAGATCGGATTGGGCTAAAATTTTGTGGGCAAGTAGATCCCAAGGTCTCATGCTCACATATCAAGTTTCAACCCAAATGGAGTTTGTCATATTGCAAAGATCTGGTAGTGATTAGATTACCAATAGGTGTGCATGGGATGCATGATAATGCATGCCAATACACGAGGCTAAATGATTGAATTTGGGTCTAAAGTTTGATTTCAACCATTTTCTAGGTTTCCAATGGCTGGATCTGCCATTTGACCACTCCACATGGTGGAATTACATGTCCAGACTAAAGACACCCTTTCCTGGTTTTTTTTATCAGGGTAAACCTTTGCCTTTATTTATAATAAATAATATAGCATAAGTGCAAGAATATCTAATCATAGTGATGATATATTTAGTTTCTCATTTTATTCTCTACATTTCTAGTCAAGAAGAACAAGGTTTTTAACATTTTGCAATGTTTGTGAGAAGAATAGTTCATTAACCCTTGTTGGAACACTGGAATGGCAGACAGAAATGAATGGAAGAAAAAAGAGGAGGAGAGGGGGGCTCCAAAATTCAAGATCTAAATGTTACCCCCCCTCCTCCTCCCCCCTTCCCCCCTCCCCCCTCCCCCCCCCCCCTCCCCCCTCCCCCTAAAGAAAAAGAAAAGAAATTTAGAACTCCATATATCTGTTGGTTTAAGCTATGGAACTGAGATTTTGTAGACTGGTAGTTATGCAATTATTCTGTTTGAGAAGTCATTGTTTAATGAAGAATAAAGCCTACAGTTAACGTAGTTTGTATGAACGTGCAGTGATGATGGATTACTCTTTTCTATTTCAGCTTGCAATTTTCTCTGGATTTAATGCAATTTTTTTTATGGTGTTGATAATTAGGCAAAATATTTGGGTGAGAGAAGGGGCTGAAGCTCATATTCGTGATATGTATAATAAATCTGCAGTTCATAGTTTTTTTTTTTTGGACAAAATAGAAACAAAGAGAAGATAGAGTATGAATAAGAGGGAGAGAGAATCAATGTGTGTTTCTTCCCCTCAAGCTGGAACATGTAAGTCATCCATGTCCATCTTGGAGCAGTTATATAGGAATCAAGGTAGTAGCAGCAACAATAGATAGCAGTAGCGAGCAAAAAGAAGTAGGCTCCAACACGAGCAAAGAGGTTGCATCATGTGCAGGTAGTAGAAGCTTCAACACAAGTGAATAGGTAGTAGAGGTTGCATCACGAGCAGGTAGTAGATTCTATCATGAGCAAGAAAGTAGGCTCCAACATGAGCGAGGAGGTTGCATCACGCGTAGGTAGTAGAGGCTCCAACACGAGCAAAGAGGTAGTAGAGATTGCATCACGTGCAACTATAGTAAAGGTTGAATCACGTGCAGGTAGTAGAGGTTGCATCACGTGCAACTGTAGTAGGTTCCAACACGAGCATAGTGGTAGACTCCATAATGAGCATAGTAAGCGGTGGTAGACTCCATCATGAGCAAATAGTAGTAGGCTAGGCTCTCTTCAATGATAAGACACGAGCTTGAGCAATATATATATATATATATATATATATATATATATATATATATATCTTCTCCCCCTCACATGGAACATTCTACGTGGACCAAGGTTTAAAATCTCGAGTTTCGGAGGAGTCTCGGCCTCCTCCGAAACCGAGATCTCGGCGAGATCTCGCCGAGACTATGCATTTTGTCCGAAACAGCTTAAAAAGGCTGTCTCGGTGGCCAAAATGCCTTTTTTAGGTCTCCAACTTTAGGGGAACCTTATTTTTACATACATAAACACATTTAGAGTATAAAATTGTAAAAATAATGACCATTTGTGGTTGTTTGGGTTTACACCCATGTTTTCACAGTCAATGCTGAAGTCTGTTGTTAATTTAGGTTAATATTAGCTATTATATTCAATCAAATATGGCAAATGAGACAATAACATAATGCATTAGGGGAAAGAGAAACAAAATTACACTTCATTATAAATCATTACATAATTTACATCATAGTTCAAAATTCAAATATTCAACATTGAATGATCCCATAGTCCCCATGTGCCTATAGTCCACAATTCCACAATCCTTATACAGATACAATGTCTAGTAATACGTAGAGTGTCGTGGATGATCCATCCTACTATCATCATACATCCGGGAAAGTTGTCGACGCAAATTGTCTTCCAATTAAGCAACATAATCTTCCCATGACATTCTTGATGCAAAGTAGTTCCGGTAGTCTTGCACATGATTCATAAATATAACATCGTGAGCTGTCCGAAGGATACCAATCTTTGGGAAGAATGGAAAAACTTAAGTAGTACTGCGGTGCGTAGAATCTTGCGGAAGTACCGATGGAATGGAATAGAAGTTGGTTGATCCACTATGACTCCGTGTATGTGCTCCCTCATCCGAACCATCGTCGAAAGAAGAACCATATGCGATCGTAGTGGGATGGGGGACGAAGTTGATATCAACATAATCATTTGAGGTGTATCTTTGAACCGGTGCTATATTCGGGAAAGTTCCACCGCTCATGTCCACTACAAGAATCGCTATTCTCCTCCACACTCAATCCTCGTAAGCCACTGGAGAGGCTATCAACATCGGCGTCCATCGTGCTACTACAATCGACATCTTCATCATGTTGAGAATGGGAATGATGTCGAGGCCTCAGCGAATCCGAGTTGGTCTACGTGATGAGGATGGCGCACGTGCACCATGGTCATCATCCCGTGTTGTATGAGTGTACTTGGCTCTCCCCGGTGTATCTAACAGGGTGATACTCGTGGCTCTGGATCAGCCCCAATATTGACAAAAGTGGCTCGACCCCCCACCCCCCATGATCACTACCACTAGCTCTACTACCACTCCAACTCCACTCGGGATCTTCCGTATCGGTGCCGCCGGGGAGGGGTCAAATGGCACGGGTGACCGTGTATGGACTCGACCCTCTTCCGAGGCTAAAAACTCGTCGACATCGGTATCCAAATGGCTGGCCAAATGGGAGTCGGGCATCCCCCCGGGCTCGTCCATCACGGGTACTCCCCTGTCCCGCACCCACTCTACTAATGGATCTTCCTCTTCAGAGTCAAGCTGGAAGATGTTGGCGAGCTCGAGCGGGGTATCATCCTCCTTATCAAAGAACATGTTTTGCACTCTCAGCCTCATGTTGTAATGCACAAAGACCAAGTCATTTAGCCGTTGGGAGCCAAGTCGATCCCGCCTCTTTGAATGAATGAGGTTGAAAGTACTCCAAAACTCCCACGGGCTTCCCTAAAGGTTTTAATCTACACACAATCGAAAACTTATAAATATTTGCAATTACAATATATAGTTGAAGCACATATTTCCGATGGTGAAGCACACAACTCACCTCTAGGTTTGCCAATGCCCGTGGCTTGGGGATCCGGCTCCAACTTTGCAACCACTAGCTTCACCGCCTCAATGAGTTCTGCGTTCGTCCCAAGTACATGCGTATACCGGTACTTGGGGTTCAAATAGTATCTTGAAATATTTGACAGGTGGACACATGGTTAAAACAAATAAAAATTATATTGGTACATAAGTAACACTAAAGTAAATACATCATCAAATTTACTCACCAACCTTATGCAATGGATGCATGAGTTGGCTTTCCCATCGGTCATTGATGATCTTTATATAATTCTTGTAGCCACGTGGTATCAAAGCTTTAACACGTACTTTCAATGCGTCCACGGCATAAAGAAGTGGCATGGTTGGTTTTCGCTCGGTATCTACCAATCTCAACACCTGTACTACGGGATGCAACACCCTTACTACCACCTTCACATTTTGCCAAAATTCGTGCGAAGCGATGGTACTCTGTGCTTCCACTCCCCGGGGTGTAGCCGATTGTCTCCACGAAAACCAATCCTCGGATGCAAACATCGATCCGAGTCCGGCCATCTTCGCCTCAAAGCTCTTCAATGCTATGAAGTTCGTAGCGAATCCGGTGATGCCCGGTCCGACCAAGTCCCCCCACATCTCTCCCCGAGCATGTTCAAGGAATAACCATGGTTGTAGATGAAAGTGGTTACTTGTCTTGCTTGCTCAACCACTCTCTTGACTTTACTTATCTTGCCCATGTCCTTCAACATCAAATCAATACAATGGGCGGCACATGGAGTCCGGAAGAGATTGTAGTCGGGATTGTTCATTAACATCTCCCCGCCTTCTTAAAATTGCTGCTGTTTGTCCGTCGCAACTGGACAACATTCCGAGCTCCCACCTCAACCACCACCTCTTGCAACAGCCCATAAATATAATTTGCATCTTTTACTTCAGCTTGATGCATCAACGGACCCTAAGGAACACCGTCCTCCCATCACAAGAAACCATGAAGTTGATGATGGACTTTCCGGTAGGACCAGTCCAACCATCACACATAATAGTTACTCCGAAATCTTCCCAATTCCTCTTCCGGCTTAGAATCCGGTCTTGTAATTCCTTCTTATGTTGAGGCAAATAATGAGTCATTAACTCATATTGATTTGGCCCTCTAACCCCTGTACTGCCTCAGGAATCCGCATCCAGCATGCTCGAAAGAAAGGGCCCGTGGTGGCGTTCTTTGGGATGCCATGATAAAACGACCACTTAGAGTAAGAATACCCTACTCGACTCCCTATTCTTTCCCCCAAACATTGCCTTTATTTTTTTTTGCTTACTACCTTGCTTCGTAAAGACTGCGGGATCTTGCTCTAGAACTTGAACATAATCATCCCGTCCCCGTGGCACGGGGTTCTTCCCTTCTACTTCGTGATCTAGAAAATCGGGAACCAATCCCTTTGCTCCGTCTCTCGTGGCTCGGGCTCAACAAATCCACTACCACCGCCACCGCTCCGGATGTACCCTCTCGTCCGTCTCCTCTCTGCATCCGATCTAAGGGTTTCTCTGCTAGCCATTGCCGCATGACGCATCTGTCTTGCCTCTCGCCTCTGTCATATCTTCTACATCCCATCCCTCAACCTCATGTTCCTCACTTGGATTCCGTACGGTGCCTCAAATTGCCTCTTCAAATTGTTGTTTTTCTCTTTCCATTGCTGCCCTCCTCCGCCTCCCTCCCCCTCAACTGTTCACCTATGGCCCCGGATATCTCCACGGGACACCTGCGGGCATTTGGAAACATCTTTGCCCAATCCACTCAAGTGTTGCTTCGGCTTGTGATGCCGCCAGACCAAGCTTCTTCCCACAAAAATTACACTGGGTCTTCTTCCTATCACCCCGAAGGGCGTCGCATCTTGCCATGCGGGTCGGTTCGGGAACCGGTACCGTCGCCCCCATCGCCGCCCCGTAACTTGGTCTCGACATAATTTCCAAGCACTGTTTCATAGAAAACACAAACTTCAATAACCTTACAAACTTGAACACAGCAGAAATTACATTTCAAAAATTTTCTCATATTTTAAATGCGATCAGAACATTTTTCCTTATTTTTCCCGATTTTATAGCATTTTTAATCAATTTTAAATTAATTTTTAATTGCTGAAAATTATTTTTTTAATATAAATAATTAAAAAAAAAACATACAACAACCGAAATCGAAATCTGAAATCGTAGGACAGTAAATTGGCCAACGGTGATTAACATATAAATAGGTCATCATCATCAAATGAGTAATAATAATTAATATTTTAAATTTTAATTGCTGAAAATTCATTTTTAAATGCAAATAATTGAAAAAAATACCTACAACAATCAAAATCGAAAACTGAAACCGTGAGCTTGTAGATCGGGCTCACGTAACTAACATATAAAAATTTCATCACATTCTAGAAAAAAAAAAATTTCTCCCCTTTGTAGTCTCATGTAAAAATTTCATTTTTCGGCAAGAAACTTACCTTCAACAGTTGATATGAAGCTCTTACAGCAATCCCCGCAGTCCGAAGCACCACTCGTAGCAATTTAGAAGTCCAAACAAAAAAAAAATGGGGAAGAAATGAAGAAATGAAGAAATTTAAAGAAAATATCAGAGGGGACTGTTCTCGGTCGAGTTCTCGACCGAGAACAGACCCTCTGTCTGTTTATAAAGGAAAACAAAAAAGCAAAAAGCAAAATCTCGCGAGATCTCGGCGAGATCTCGCGAGAAATAGCGGAAAATAGCGAAAAATATCGAGATCTCGGGAGATCTCGGCGAGAACAGGTAAATGCCGAGACGAAAATGGTTATCGCCTCTGTTTTCGTCTCGGCTAGTGTCGAAACCAGCGAAATCGGCGATCTCGCCGAGATCTCGCCAAGATTTTAATCCATGACGTGGACAAATTACGGTGGAAGACTTCAAGCTGAGATCATGCTAATAGAAACCACCAATCAAACCCAGATTTAATTGCAGTCAACGGTCAATAAAACCAATAACCGAAGCTGTAAATTCAGAACCAATAAAACAGAATTCATCTTCCCCAACCATGAGCAGAAACCAATGAAACAGAAGAGCAGAATTTATATCATTTGTGGACTGAAAGAAAACTAGATCAGAAGTTGCAGAGATTGAAAAATAGTACTAGATCTGATTGAAGAAAAATTAAACTAGTACCAGATCTGATTTGAAAGCATGAAATAGGAACAATTACTTGATTAATGGAAGGTAAAAAAAAAAAAAAAGATCAGATGCAACAATGGTGGCTGCACAGCAGAACAATGAACTTGGATGACTCTCAAAACGGCAGATCAGATCAACCGCTCTGATACTATAAGACAAAATAGAAATAAAGAGAAGATGGAGAGAATGAAGAGGGAGAGAGAATCGACGTGTGTTCCTCTCCTCTTAGCAGTTATTATTTATAGATAAAATAAAAGGGGTAAAGTGATAGGTCTAGGATTCCACAAAATAACGAGTCCCTGTTACATTAGAGATATTAATTTGATATGTCAACATGACAAGGAATCCAAGATAAACAATAAATCCTAGTTACACAATAATACTAGTATTCTAATTACATATAATGAATTAAAGATAAGAAGGACTATGTCAAGAATTTAACTTAATCCCGAAGACTAAGAAGGCATCTAGCTTGGACAGCTGATCAGCACTAAGCTAGGTGATACCTAGACAGCAGAACCAAAACCGTATAATCTTCAACAGTTTTATAGAGGCAGTCTCCTGAAATTAACATAATGCTGAAGGTCTATCACAAGAGGCATATTTCTTGTATAATGCCCTATGCATATTGCAAACTGTAATTGGAAGACATTGAGTAAATTTAATGGTCAAAGATTCTCAAATTAATTGCGGAATAGAAGTAAACGATTAGTGAATAGTGAGTGGCAAGACCATTTTGACACACTTGTTTGGTGTTCAATGGAGCCAAAAAAACAGCATAGTTTCCAGTTGCTACGTTTCCTTTTACCTTCAAGGTTTTGCCTTGGTTTTACCTTGCAGCCTCATGGAAATTATAGATGCTTTGCTGGTTATGGCTTTCATTGTTATTAGTGCATGATTTTGGAACGTGCTTCCTTCCACTCTTCATTCGCTGGTTTTGAAGGAATGGAATGTGATATATGTTGGATGATGAGATCTACTCTGTTTCGCAAGAGATTGACAATGTGAAAGTCAAGCTGTTCATTTGGGTTTTTATCTGAAGGATATCTGTCTATCTAAACCAAATTTGGAGTGTGTATTTATCTGTTTCATCTGCCTCTGCAGACTTTAAATATCTAATTGTACATGCATATTGATTATGCTACAGCACTAGCTTTTATCTATTACATATATTTATGGAGAAAAAATGGCTTCATTCAGGTTATATTTATCCATTCTGTGTACTACTGTTTCCTGGTATTTTGGATTTTATCGTTTTTTTGTAGGTAGTCAGGTTGCGGGATGTTTCAGAGTTTTGACTGGATATTTCATGTGTAGCATTTCCCCCTATAGTCTTTGACTACTTACGTGGAAGTTCTAATAATTATGTTTTTGTAGTCGCCTCCTGGACATGGTTAATGGAATATTGGGGGGGTGGGGGGGGGGCGAGAGGACTATTAGTTTTTTTTTTTAGTAAACAAGGACTGTTAGTTGAGAACTAATATAACAACAACAACAACAACAACAACAAAGCCTTATCCTAACTAAATAGGGTTGCCTACATGAATTTTTGTCCGCCAATTAGCTTTGTTCGATGTCATACTTAAAGCAAGGCCTAAGCTATACACGTCTTTCTTCACTACTTGATGCAGTAGCTTACTCATTGATGGATTGATACGAGCCGATGTAGCTACCCAAGCCAAACCTGAACTGGCTCAAACCTAGACCAACCTTTTGGTCTAGAAAGGGTTGGTAGGAAATTAATTTAGAATAGGAAGTTTCAATTTAGGTTTCCTTAGTTATTATTTCTGTTTTGGGTAGGGATTTTATTCCATAGAGATTAGATTTTATTTCATAAGGATGGTATTTAGTTTCCAAGTTTATTTCAATTGGCTTAGGAATGTTATTTCCTTTATAAAGGCATGTAATAGAGTAATCGATAGTGAAGATTTTGAAGAAGAATTTTATGAATGAATTAAAGTTTCAGTTTTGTGATTGTGCAGTCCTGCTGGCCGAAAGCCCCTTTCCCTTCTCTTTTCGTCTCTCTCTCTCTCTCTCTCTCTCTCTCTTGTCTCTGTGACCAGAATCGACCACTCTTCTTGGTCTTGTTCTTCCTTTTTTCTTTCCCTTTTCATCTTCCTCTCTCCTTCTTCCCCTTTTGCTTTCTCGTCCTTTCTCTATAATCCCCTGTTCTGGCAGTAAACCCAGCCCCATTAGAAAGCCTTCTATCTCACTCATCCCGCCTCCTCTCTCTCTGAAATCTTTGGAAAACCCTCAACCCCTAAAGGCGACCCAAACCCCAAGCCCTTAGCCCCAAATCATACCTTCACTGGGCACTACAGATCTAAAACCAAACCTGCAACTCCCTTTACTGCCAGGGTCTGTTTCAGACACTTTGTTCATATTGTTCATCGGTTCTCCTTGCTGGTTCTTGGTATTATTGTGTGGAATCAATAGACCCGTGAGTTAACAATCTTCCATCAAAATTTCAGCTCAAACCGAGTCAATTTGAGGAAGTTCTTGTTCCTTGAACCAGATCTGTTTTCCGCCTCTATAGCATCACGCCACAGCTTCAAGGGCTCAGCGCAGAACGAATCGTAGGCTGAGCGACTCGCCCGAGCAAGGGGCCAAACAACGGACTAAGGATTTTTTCGATTCAGTTTCAAAAATGAATAGAAAATATTCAGTCTTAAGGTCTTGTTTGGTTTCTTCAGGTTATTAGAAAGTTCTGATTATTTACCAAACTGCCATTATTGGTTGAGTTTTGGATGTAATTACAATTCTGCCACTGTTTATTCAATCAAGCTTTTATATTATTTGGGTGGGTCCACAGCGGATCTAATTAGGGTTTTCTTAACCCGGATCCCTCATCACTACCTCCCCTAGAGTCATATTAGGACTAATATTATAAGAAAAAGTCACTGATAGGTAAATACTGCCTTATTCAATGCTTTATTGTAGAGATTGAGTGATATGACTGGGGAAAAAAAGAAAAATTGCTCTCATTGATTACAATTTGTAACTGATAACTTAAATGAATGGAGCTGTCTATTGAATGGTAGTAACCTGTACAACCTAGATGTGGAGATGATCTTTTTTTGTAAGATGAAAGTGTCGAGATGACACCTGGGTGCCGTTAGTTTTATTTTCTTTTTCTTTTTAACTTACTATCTCCAGGTGACTATGCTTTGTTGAAACTCCCAAAAGTTGCATCTCCAAATATTCTTTAGTTTACGGTTTTTTTTTCTTAACATATGTTATTTTCTGACATTTCTTGGTATGATTATATGGTGAACATTTTCTCTGGCAAGTGACATTTAAAAATGCATCAACAAATCTACTTCCAGGATTAAGTGGACAATATAATTTAGCAATTATAGGTAGTTATTCTTACATGGGAACCTTTTTTTGGTCCCACCAGGGATTCTGCATTTCTCTACCCCTTTCCTGAGAGCAATGACCTCTGAAGAATCTTCGACTAGTATAGATGAGAAGTCAGGAGAAGCGTCTAACGGAGTAATAACAATGGAGGAAACTCCAGCAAATGAAATAGGTGGAGCTTATGAAGTAATGTCTTCTGAAACATCCAAAGAAGCACCTACTGGGGAACAGATGCAGATCTTCGAGTTTTTGGACAAGCTTGATGTAAAAGTTTCATTCAAATTTATTATTTTTCATTTTACAGTATATATTAACATGTGATTTCTTTCTTCGTGTAATCTTGCAGACCTGCTTATGCATTACATTCTTGTGGACATCAAATTCGGTTATGTACATAATTACATGTTAATGCATGATTTGTTTCCCTATGAATGTTTTTCTTTTGTGTAATCAAGTAGACCTGCATGCGTTTACATTCTTATAGACATCAAATTTAGTCATCTACTATTCATACTGTTGAATTGGTCTTTGGTCTTTGGTCTTTGTGTTATTGACAATATATTTCCACCACTCCTAATTTGAGCTTGTTGGTAAACATGGCCACATCTCTGAGCTTCTTGTTGTATCTCTGTTTTCCTTTTGGTTCTTTCTTTTGAGGGCTGAGGGTTGGGAGGTTCTCTGGAGAAACATCTATTTTGTGTTTTTACAGCCATGGTGCTTTTCTGGGGCCCTTTATGGTAGCTTTTTGAATGAGATCCCTCTTGTTTGCAATATGAAATCAGCGTCAATTGGTAAGAAAAATATTTGAGATACATATAAGATGTACAATAAAAGGCATACGATAAAAATATGCTAGCTTTGTGAACTGAAGGACCCCCGAACAAGTGCATGTGCCTTCCGAGTTCCAGGCTTATTTTATCTGTGTGCCCCATAGAAGATGTACAATAAAAGATAAATAAACCCTACTCATGCATGTCATTAACTAGCTCCAATGGTAGATTGAGAAAGCCCCTTAGCTTACTATCATTGATGGGTTTAATTTCACCTTATGCTCAAATAAATTGAGTGTACAGAATGATGTTTCATCCCACTTGTAAAATAGAGAGAAAAAGAAGAAGACAATAGAAAGGAGGAGGAGAAGGAGAAGAGATTGCTGTTACTCTTGAGAGTCTCAAAGATAATGAGAGATTCTCATTCCATTCAATGCATAGAAGTCCATAACCCCAAAAGGGTGGAAGAGTCAAAATAAAAGTAAGCAAAGGAGGGAGAGGCATGCGCTGATCCCGAGACCCTTCCCCCCTTGCGACATATATCTTAACACTTCCCCTCAAGCTGGTGCATACATATCAATCGAGCCCAGCTTGAAAGTGTTTTCTGGTGATCCATTAAATTAATGGATACTGGTTTATCAGAGGGGGGGTGTTTAATGTGATACTGAAGGTGAACTCTGCTTTGATGTCTTGTTTTCAAATCATTGTTTTTCCTTCACTAGCAGAAGTTTGACAGTTTTCTGTGGAGTAGAAAGTGGAAGCAAGTCGGTGGCTTTGTTCGCAAAGTATCACTGTAACTTTGTAGTCCTTAAATTATTTCAGTTCCCTTGGGCCTCTAAACCCTTATTTGGTGGACTTTGTGACAGGTCATAATTTGGTTGTATGGCATAGTTGATTCTGGGTGCAGTACTCTAGTGGCGAGGATTAGTTGTGCTTATTTATGAAGACTTTTTCCTAGTGTATTTTTTACTAGTCACTAGTTTTTAATTTTACTGCATGGTATCTTCAGAGCACTGAACTTATTTACAGTTGTTTCTTTAAGTAGTTACTTAAAATTGAAGTAGCAGATGGTTTAGCAAAATTTAGCAAAATGAAATTCTACATCTGATGTTCTAATACCCATACCACTTTATTACCCTGCTACAATGAGCACTGCTTTCTATTTTTTATAGTGAAATGAGCACTACGGTTGAATACAGTTGCTGTCCTGTTGCTGGTATATTTCTTTTCTGGTTAAGGAAGCAACTTCAGTGTCAAATACAAGGCTTTAGAAATTTACAGCTGTGCTGTTCAGTTATGAGGCAATCTCATTGACTCATTCACATCTGCTTTTGAACTATTGCAGTTGGACTCAGAAGGTACATACTCTCTTCTCCTAAGTGGAAGTGGTGGTTTGGTCGTGCTGTGGTTAACATCGGTCTTGGTTGGTGCCATTGATTCCATTCCTGTGGTGAGTTTTCTATGCCTTCATGTTGTGGAGGAGTGAATTCTGTTTGATTGTGGGATTTTTCTTCCTGTACTGAGAAAATTTTCCCGTGAAATAGTTTCCAAAGCTGTTGGAAATTGTGGGTCTTGCCTACACAATCCGGTTCAGTTCCCGCTATCTGATCTTTAAGGTAAGGTTCTTGTGAACATCACTTTTGACTTTATTGACTTGCTAAAAAGCAATTCTAGTTAGCTTTTGTTTCTCCTTTCTGCAGAAAAATAGGGATGAGTTGTTTGCTAAAATCAAAGAGCTTAAGGAGGAGGTTCTTGGGTCAACCGATGATTGATCTACATGAAATTGGTGTTGGTCGCCTTTTGTAAGATTCTGTTTCTGTTGTGGGAGAAAAATATATAGAATAAAAATTGAGTACTTGCAAATTCCTGATTTAATATCGGTGGCATATCCTTCTAAACTACTTCACTTTGAATTGACCAAACCCACCCCCCCAACCCTGCCCTCCAAGAAAGAAAAAGGAAAAGGAAAGATGATTTCTTGATTTGATTTATTTTTTTAATACCGTTTCATGTTTACCTCTTTGTAGTACGTAGCTGAACTAGAGATTTTTCACCGAGATACGAAATGTAGTATGACTACAAAAGAAGGGCTACCCTGTGAACCAGATACAGATACATCTCTGGGATAGAATTGCAGGACACTTGTGTAAGAGTGCAAAAGTCGAAGATCTGGTGGTGTTTCCCTTGATGCGGTGTCAGAAGAACAGATTTTGCATTTCTCAGAATACTTTTGTTTGCAAGTGGATGCATTCTCCCAAGAATTCTCAGACGCCGAGCCTATAACAGGTAAACTACATGGTGAACAAATGAAGATTTGGAGTTCCTTGAATTATTTCAGCTCTCTCGGGCCAATAGACCTTCTGGTCGATGGATTTCATGATGGATCATAATTTTGTGCATGTCATAATTAGGATTAGTTTGCATCCAACTGATGATTTCTCTGCTCTGTATGATTGGTACTGTGCTCCTCTCATCATTAATTTCCTTCTCTACTTGAATAGACTTCCATTATCCATCGTCAATGAGAAAATTGATCGTTGGGTTAATTTCTCTTCCCCCTCTACATTTTTTTTTGGAAATGAGGAATCTAAACACAGTGAATCAGAATTACGACTTCTGAATCCAATGAGTGGAAACTGGCGAGTCTATCTTACATGAGACGGATAAGAACTTCTGGGCCAGAGAATCAGCTACAAAGTTGATTTCTCTGAGGATGTAAGAAAATGGACATCTTTGTATATTCCTTCATGGTCAAATTCTCAGACGAGCTTTGCAATTTCAGTTTCCTTGCACTGTGTAACCTTTGATATTGTCCGCCCCTGAAAATCCACTAATTCCTCCCTAAACTGTTTGATTCTCGTCTGAACAGATCCAAAGGTTCTGATATGGTCCAGCCACGGGTTCGACACAGAGACAAGCATATATAGAAGTTTCCGGCCATGGGCTGGATGCAGTTCTGAAATAAAAGAACGCGTCTGAACCGCGTTCTTTCTCTCAACTTGAAGCAAAGTAGGGTCCTGGGCCACACCCAAAATACAGGGGGAAGCTTTTAAAGTCCCCTTTGTAGATGTAACACAGTACTATCTATCACTTCCTTCATGCAAGCAAATATATGTGTAACACAATCTAACTTCATATTAGCAAAATTTCAGAATTAATTTCAGTTTGCACCATGAGGCCATAACATCATATAAGCAATGCTATTCAGATTGCTCCATATGAGCTTGTAAAAATAAAATCAATCCAAAAAATCCCTTTCTAGGGTCTGTAGGTGTAAAGCTATTGTAATTTCTCGTATGCACATATATTTTGTTTGAATTTTGAATTAACTAAATGCTGAACCAGCCCATGCATTGGGGTAAGACCACATAGCTCAAATAGAAGTGTCCATAGTAGCTACAACTAAATTGACTGATTCAAAGGGGCTACCATCACCTGGTAGGGTGTGTTAGATGCTCTTTTAAGCTCCGAATCTTTCTTTTATTCCATAAAAAAATAATCAGCCAGGCTATCAAGTTGATCTAAATGTAAGTTATTGTAAAAAAAAAACCATCAAGAATGATTTCAAGTTCCTGTCAGCCATATGTAGTAAAAAAAAAAAAAAAAATCATCTGGAAAGGCAAGGAAATCTAGTAAATAATAATTAGAAGTTGTTGAACTACGAATCTGATTAACTGGTAATGGAATTTAGCTGTTACTTCATAAACCTAATCGACGAATCTAACAGGTTTAAGTCCCTTAAATTCTGCATAAATTGAGAAACAATTTATTTTTTCACGAACAGAAATTTAACCAAACCCAGCTAACAATGACTTTGATCTAACTTTATTTGCAAAAGCATTCAAGACAACAAAGAAGCCAGGCAACAATTCAATGGTCAAACAATCTAACAAATAATATTAGCACAATGTCAGCATTAATTCAGTTTTACCATGAGACCATGATCTATAAATATAAGCACCGCTATTCAGATTGCTCCATGTGAGCTTGTAAAAATAAAATCAATCCAAAAATCCCTCCTTTTTTTTTTTTCTTTATTTGGTAGAAAAAAATCCCTCCTTATTGGCAGCATTACTAGATTTAAAATCAAAACCCTAAACAATATAACCCCTAACCCCTATTCAGGTTGCGTTTTTTCTTCCAAAATCGCTGGAACCGTTACATCCGGACCTCTGGCTCCTCTTGCGAACATCCCCAAACCCTCTTCTTCTGCTGCTTCTTTTTTTCTTCTTTTCATCCTTGTTGCTATTTCAACTTCTACTACATCCTCCACTTCAGAAGGATGACCAGAAGGATGAACAAGCTTTTCATGCTTTCGGCCTTTGATTTACAGTGTTTCTTCCCCTTTCGGCTTTTAGCTTGAGGATGACGAGAATTCTATGGCAAAGATAGTTTGCGGAGAGAGGACCTGCACCATAAGTAACAATTGCGCAAATGCTCTAAGGAGTCGAACTCATGAGTAAAGAAATGAAACTTTTGAGAGAGAGAGAGAGAGAGAGAGAGAGGGGATTGGACGTTGTAGAGCCTCAAGCGACTCCCAGCGTTCGGTTCTGAATTCTGATGGTGTTAGGCCTGCAGAGGCGGCTGAGATTGATTGCAGAAATAAGGAAAATTACGAGTCTGAATCGTCTCCTATGCGTACGGGCATAGGAGAGATGGCAGAGACCGTTGGATGGCCGCCATGTGGAAAGGCAGTCATCCAACGGTCTTAATATTAAATCCGATTAAAGGTGAATAAGAAACCGGCAACACAGAATCGTCTGTGCCATTTCAAGTTTCTGAAATCGATATTGCGAGTGAAAGAAGAGAAAAACCCCCTTTTTCACTCTGGTGGAGAAGATGAGAGGCGTGAGAGAGAGAGAAAGAGAGACCTTGAAGGACGGAGACGATGCAGGTGAGATTGCTTGAAGGACGGAGACGAAGGTCGGAGTTTCAGTTCGATTCTCTCAGTTCCAGCAAGGTTTTAGTATGGGAATCTGCAAGTAGGGTCACCCAAGGGTAAGGAGGGCTTCAGTTTCACTGTTTTTCAATTGATCAGAGATCCGGAAATCATTCTCTCAGTTTCTTTACGTTTTATTTGCTGAAGGCCCTGATACTTTTGAGAGAGGAATGAGCCAAACTTCTTCGTTAATGCTTGATGGGGGTTGTCGGTTAGGGTTATAGTTTCTTTTTCATACTTGCTTTTGACAAATGGGATGGAACTTATTTTGGCCATGTAAGCATGAGACCAGGATATCAAATGCCAAAACCATTTAGTGAGGACGGTTTTTGATTATTTGCATTTGGATAGAACATAGTGATTGGCGATGGAATGCAGTCCTGGACCAATTTTATATTCATAGGACCTTTCTTGTGCAACCTGCTAAAAAAACAAAATTACATGCGAGTGCAGGCAAATACAATTTGTTTTAAAAATTTTGAGGAAACAACTTTGGCCCCAAATCATACATTTTGGTTTTGAGGACAGAAACATAAAAAGATATGGAGTGTCGTGCAATTTGATACCTTTTGAAGGAATTGAGGTGTAGGAAGAGAATAGTGTTAAAAACTGAGTTAGGTAGTCTATGGTATTTCTTTACATCATGTCTAAGATGTTTAAATAGTTAATTAAGTCTACTAATTTACCTAACTTGTAGATAATTTGTTGTTTATTTGCCTGTTGCTTCTTGAATGATCTTTTTTGTTTGTGAATAAAGAATTCTTCATTTTTGGGAGGATCTGTTACATGTTCAACCAGCTTGATGACAGATTAATCCCCTCTGCGTGTGCTTTGTGGTCCAGCATGCAAACCATTTATGATGAAATACCAGGAATATTGCACCAATGTTATGATGGTGATGGTTAGAAAGCATGCAGGCCATTTTCCGTAGTGATATTTGTTGTGACTATCTCCCATAATTGAGTTGTGAAGATGAGTTGGGAATATTGTTCTGCTTCATCTGATGAGGAAAATCAGGTTGTGATGAATACTTGTCCATGGAAGAATTGTTCAAATATATATTGCAAGTTGGTGTGGAAGAAGAGGTTGCAACAGAGCCTTCAAAGCTGCAAATTAGGTTCCTTTCTTTCCTTTGGTGGGGTGGGAATTGAAGTGGGGGAGCCAGTAAATTTGATAACTGTTTAATTTATTTTTGATATTGACGTTGCTTGGCATATGGTTTGATTGCGCATGTAATGTGATTGCGAGTCTTTAGCTCAATCAGGTAGAGCAATTGGGGATTCCCTAATAGATGATGGTTCAAATCCATCAAGACTCATGCTTTAAATAATGATTGGTAATTAAAGAGAAATTCAAAAAACATTCCAAAAAAAATTGGTGTTAGGTCTTGAATTCTGATGGTGTTAGGCCTGCAAAGGCGACTGAGACTGACTGCAAAAATAGGGAAAATTACCTACAACCTTCCGACCTGATTGATACCGATACCTGACCTTTGCACAAGAATTTCACCCTGACATTCAGTAGCAATCCTTTTTTCAATATTACTGATGGCAGTTTTGAGAAAGACATCCCAAACCCAGGTTGGATGGCAGTTGGTTTTCCTTTCCAATGCAGAGACAACATTAGCAAGAGTAAGAGCAGGTTTCTGTTCATCACCAAGTGGAGTCATCGGATCTGATTGCATGGTTAAATTATTGGGAATCTGAAGACTCTTGAGGATGGCCATGGATGTGTTTTATTGTATCGTATCATGTTTTTCTTACTAAAAACTGCAGATAGGACCGGAGAAGGAACGTGATCTATACAAATTCTATAGGTGGGTAGACGCATATGAGTGAATGGTAATTAAATTCTTGTAGAGGGGAAATGTTATTGTACGAATATGAACATATTCTATGGCACGGACCCGGTTGGACAGCCACGAGTTGGACACGGGTTGGACACCGAGTTTGGACACAGGTTGGACATGGTCCGGACATGGGTTGGACACGGTCCGGACATGGGTTGGACGCAGTTCGGACACGGGCCACTAATTCCTCCACAGCCACAGGTTGGACTCGATTTAGACGCGTTCTTTTATTTTCAAAATGCATTCTCCTGGTGAAACAATGACAGATAGTTAATACCATGTCTGAAACAGTGATTTCATATGTTTCAATTTACTTTGCTTACCCTATAATTACTCAAAACACCAAGGTTTTTTCTTAGGTAAATACTCAAAACACCAGTTACTATGCTATAATTACTCAAAACACTCCTATTCAGGAGTTCATTTCTCTGATCTTTTAAAATTCTTAAATTACCCTTTTCATCTGCACCTCCTCTAGAGGTGTCAAAACCTAGGCCACATTAATTAACCGTTTAAGTTGGATTGGAAAAAGAATTGGATTGACCGTTTAATAAATGGTCAGGTCATGGTCTTGGATGTTGTAATTGGTAGCCCAAAAACCGACATGGTCATGGTCTTACATTTTTTATAGTTTGTTTGGTAAGAGCTCGATTATGGACTGGTTATCAGCCAAAACAATCACAAGTAAGTTAATATCTAGCTTACGAGGACCAATTAGTTAAATGGTGCAGTCATAGTATTGATTGATACCCCTAAATTCTTCCCCTCCCTTTGCTATGAACCCCCTCATCCTCGCTCTGCCAACAACTCCTACGCATTTCCTCAATAACTCCGCGACTCAGGAGCCCACCATAGGCGATGCCCTCATTGATGCCATTGCCTTGCTCACCACCGATGGATGGAACTATTGGTAGGGTTGGCGAGGCCTTGGATTCCCTTACCTTATTAGTGGCTGATATAGAAGGACTTGTCGAGGGTTAACAAAGCCTGAATTCTTTCACCACTGAGTCAAGTATCTGAAGTGTTGGACCACTGGATATGGTTGGTGATGAGATCCCAGAGAAGATACACTTACATGCAAGTGAAACTATTCTCTCACCTAATCGGATTGATCCCACAGCGATCCCATAAATGATTTCGTGAGGGTTGGTAAGGCCTTGGTTCCGTTATCTTATGAGCCGACTTTTAAAGGCTAGTATGCTTCTTATCAGTGGATGCAATACTTACCCAGATGACCTTTGAAACCTGCAAATCACCCGAGGGTCTGACCCATTTCTTAACATCTTCTCTGAACGAAAGAACACTAAATATTTTCTCTGCCTTTCCAACCAATTCAATTGTTCGTGAAAAGCCCTCCCTCGAAGCTATCAGCATTCGTTTCAACCTCTTGCTTGAATCGTATTGGCTTGATATGAGGAAGAACGGAGACAATTACTCGGCTCTGATGAATGGGTTCTGTAAGGAACAGAGAGTGCAAGACGTCACAACGGTTTTCAATGAGATGAGAAGCCTCCGATGTGGAACATGATGCTGATGGCTGTACTACTATGATTAATTGCTTCTATAAGGCTGGAATAGTTGATGAAACTCTTAAGTTGCTAAAACAGATGAGAAGGGATGTAGAACTGATATTGTTACCTTCAATGTGATACTTGGAGGTCTGTCCCAGAGAAAGGAGGTTCAGTAAGCCAGAGCCTGCTTTGTGAGTTACATTGCTTGAATCGATATGTAGAGAAAGGAAACTAGTGAGGGCATTCGAACTTCTTGATGACATAGTTATTCCAGAAAGATGATGTGCTCAAGATTGTCTCTCTAACTTCCTTGAATGAGAGGAAAGAATGCAAATGAAGAAATTCAACTGCCAGGACAGAAGACAAACACATACACAGAAGACTTCACATGAAGCACCTATATTATTTTTTTTAAGTGAAAATCATGTGGCATCACTCTTGAAGGGTGCAACTACTGAGACCAACAGAAGAAATCTAGAGAGTAGGAAGATTCCACTCGACAAATCCTGAGCGACTCATTTGTATCTGAAGTCTGGACCCAACTAAGAAAGGGTTGACAGCATCTACCAATGTTCTTAGTAAATCATCCCCATATTGAACCGATACAATGAATTAATTACAACTTTAAGCTAGAAATCCATATTGGACTATTGGAGCTTTTCCATTTCTTTCCTCTTGGGGAACTAATAATTATATTAAATGAAGAGCAACTTCGAACATGATGCAGTAAAAACATCGACAGTAGCTCATCTCTGTCCATCAACCTACACATCCCAATCGTTTGAACATCATCTCAAGTTCATCCCTTTGATTTTGACTGTTCGTATTGTAATTGTTGGCAAAATGGGCAAAGTGGGCCAAGTTTGATAAGAGAGTGTCTGCGGGCTCCACAAGGGTTGTGGCACTGATACAGGTGATGTGGTAGTGTTTCTGATGTTGTGGCATATTCAGAAGAGTGAGAAAGAAGAGAGAGAATGAAGAGAGATAAAATCAGGAGAGAAGAGGAGAGAGAAACATGGGTGGGACCCACGGGTGAGGTGGCTTGCCACCATGGCAGCCAACTCTATAGACAAGGCCAGCAAGGCCATGCTACATGCCGTAGCCGAGGCCAGCAGCAGCAGCTAGTTCCACTACCATGGCCAGCAGGGACAAGCCAAGCATGGCCAGAAGCAGCAACAGGCAGCATGCCCAGCTGCAAGCCACAACAAGGCATGCCACAAGCCATGGCCGCCGCGCATGCTGGCTCGCATGGCATGCCTACGCGCGCATGGCCTTCCAGCCACAAGCCGCAATGCATGCCTGCCATCTATTCGACTATTTTCCAGGAGAGAGAAAAGCTCTCTGGAAAACAAGCCCTGAACTGATACTCGGATCAGTTCATAGGTTACAGAGGCCATTTGGTCATATTCTCAGGGGCAATTCGGGGCTTTTAAAAGGAGAAAATGCGAGATCAATGGCCAAAATAAAGCCACCAAGGTCAGATCCTCATCTGACGGCCATGAAAATTGCGGGATAAGGTGCCACATGATGGTAGCGTCAAGATTTGGCCACGAGTGTCGCCATTGGCCGAATGCAGATTATTGATGTGATCCGTGTCTTATTGAAACGAAGCCTTGATTGTGTGTGACACACTTACAGTACGATGGCGGCTCAGATCCTGACCCGATGGCCGCCATCTGTCTCAATCATGCCTGACGCGATCTAACCAAACTCGACAGCGGATAATAGATCCCGTTTTTTCATTTCAGATCCAATGGTCGCTGCTCTAGATTCCCTGATCCGCCATTGCAAACTCGACACCACGCCTGCCATGTCAGCGGCATGCAGCTCAAAGATTCCATTTGAAATGATGTGATTGGCTCAACTTGTTTCAACCATATTTTGGCTATCTGATATCCAAATAAAATGGTTTCAAGTTGCTCCGTTTTTCAAACTCCTATCTATTGGGAACCAAGAGAAGGTCAATAGAAGGGTGGAAAATCGAAAACAGGGCTCCAAAGGAGGAAGAAGGTGTTCCTAGGGTTTTAGAGAGTTTTTGCTTGATTTTTGCTTTGGAGGTGAGCAAACAATCACTCATCACCTCCATTTATGCTCGTAATGGTGCATTGATGTTGTTTTTGGAGGTTGGTGGAGCTTCTTTGAATATTTTGGTGATTGTTGGACAGTTGGAAGGAAAGATGATGTGTGAACAAGGAATTGCTTGAAGTGCTTAGTTCTTCCAACATTGATGACTGTGGGAGGTTCCATTGAACTTGTAGAGACACTACACATATCTTCAGACGTCGGAAGGCCTCGACTGTGAGATTTTCTCAACTCCCTTGTTATTATTGATTCAATGCTAAGTTTGCTAAAATAGATCAAAATATTTGAATGCCTATTTAATTTGGAAGTCCATTGTATGCTAGTTTAGTTGAAAAAAATATTGAATACCTAACTAGTTTGGGTTTCATTGTATGACATTACTACAAACTCCAAAATCTACCATTTTATATTGTGTTCAATAAGTGTTGGACACTGCCATTACAACATGAACCCTTGCATTGTCTGCCCTCCCAATTTTATGCTGAGAAAGCACATGATAAATATCCTTGTCTTGAAAAGAACTAAAAGTTAAGTATTGAGTAAATACGAAACCCATTGAACATTACTCCGTGGACTAGCCATCACAGATTGTGGTAGTGAACTACGTAATATCCTTATGTCATTGTCTGCTTTACTTTCCTATCTATTGTGAAATGCATGGAATGAATTATCGGGTGGATGTGCAAATCTAATAGACCTAGTTATTGAGTTATAACGAGATAGATTTACATACACTTGTATGTGTATGACAATTGGGTTCTTCATCAACTCTGGACAACAGTGAACTAGCAGACACAAGATAGAGAAAATTTTTTCACATTGATTCACCCCCCTCTCAGTATCATTCAAGATTCATCGGAAACTTCAAATACACATGTACATCACATATCTATACAGAATTATTTGATAATTGATAGCACACTTTCTAGCCAGTTGCCTTTTCCATACATCACCCCCACCCCCCCAAAACACACACCAAAAAAAAAAAAAAAAAAAAAAGGCTCCTACAGGACACCAATAGGTCCACATTTCTTCCTAACTGCCACCCCTTACAAGCTCATGTTTGTTTCTTTAACATGATCCATTTAGTCCAGATACCTTCGAACATGAAAAACCCATTGTAGCTGACCGGACCAAGGAGGATCTTGAAGATATATGATATTTGGGTGGGGGTGGGGGTGAGTGGGGCTTGACCTCAAGCAATTACATGATCAAAGATACAGAATAGTTTTTGGCCTATATATACATCAGAAACGGAAGTTTTAACTGCCAACATATCTAATCCCTACAGTTCCCCTCTAACCTGCTTCAGCCTCTCAAAACACATCTTGCCATAAAACAGTCCAAAATTCACCACAATGGGGCTCCATGCATGCTTTCTTTACTTCACCATATTGAATGACGGATCCCAAGGCCATTGCACGTTAAGATTAGGCCCTTGTATCGGTTAAGGTACTCCTACACATCAAAAGAACAGCTTAATCTGGAGGAAGACGAACAATGAACAAGCATTTAGAAGCTCACTGAAGAGTGGAGAAATTTTCTTACAAAGATATCATAATTATCAGTAGACAGCATTCCTTTCCTGTCGTATTCTCTCCTTCTAATTGGATCACTTAGAACTGTTCAAAAGGAAGGAGATAACTATGTCAGGTTCATGTGTTATTGCTGCAGTCAAATCAGATCAGATAAGAAGAGGGGGGGAAGGTTAAACTGACTTGCAAATTTTACATAAATAATAAAGAAATAAATCCCAAATCAGGACTGGAATCAACTAATCTAATCCATCCTAGCTAAAGATAACAATTACGATAAAAATTAAAGGAAAATATGCTGCTAGAAGATCCCACGATTTGACTGCTGAGTGGACTACGGATATGATAAGAATCCACATAAGATTCCATCTGTGATATAATGAGATCAGAAACAGAATCTAGAAGGAACTTAGAATGTTTCTCCAAAGATGACTGCTAATATTCCTGTAAATTATTGGATATTTTCTTTCCTTGTATTCTTTTGATATCCCTTGTATAGCTCTACAGTGTATAGCTCTTCCCTTATATAAGCATGTGCATCTGTATTTTTTATTCCTTGGAAATACAATCAATGGTGTTTTTACCAGAGTTCACAGTTTCGACAGATCTGGACACTGAAGTGGTCTAATTGATTGGACCAGATTCTTGATCCAGTTTTGGTCCAATATTGGGCCAGTTCTGACCCAGCCGATAACCTAAGGCCTACTGGTCTGCAGTTCTTTTCTTCCTCTTACAGTGTTGAGTGTTGTAAGCAATATAAACAAGTGCTGTTCCTATAAGGCGGTAAGCATAATACCAATATGTGTAATAATTTTTGCTACCACTATGTGTGATTATTATTACAAACTAAGGGTTGACCTATGTTTATATGGATTAAATAAGATTTCTCTTAAGTATAAGATTTTACAATGCCCACTTGGCCCACGAGACGGCCAACCGAGATTGACAGGCAAAAAATGCACCATCTCGGTTGAGATTCACAATCTGGTCGAGACTCGAGTTTTGGAACCTTGCCTAGTAGCAGCGGCAAAGCCGTCAAATCCACCATTCCATTCAAAACTTTTGATCATCAGTCACTCTTAACAGTTAGGGTCTGGAAAATTTTGAATTGAATACAACAACATCAAGCTAAATGGGATTGGATACATGGATTCTTTCCCTCCAATCAGATCTGTTCGAGGTCATACTTGAAACAAGCCCCAAGCTATGCATGTCTTCCCACCTCACCAAGAATCATCTTAGGTCTGCCACTGGCTATCTTAGATCATCCTTCGATTTGAGTCAAATCAGACATACGTATTGGAACATCTAAAGGCCCCACCAAAAAAAAAAGGAGGAAAGGAAAGGAAGAGGAAAAAAAATCCAAGGAAAAGGGGGATCTTACCCGGTCAAACTAAAACTGTCGAAGTTTGAATAAAGTTTTGCTTGATTTTTTATACCTTTATATTATTATTATGAAGATTGGACGAACCATCAACCCACTTGGGGCACAACATACAAAGAGAGAGTATAGTATCTCCAAGTGGCAATTTATCAGCTCCTCAATCTTAATTACTATGCTTATGTACAATATTTTAAGTTCTAGACATCATGAGTTGAAATTTGATCGACAAAAATGATTAAAAATGAATAAACGTCAGTGACGTGGTCGTAGTCCTTGTTTTATTCTTTTTTCATTTCATTTGATTGCTCTTGAGTCCTGAGCAGCCATTAACCTCTATTTTATTTTGTAATGATGAGGATCATACTTGTCAAGGCTCGACTAGGCATCCCAGTGCCTCTTTGGAGGCTGGGCAATGGTCAGCTTAACTTGATTAAAAAAAACGCGACCAACTTGTCGCCTAGGAGGTGCCTTGGAAGCTTTGGGATGCCTTGTAGGGTAGGCGGGTGCCTTATTGTTTGTACGTGCTTCTTATTTTTTTTAATAATGAGATGATTGTGTTTCTAGTATAACTATCGGGCATTGTACAGGTTATGATATGCATCTCAGGTTTCTCTGCTGCAATTAAAAAATTATATTTCGCTGAGAATTGAACAAAGTAACTAGAACAACTGTAGGATGTCACATGTGCCACTACGTAGACAAAGCAATGTTGCTTAAATGTTAGTTTCTATCCTACTTCTAGTATGATAAGTGCTGTTGCTTTCATCCTACAATTCTATTACTTTATTTTCATCCTACTTCTAGTATGTTATTGCTTTAATCCTATATTCCTATTGCTGAGTGTTGTTGCTTACTTTCTTTAATCCCACTTCTAGTATGTTATTGCTTTAATCTTATTTGCTTAAATCCATCCTATACTTTGTTCATTATTTGTGGGTTTTCTCATATGATCATATTAGGTCATTACTAGCACAATTATATATATATACTAGGGTGCCTAGGTGGGCGCCTTGTTGCCTAATCGCCCATGCAGCTCTCCAACGCCTTAGGTTGCCTTGATAACTATGCTGAGGATGACAGTGATCCCACTTTTTAGTTTTCACTCTAGACGAGATCTTTCTAAGGTCAAAGAAAAGCAGGACTGACCCCCCAATCTTCTCTCAACTGTTCAAAAGACAACAACTCAATGTAATTCTATGATGACAACTTACAAAGTCCAATACATGCGCATCATCACACTAAACTCCCTCCTTATTTGATTTGAGTTATTTTTGGACCTTTGGAGAGATAAAGATGCTCACCTAGGCTTCACTATGGTAACCTCTGATTAAGTTCAAATTGACAGGTATTCAGGGTAACATGGGACATACTTGTACACAAAATTTGGGTCCTAACTGATTTTCCACCGGAAACTATTGGGTCTGACCACCTAATATCCCATGGTCAGATCCTATTACTGTTAATTTGAAGTGTATTATGCTTCAAAACAATTTTCATGTATCTAGAGCATATGTATGTGCATAGTTGTCAATGTTGCTCAGGCATCGCCAAGGTGCTGCATAGGCGCCCAGACCCCCTTGTGACGCCTTGGAAAATTGAGTGCCTTAGTCCTCTAGGTGCCTCGTCAGGCCTCCAACACCTTTGTTTGCCTTGGTGCCTTGACAACTATGAGTATGTGTTTCTGCAGCATTAAAAGTGCATCTCACGTTTTTTAACGTCTCTCCGATACGTCTTTTAAAACCACTCTCTCAATATGCAGACCAGTATCGATACCTTGGCAAAATAGAAAACAACTGTTTCCTCATGCTTATGCAGAAGGGCTGTGATAAGAAATAAAAATACACAAACAATAGGTGGAGTTGATAAGCAACTAGAGCACATCCAACCATCATTTTAATAATCTTTCGGATGACCTTGAATAGCAGCTAACTTTAGTATCTGGCCCTGATAATCACAAAGAATAGGATGTTTTATTTTTAATTAATAACATTTTTTTTAATGAAGAAAATTTATGAATAATTTATGATATTACAGATATGTAATCCAATATTAATGCAAAGACAACATTGTTAAAATCCTCTAACATCCAATCTATTAAAAAAAATTGTTCACAATTGAAATGTATTATTAATTATGTTTGGTGTAACAAATTTTGAGAGAGCTGACAAGATCCTCAAGTTCCAGGGTTAAGATAAAAAGAATTATGGGAGAAATAGGAAATTAATTTAGAGGGCGATGGAGCACATACTAACCCCTGTAAGCTTCATTTATCTCTTGAAATCTTGATGTTGCACTGTCCTCACCTTTCCGCTTATCTGGATGCCATTGCTTAATAAAGCAAAACCAAACTGTCAGAAGGAGAATATGCAATTTACCTAAAAGTAAAACTTGTAAGAAACACTGAAAAACTATGAGCTTCATCAAAAGATAAGTACATCTATATAGCTGTAGAAATGGACACAATAATACTGTAGGGATTAACTGTGTCTTTTATGGAAGCTAGATAACATTAAAACTAAAGTACGCACCAGTGCAAGACGAATATAGTTGGACCTTATGGAGTCCTCTGTTGCATTATAGTCCACTTCCAATATTTTATAGTAATCCTACACAAAGAGTTTCAAATGAAGATAGAACATGAAGCTAAAAGATTAAAAACAGTTACCCCAAGATAAAATACAGACTATGACGTCAAATTGTGATATACAACCCTTAAATTAAGAAATAAAAAAATAAAATATAATGATTGCTTTCTTGAGGTAAGAAAGACATGATTGCAGAAAGGGTTTAAATCCTCAATGCACAACTAAATTAAAGGAAAAATGAATCCAAATTTGATGACAATTTTCATGTTTACCATGTTATAGTTCAAAGTTTTAACTTGAAGTTGGCCTGAGTTGCACACTTTCATCCCCACTTCTTTCATTTCAAATTTCTTCTCCTCCCAAGTCTACAAAAGAATCTCCATACTATTTGTCATAGCCTAGCATACTCCAACCTCTTCCATAACAGCAATCCAATTTATTAAACTGGATTTATCAGAATCCCCATCTCTCATAGTGGGCATTTTGTAGTCGTTTTATGCATGGTGGTATAAGATAGCATCCTCACAATCAACATTTTTCCAAAAGGTGCTTTACTCCTACTATATGCTTATTTTGCTGAAGGGGTGCGGAGGATGTCCCCTCTTCTGATAGCAACCACAAGAAATGAAAATCATCTAATGCTGATAGCATTTCAGTTCAGCACCAATGCAATGCCTCAACAAACATACAAAAAAAAAAGTCCATAATTCTGTGTATCTTGCCTAATAATCCATGGTCCCTTAATTCCTCTATAACCCCGTTAAAGACTGGTACTTAACCATCATGTTTCCATTACAAACAACTCCATCTACACAATTCCATAAATTCCAAGAAATAAGCCATGAGAGTAAAACCCCTCATCTTTCAACCAGAAATTCCAGTTCACTCTGAAGCTAAAAAAAATTGTAAAATTGCCAGAAACCGTGAAAGAATAACCTAGCAAAACAAATAGAAAACGAAATAGCGGAACACGATGCTGAGAGTCAAGCAATATATAATCCCTAGTTTCCGTTCTTTCAGGAGAAAATATTATACGGCGGTAACAGGAGAAGAAAACGCAGAAGCAAACGAGGATTGCGAAGGAGCGATTACCTTCCCCTTAGATACGAGTGAAAAAAAATCGAAATCAACGTAGGTGTCGTGATCTTCTGATGCTGCTTCTTCGTCCACCGCTTCGTCGTACCAGTCTTCCTCCCACATCATTTCTTCGCCGAAACAGCGTAAGACGAACAGAGTACCTTATAGCAATTTGTTGTGGATACTCATCAGTGTTTTTCCTCGGCAGTTAACCGGATCCCTTTGGCTCAACTTCCAGGCTCCAGCAGGAACATTCCAGATGAACCTCCCCAAACCGGGCCGACATTATGCTGGCCAGCCCTACCCCAGCCCATTAATTTAAGGCCCAAATTGAAGTTCGGTTTAGGCCGGTTCAAAATAGACTAGACCGGCATTTAGAGATGGAACTTTGGGTCATTCTCCATCATTCCGGCTTATGTCAAGGCCCCCTTAGGCACCAATTCCCTTTGTCATTGTTATTGGACCATCATTGTCACCCCAAATGCAGGGGTATTATTGGCATTTGAGTTAGAAGGGGTTGATTTTTGTGCCAATCTAACGGACACCAATGCACGGTGTTGTCGATACCTAATGGGTGTCATAGAGGAAATCCTTGGAACTTTATGATAGAAACTAAATATGTTATCAAAAGCTTCCCATCTAACGATAGGGTTTCTTTTGGTGAGACATCTAACAACAGATTTGATCTGAGTAACCTTTGTATGTCTCTCAATAAAAGCGGATAATGTAGAAAAGCAAAAAATATTATTTGTCTGGCTGCCGAGCAGCAGTGAGGATCTTTTTCGCACATAGTGTATCGGCATGTGTTCCTAAGTCCTATGAACAGCTAGGATCTTCACTACCGTTTGGTAGTCACTAAAGAAGATCCCGATTTGTAGCAAAGCCTCTCTCTACATGGTTGTGCAGAAAATATTTATCCAACTATAAATATTGCATCCTATTTTGTAATGTCATTGATTACATCATTAATTTTTAAATGAATTTAGTGATTTTGGTCATTTACTATTAGATATTATAAATCTCCTTACTTACCCAAAAATAAATATCCCAGATATTATAAATCTCTTTACTTACCCAAAAATAAATATCCCTAAACTTATATTGTATTAAGTTGAATAATGAATTTTACCAAAAACAAAAGTTGAATAATGAATGCTTTGAAATTAAAATTTGAAATTATAATGAACACTTATGTACTTCAATCTGTAATAATGTGCTTTTTTTATTTTTAAATGCAAACCTACGAAAGGGGCAAATTTGGGCCAAAATGTTCATAAAATAGAAAGGGGATCATTTGGAAGCATGGATTCTAAGAACCCAAGCCAAGGATTTCACCTATTGCACAATGGGCGACACTTTCAGCAAGTTGAGTCATTGTCACTGATTGTATGGTGAACTCAATTCCCTAGTTTTTCCTTTTTGGCTTAACCCTAGTTAGTACAATAAGATCACAAAACTGTATTTTATCAATTATAAGGTCGAATGCATATTATTTATCTTTATTATACCAATTAATAGGCTTTGGATTTTCATGTAATTTCAAATTTGTTGGTTCTGATTGACTATAAGAGAAATTAAAACAAAGAGAAGTGAAAATTTAAACCTAAATAACAAATTTTTGTAGTCATTACAACCATGTTATCACATGACTATGTAACTAATTCCAAGTCATTCTATATTTTTTTATCAAAAAAAAAAAAAAGTCATTCCGTATTTAGTTATTAATTTACAATTCACTCTGCATACAAATCCCTTGTATTTGAAAATTAAAATAAATTTTACATATAATTGTATCATTACTAAATATAGTAAGAAAGTTAAGTAGTTTATACGATAATGTTTTGTTTATAATCATAAAAGTTTCTTTTTTAAATTTAAAATTTTCACTTTGCTTCCTTTTAATTTTCCTTGCAACCAAATTAAGCTGTAAGAATTATATGGACGAAGGGAATTATAATCCTATCTTATTTTCTCTACACACTATACACTCTAGAAGATATTTTTCTTCTTTTCTATTTGACTACTTTATTTCTTCCGCAAAGCTTTTCCTTATAGTAGTTTGTGATGAATGTCTAAAAATTATATTGTGTATGAGTATGCTTGTATGCATGTGTGTGTCTTTGTATTATAAATATGGGCAGAGGTCCTTTGATCCGAAACCATGTCAGATACTTGGTCTGTCAAGCAGAAAATCTTTTACCTATAGATATCGTTATTGATACCCTTTTAAGGCTGAAATAGATCATGTAATAGCATGATCTATTTTGGTAATTCATACATTATTATGTATACTCTTGCTAGTCCTGGATTTCTAGGACTTCACTTTGACACATTGTCTACTCCATTTTTGGCTAAAATATGACATGTGATAAAGAAAGTTTGAGAACAACATCCAAGGTTATACTGATAACAAGGCGATCCAAGGTGTCCGGAGGGCTATTGGACGCCTAAGGCGACTTAATTTTCAAAGACCCTAGATGCATAAGCAATGCCTTGAAACCTTGACTACCACTCTGCAAAATTCAAGCTCATCCAAGCTACCACATACCAAATATTTGGATTGTACAGAAAAAAACTTCCCCAACGGACTGTTCAAGAAACCATAGCTCATGAATAAAACCTAACATGGAAAAACTTGAGGAGAACATGGACAATGTTTCTACCTCTCAATAAAAGATAAGCCCATCTAAACTGCCCATGCCAACTATTTGGGTTGTATAGAAAATCCTCCTCAGTGGGCCATCCAAGAAACCATACCTCATGACGAAAACCTTAACATAGAAAAGTTTTGAGGAACATATATGAAAAATCCTTCCTCAATGGACATCAAGAAACCATTGCTGATGACTAAAATCTACGTGAAAAAACTATAGGAACCCATACGTTACCCATATTGAAATTTTAGGCTGCGTTTGATAATTCTTCGTGTGGATAGTTTTTTTTTGTTCTTTCATTTTGTAGGAATCGAAGAATACCAATGAAAATAAGTCCAAGGTGGATTCAACCACTCCCATATTAGAATAAATCTAAGGTGGCTTCAATTACAATAGTTTTGTGAGACTGCTATATAGGAGATTGGGCATTGATACGTTTGGAGGAACATAGAGCTTTATTGTCTAACTGAATTTTTTTTTAATATCAATTTTATTAACTTAAGTTTCAAAATAAAATTTTGTTTTGTTTTGGTTTTCTTGATATAAGGTTTGTGAGTGTGACTGTGTGAGTGTGGATCAACCTAAGATGTATTGGATCTCAGATGGGCTGGGTTTTATTCTTTTTATTTTTGTTGGGTCGGTAATGGTTTACTCGGTTTGACCTGGATTCATTAATGAAGTGTCTTTACAAATTGACTTGTCTATTTCAAATAGACACATCCTTATCAAAGGGTGTGATACCGAAAATCACATCTATTTAAAGAGACATCCTTATCTTTAAAAGGTGTGATCTCAACACTCAGATTGAGATCAAAAGAACTAAGCCATTAAATTGGAAAAAAAGGCACACTCTTCCCTCAGGATGTCTTGTAAAGGCATGATGGTATGGAAAGACACATCCTCTTCTTAGGGTGTCTAGTAAAGATATGTTGGTTATGGTTTGGAAAGGCACATCCTCTTTTTAGGGTGTCTTGTAAAGATATGTTGGTTTAAAGAGGCACACCCTTAATTTCTTTAGAGGTGCCTTGTAAAGATATACTGGTTTGGAAAGACACATCCTTTCCCTGGGATAACTTGTAAAGACATTAATTTGGAGAGACACCATTTCCTTGGGATGGCTTGTAAAGATATATTGATTTGGAGAGGCACACCCTTTCCTTGGGGTGCCTTGTAAAGACTTATTGGTTTGGAGAGACACACTCTTCTCTTGGGGTGCCTTGTAAAGACATATTAGTTTGGAGAGAGACACTTTTCTCTTGGGGTGTCTTGTAAAGATATATTGGTTCGGAGGAAGAAACCTTAGAAATAACACAAATTTTAAAATAATTAACTTGGTTCTCTCTCTCTCTCCCTCTCTCTCTCTCTCCTCCTTTTCTTTGTAAGCACATACTATGTGTATTCTTCTTTGTTTTTGTGTTTCCAAGAATCGCATTGTCGTCTTACATTTGCTTAAGCACAATTCAAATGTACTTAAAGGGGCACATCAAAAGAGTGCACATTTGCTATCGGAAGCCTAAGTTGTTTTATCTTGGAGCTAGTTTTGCATCACAAATCTGGTTATACCGTAGGGGGTAAATACTAACTTTAGATCAATGCCAATTGTGATATGACTCAGCCTTGATTATCATCTTGAGTAACTCTAAGTTTTGTCTTCATCAACAAAGTACTATCATCATTGCCAGATAATTAAGTTGGTTTTCATTTGAAGTTATACATTTATTTATAACACTAACAAAAGTTAATATTAATCAAAATTCTCCCATAAAAAAAGAAGAAGAAAGAATAATTTGGACTAAACTAACGAGAAACTAATTTTCTTTTCAGATTTTTTTTTGTCTGGCTGTGTCCTCTTGCACTCTTTCACATGGAATGTAAAATAATCTCTACTTCATTCTTGATTCTTGAATACTTGTGCCAGTCCTCCGAGTGGATCCTACACCGTGGAGGATCCAACATAAAATATCAGCCCTTCTTTTTAACAAATTAGCAGCCATTGTAGCCTTAAAAGAAAGTGGGAGTCTAGAATTTTTTTGGATGGGATCTAACTACAAGGATTAGGAGGCGGAATAACTACAAATAAACTGCCGCAAGATGAGGGTGGGGAGAGTTGAAAGCATGACCTCCTCAATGGTTTGCACTTAATCGCAAGAACCAGTCCCGCTCGGTTAACTAGCGATCCTCAGGAGAGGAAATTCGTGTTAGTTTGTAGGATTTGAAAGGGGAAGATTATTTTGGCCATTGATAAAAGAGACAAAATCCATAGCCAAGCGTAAAGACCCTAACTAAAGACCACTACATGGATTAGTTGTCCTAATGTACTTTTCCGCTATTTTTATAATTATTATTATAGATGGGCAAGGGTTTTCTACAATGTCAAAGTGAGAAACCAGGCCAATGAGAGGGGGGAGATGGTTTCATTTAGTAGGGGCTTCATTGTCATAGGAGAGAGAGAGAGAGAGAGAGAGTTAGTGTGGACGCCATGATTTATTATGTGAGGGTGTGGAACGGAACTCTCATCCCAGTGTTGTGGATATCTTGTTAGGAAAAAGATACTTACTTTCCCTGTAACTTACCTTAATGACAGTTGAACACCAAAGTTTTAGGAAAAGACAAACGATTCTAATTTTTAACAGTGTTAAAGTTATACTTTTTGTGGACAACTCTACCCTTGAGCATTTTATTAGTTTAAAAGCCTATTAAAAAAAAAACTCTGTTTTGCGGAATTTTTTCCGGCCTTTGGAGGTTCGCCTGGGGTCGTCAGAAAGCAGGTGAGGAGAGACCTGAACCTGCAACACCCTAATTAAAGCTAAGTGAGGAAGAAAGGAAGAGAGAAGGATGGAGAAAGGGGTTACGAGGACACAGTCGCAGGGAAGAACATCAGCTTGCTGGACTATTCCGAGTCATCGACAAACTGATTTTGGTGTTGTTATTTACCATAGATGGATGGAGAAACCCGAAGCCACTGCAACTCTTTGGCTTTTGCAACTGCTTCTTTGTGCGCTTGATCTTCAGCCCTCGCCTTTGACCAGATTCGCCTTTTCATCTAATTTTTGGTACGACACAATTTATTTTTTTCTTCTCTGGATCTATAGAAATAATTCGAGGTTCTTCTGATTGAGACATCTATAAGAACTTTGGGTTTCATTGAGTAAGATTTTTAGGTTTGATGGCATGTAGAATTGCAAGAAAATATATAAATTTCTAACGTTTTTCCTTATTATTTTGAGGTTTTTCCCCCTCTTTGTAATCTCTGTCTCGCTTGTTTTTAATTTTTTCTCTTGTAATTTTTTTCCCGGTTATTGTCGGTTAATCAACCATGGGATTCTCTGACTGATGGGTTTTGATCCTGCATAAATTGTTTGTAGATTGCTTTTGTTATTAGGCTGTGTTTGGTATCATTTTTGTTTTTGATTTTTGTTCAAATTTATAGTTTTGAAGGGGTTTGGCATAATTTATGAGTGCTATTTATGAAAAATAAAAATAAAAACAAGTCAAAATTCAAAAAGAAGTCTCAACCTCTTTTTGATTTTTGGTCAAAAATTATTTTTGTTGTGTTTTGCGCAAAACACTTAAAACATGTGTTAAAATAAAGGGTTAAAAAAGTAATTTAGTTTCCTTTTATAAAACCACCCCAAATCAAACCCTCAAGCACTCTTCTCGTTGGCGAACGGAAGTAAAGCACAGAGACGCAGACCTGCAACTTCGTCCTGAGACAGCTCTGAGGCGACGACGACGACGACAATCATTCCAACGGAGGCGACATCGTTTCTCCAAAGACGGTTCCTGATTTGATTTCTTTCCATAATCCCTTGACAGAGGAAGAGGAATAGACGCTCCATGACAGAAGAAGAGGAAGACTTTTAAAATCATTTTTAGACATAGTATGCCAAATCTGTTTTTCATTCTACCATCTATTTTTATTATAGCTACCAAACAATATTTTATTTTTGAACAAAAATCATTTTCAAAATGATTTTTTAAATAGATAAAAAACAAAAACAAAAATGATACCAAACATAGAATTAGTAGTAGTTGCCTTTCCGCGTTTTGCGTTCTTCTCTCTCTCTCTCTCTCTCTCTCTCTCTCTCTCTCTCTCTCTCTCTCTCTCTCTCTCTCTCTCTCTCTCTCTCTCTCTCTCTCTCTCTCTCTCTCTCTCTCTCTCTCTCTCTCTCTCTCTCTCTCTCTCTCTCTCTCTCTCTCGGGTGATCTTGGTAAACTGATGTAATGGAAACTTTAGTGAGTTTCTATCTGTTGGGCTTGTGAAATTTGGAGGAATTTAGTTTTGTTTTTCTGTTATTCTGAGTTTCTACTTCTTACTTTTGGTTATTAAAAATTGTAGATGAAGAGAGGTAGAGATGGGGGAAGCTCTGGATGTTAGATACTGGTGTTATAGGTGCTTTCAAATTGTGAACCTAGTAATGGAAGTTGAGATCAAATGCCCATTCTGCGAAAGTGGTTTCATTGAAGAAATGGATAGCAGCAAAGAACACGATAGTGACAGCGACAACGACAGGGTTTTTGACCGAACACTCTCTCTTTGGGCACCGATCTTGCTTGGAATGATGAGTGTGTTGGGTTGGTGTCTTGTATTCTGTGGGGTCCACACAATTATGATGGTAGTATTTATATTAGGGTATGAGTCTATTACATATACGGGGTAAACTTGTAATTGTGTGGGATTAGAGTTTCTAGGTTTCCCTATAAATTGTCTCTGTGTGGAAAAACCTAGGGGATGCTGTAAGGGTTGTCAGAAGATTCTCCTCTGACAGTGGAGGATTGGAACGCTATAAGGCTGACAGATGAGATATGCCTGTCAGGTAGAGAGCTCTAGAAGTTTCTTGGGAATAAAGAAATTCTCTCTTCTCTGGTGGACGTAGGCATCCCACGATGGGGTGCTAAACCACGTTAATTCTTTGTGTTTTCTTCTTGTTTGCGTCTTCCAATCCTAACAAGTAGTATCAGAGACAAGGTTTGTCAGATCGATCACTGATCTGAGAGAAGTTGGGAAGTGCATCGAAAGTATGAAGAAGAAGAAAAAGAGAAAAAAAAAAAAAAACGATCCCCAGAGTTGAGTGGATCTTTTGCAGGCAAGGCTTCTTCCCAGGGTGCGGCGATGGTGTTTGCAGCAGCGACACATGCGACAATATCGCACGTGGGAGATCCTGTGATCAAGGATGGATTTGCTGCAGGGTTAAGAAAATCGACGGTTGGACTTGGTGTTGCAGAGGAGGTGAACCTTGCGGTTGGAGAACTGACGGAGGCTCAGGATTTGCGGTGGGTAGTGTCCCTTTGCGAGTCGGTACTGCAGGTGTTAAAGGTGTTACAGCGATTGTGTTTACGGCAGGACCAAGTGTGGAGCCATCAGGTGTGCCGGTTACAGCGGCAGGGTGGCTGCAGACTACGTCGGGTGATATGCGATGTCCTCGAATCCCATTATCAAATATGATCAGGTTCGCTGCAATAGGGAAGGAGAATACTCTAGTGCGAGTCGGTGTTGCAGAGGTTCCATGGCCGAGTAGGAGCAGGTTTTTGGGGCAGGAGGTTGTTGGGTTTCTCTAAGAAAAAAAAAAAGAAGGAAAAGGGTAATCATTACAGAAAATGTAATGAGGTGTGGTTTTTTTTTAGGTTTTTTGGTTTCCACCGATTCCTTTGGGAGAAAAAAAAAAGGTGATTGAAAGGGATTAAAAAAAAAAAAAAGGAGTGAGAGATACTAAGTGGATCAGGGGATTTCCATTATGGAAGTAGTATCCAAAGTTGCTATTTTTAAGAAAGATTGAGGTAGATTCAGTGATCTAGACCTGCGGGGGTTACCCAATATGGTTTAGCTTGGTATGATAGTGGATCTGCAAGGGAATCTGGTAAGCCTCGAATGGTGGAGCGACTGCCCCAGATGGTATGGGATGTGGATCGGCTGGTGTCAGTCTAGTAGATGGTCAGCGACGACTGGGGGACCCTGTTTGGATTGATGGGGTGATGGCAGTTGTTTGTGAATCTGGTCGGATCGAGTGTCAAATCTGATGGCAGGATTAAATCCCGGCACGGTGCGCATCATGGCTAGTGGATGTTGTACCGTGAGGCAAAGAAATACTGGTAGGCTGGGACAAGGAGTCGGATCTCTAGGTCTGCATTGGAGGTGCAGAGGTGAGAGGCTTGGGTTCCAGGTGCAATTGGAGTTGCAGAGGGCTGGGATGAGTAGTTGATTCTCAAGGTCTGCATTGGAGGTGCAGTGGTGAGAGGCTCGGGTTCTAGGTGCAACTGGAGTTGCAGGAAGACTATGTGTGACGGTGATATTTTCGGTGATGCTACAGTAGTGGGAGAGATGGAGTCACTTCACATCGTACGGTGGTGAGCTGTACGGGACACCCAGACGGGGTGTGGGCTATGCAAATTTGGGTGTAGCGGTTTAGCAAAGATAGGTTTACAGAATCAACATCAACGGGTTTTCTTCAAGGTGGTTTGCAGAATCCAATCCAGGTGGAGATTTATTGGGTTGGTGTCTTGTATTCTGTGGGGTCCACACAATTATGAGGGTAATATTTGTATTAGGGTAAGAGTTTATTACATGTACGGGATAAACTTCTAATTGTGTGGGATTACGGTGTCTAGGTTTCCCTATAAATTGTCTCTATGTGGGAAAACCTAAGGGAGACTGTAAGGGCTGTCAGAGGATTCTCCTCCGACAGTGGAGAACTGGAACGCTGTAAGGCTGACATATGAGATATGTCTGTCAGGTAGAGAGCTGTAGAAGTTTCTTAGGAATAAAGAATTTCTCTCTTCGCTGGTGGACGTAGGCATCCCACGATGGGGTGCTGAACCATGTTAATTATTTGTGTTTTCTTCTTGTTTGCGTCTCCCAATCCTAATAGAGTGATCCTCGCCACTGATGATTGTTATGATTTATTAAAATTTCTTTGTCTGAACTTCAATGTTGAACCAGAACTTGATGAAAATGGTGGCGGTGGGCAGCCAAAATCAGACGGAGCGTATGGTTGCAGAGTTTTTTTTTTTAATTTTTTTTAAGAGAGTCAGTCACCCTCGTAAAGGATTAATTTGGTCCTTAAATAAAATTTGAACTCTTACCATCAGTATCTAATGGAATATTTCTAACGGTGTGGGTCTATCTGTATTTTAGTAGTGCATCTAGGGGAGACATTTGTCTTTTCCTAAAACTTGGGTGTTCTATTGTCATTAAGGTAAGTTACAGAGGAGGTAACTGTCTTTTTCCCTTATCTTCTTTACGGGTGTAAATCAAGGGTCCGAACCAAACCATTAGGAACTGGAACTAAAACCGATTTCTTACAAGGAACGGGTAGGTTATGCGACGGTTGTCCCAATGGGTCCAGTTCCGAATATCCGTTAAAAATCAAAATGCCTAAACCTATTAAGGAACTGATTAGTTTTAAGGTTTATATATATTGTTACATATATCTTTTATACATGGTTCTTACCTTCAACTTCCATTAGTTTTTTTCTCAAACCCTTTTCTCTATACTTTTCACAGACCCGTGTTCCTCGAAATATACTTTTCACCCTGTATGAAAAGCAAGATAGGAGAATGCAGGTGCAAAGCATCCAAAGAAATTCAAGGCTTATACATTCTTACCCTAGAAAGGAGGTATTTGAGGGATTGGGATCTTCTGTAGTGAGGCTACCTCTGTAGTGAGGTGTAGTGACGATCCCACCCACTCAAAGTGGATTTGCATGTATCCTGATACACTTTGAGTAGATCGAGAAAAATATCGATCCACTTTGAGTGGATGAAATTCTCACTACACAAGTGCCTCACTATAGAGGATCTTTTTCCATAATTGAGAGTGGAGTGATCTCTCAACAAGTCATTGAATGTTTCTCTGTGCCTGTATAATGTTTCTCTTTTACTAATAGAGCAACCTTGTGTTATGCACAATGGTGTTTGATGAAAGGATTAGAAGAGCAGGGAAAAAGAACTATGACTTTTTCAGTTGAATGGAATGAGTATTTTATTATTTATACACTTAGAAATGGATCTTTAAGTAAAGATTTTTGAATTTAGACAATATAACCATGCTTGGAACCGTTTAAGGAGCCAAAATCGGCCCATCCATTAAAGTTTGGAACTGATTAGCTTATTGGACCAGTAATGAAGATGAACCCAAAGGATCAAAACCAATAGGAACTGGAACTGATTACCCAGAACCATCCCAATTTATAACCCTAGATTTTTCTCTAATGCTCTGTTTGCTTGATTTTTCTCTAATGCTCTGTTTGTTTCCATGTAAAAGGGAGAAAAAGAAAAATTTTCTTGTAATATAGGATTTTCGGTCTCCGTGTTAACTTAAATTGCAAAAGAAAAAAAAAAGTCGAAGAAAATTTTTATGTAAAATATCATTTGGATAGGAAATTTTACAAATAAACTAACATGATATATCTTAATATTCAAAACTTCCGAAACTCTAATATGAAGGTTTATTTTGATTAAAAAACATTTGATTGTGTTTTATTCTAGTTCCACCCATGAATCATCCAGTGTGGAGTTCCCTCAATGGACAGTTAGGCCTTCTCTCTCATAGTCTTTCTCTTCTTGATTATGGACCTTGGGCCTTTCTCATGCCTTTTGGCTTAGTAGTGACCCATGTTTAATGCCGTACCACATAAGTAAACAGTTGTATCTTTTTATTTAACTTTGGTGTGATATTATTTCATATTTCATTATAGTATGGTTGTCTAGAATGATGGTTTGAATTAGTTGGATTTAATACTTAGGTGTTTGGTAATACCATTTAAAAAACTAAAAATTACAGGGCACAATATATACTAACTATAGAAGAAGTTGGTATTGATTTTCATAAAGAAAAAGGTAAAATGTTCAATGTATGCTATTGGATCACAATATCATTATAGAATGAATGGTTTGATAATTGTATGTGACCTTGCATAAAAACTGTTCTCGAATAATTTTTTTTATTATTTTGTTTTGTTAATTTTGTCCACGTTAGTTAGACGTATTTATATCATTTTTTAAAATACATAATAACAACACATAATTGACAAAATTAAAAAAAAAATAAAAAATAAAAACTCTGCCAAAAAATTCAAAACAAACGAGAAGTCGAAGAAAAAGAGAAATTATTTATTAAGTTTAGTTACAGCATCTTCCAATCAATCTTAAAAATGGCAAGGAATAGAGTAGGCAAGGGTGGGTTTTTTTTTTTTTTTTTTTTTTTTTATAATTTTTTTTAAATTTTTTTAATAAAGGTGGAAAAGTTGACTATTCTATAATTAGATTTTAGATTATTTCAACATCATAATTATTAATATATATTATTAAGAATAGATTGAATGAAGTGTATTTCAATACCTAAAAAGGTTTTTTAATTTAGTAAAATAAAGCACCCATAAGTATTTAGGTGTCTGGTAAATTATTTTTTAAATGTAGATGATATTATAACAAAGGAATTTTTTTTTTTGGGTGAAAATATGAAAATAAAAAACGATTTTGCACCTAGAATATCTTAAAATAATAGATTAAATATTAGAGGTTATTGGATCTGTAGTTCTGTTCTATGATTATTATTCATTAACAGAGAACATTGAGTTTTATGGTTGAAAAAATGAAGAATACGGTGGCCGGTGTATAACTCTATCTCTATTTTCTTTTTCTTGAAATATGAGGCTTGTTTCTCTCTCCTCTAAGTGATCGATTAATGGTGTTTCTTGTACTCCTATTTTTCTTACTTAGTGCATCAGATTCCAATATATTCTGCTAGCTGATAGATCTCATTCCCATTTATTATAAATTTAGAATATTATTAGTTAACTCCCGAACATAGGTATCTAAAAACCACAACATTCGGCCAGGGGTTCAGGCTAAACCAGAACCAGTTCTTTTATTAATCAATTATTAATACAGTCTGAGACTTTCACCCAAAAAAAAAAAAAATACAGTCTGAGACCTTTTACCCCCAAAAAAAAAAAAAAAAAAACAGTCCGAGACAGATATGGTTTCATGGAACAGTTTTTTATTTTTTTATTTTTATGAGAAATTAGACAAAAAATTTGGGTCTGGTCGGACTCGGGTCAGGCCAGGTTCACATCTCAGTTGACACTGATGATCGATCATCGAATAACCTGCGGGGATATTTTTGTAATTGCGACACGTACATTGCGGAACTCCCTGTCGTTACAGATGAGAGCTTCACCGTGATCTCTGGAGGGGCCACTGTCATTTTCTTCTATAATGCGTTAGAAAACAAAAGAAATATTCAAATATCAAATATCAAATATAAAACAGGTTTGCGTGCGACGATTCCAAACGGTAGCCCGCACATGCGGTCCACGGATCGATGGTCTTCTCTCCCTGTCTGCACACTCGGAAATCGAACAGAGCCAAATATAAATGCGACAGCCAGTCATGCAATCAGTCCATTTCAGTCCCGAACGAGAAAACATACAAGTAATGGTTATGACAACGCTGTGTTGAAGCTTCCCTCCTTCGACTGATCGGTGATTGATTCTTAGAGCTCCTTCTATGGCGACGACCGGCTCCGGCGTTTGTCCTTCGTCCTCTTCTTCTACATTTAAGCCCGAACGTCTGGTCGGAAGGACAACTAGCATTGCAGCCTCATTCGCTCCCTCTCTTCGATTCCTTTGCAAGGATTCTGTTCCCGCTCCGAACCGTTTCAAGCTCTTTGCTCGATCTTCTGATCGGAATTTGAATCCCAAGCCACTTCAATCCGTCGCTCGGGAGGTTCCGGAGAGTTTGTTGAAGACTGATGACGTTCCGAAGCAGAGTAAGGCATTGGAGAAGGACGCCAACGCTTTGTGGCATCGATATGTCGAATGGCTGTACCAGCACAAGGAGTTGGGGTTGTTCCTTGATGTGAGCCGGATTGGTTTTACGGACGAGTTTTTTGAGCAGATGGAACCGAAGTTGCAGGCTGCTTTCGAGGCGATGCAGGAGCTTGAAAAGGGCGCAATTGCCAATCCTGACGAGGGGCGGATGGTTGGTCATTACTGGCTTCGCAACTCTGAGCTTTCTCCTAATTCTTTTCTCCGCTCGCAGATTCAGAACGCGCTCGATGCCATTTGCAACTTCGCCGATGATGTCATCGGTGGTAAGGTTGGGTCATCTTCCATCTCCCTTTTTATTCATTCAAAACTGCTTCTTGATATTTCATAGAATAACAGGAGAAACTTTTTCACTGGGAATGCTGTTGTGCCATATTAGTTTTGCCGTCACAATAAGAAGCTAGTACTGGTAATGAAGAGCCATTCACACCATAATTGAGTGACCGATTTGGACTGAAAACTATTGTGAAGTTGTTATTACTTAAAAGTATTCTTTCGTTACAAATAGGATCGTTTAAATTCCATTTGAATCTTAATTCTACAGTCTAAGCACAAAGAACCTATGAAAGAATCTCGTAGGCATATTACAGTAGCAAGATAACACAAATTTGAAACCTTGAATCTTCACCTAGTACCAAGAGTTTACATCAACGTTCTTTAGCTTTGTTGCCAAATAAATGGCATCATATAAAAAGAAGTTTCAGATATTGTTATTTTTTTTTTATTAATGAGTGGCGGCCCAGTAATTTGAAGACATCATTAAAAGCTATAGTATATGGCATCTGTGGTTGCATTTAGTGTTTTTACTTCATATTAATATGATATAACTATTGGTCAAATGCTGCGTGTAATACTTCCCTTCTCTTTGCAACAATAAAGGTTTGCTTCTATCGAACCCAGATGAAGCGGCAGGCATCGGTCCGTAGAACCTATAAAAAAGAGATGGTTGTGGCGCGAAGTACTCTTGTGCACAAGAGTCACTCGGCTCGCCGAAGTGCCATGCTATTATTACTTATTATTCCATATGGGGAAGGCATAGTTTTCTTTCTTTTCTTTTTTCCCTCTAAAATACAAATAAAAAAACTCATTGGCGCCAAGCGTGAGGGAATGCTAGACGTTTGGTAATTTCTCCTCCGACCAGGATAAAAGATCCCATTGAAGCGGCTAATCCCGGCATAGTTGCAATCCATTCTATAATTCTTCTCATTACCTCTCGTGGGAAAAGGATCCCACAAACAAAGGAATTGTACAGTTACAGTACGAAATAATATAAAAACAGACTCATTCTAAAACTAAAAAAAAAAAGATGTGGATCTTCCACTGAAATTGTTCGTTTTTGACAGGGATCGATAGATAATAAAAGCATATGGAATAGAAGTGACCTATTAGTTAAAGTAATTATTTGCAACTTTTGTATGTTACACTTTTTGCAGACACAAACTTCTATACTTAGGAGTGATGGTAATGCTTTTTTTGCCCATTAACTCTGTCATTGTATATCTCACATTCTAGTTTTACAGATCAAGCCCCCATCATCTACAGAGGGCCGCTTTACTCATGTGCTTTGTGTGGGAATTGGAGGTTCAGCTTTGGGACCACAGTTTGTTGCAGAGGCTTTGGCTCCTGATAATCCTCCTCTCAAGGTATGCCTCTGGGTCTGTAATCTTGTAAGATAATACTTCCCTGTGTTTATTTTCTTATGCCACAGCTGTCCTGCTTATCCAAACTTGAATTTGGTCTTGTATAATTTGTTGGTTTCTTAATTTGATGATTTAAGTAATTAAACAGATCTTCTTCTTCTTCTTCTTGTTCTTTTATTTTTTATTTTATTCTGAAGTTTGTTATTTCTTTCTATCCACTCCCTGTTTAGCTATTAAGCAGGGGCTGAACATATAAAGTCATTGTCATTTTGAGTGTCGTTGCAGCTGTTTGGTGCTTGAACTCTCCTTTTCAGTTTATTAAACCTTCTATTGTCAAACTTATTTTAACTACCTCAGTTGATATCTATGACAGACTTTTTTTTTTCTCCCTTTAAAGCCTTCAATCTATACTAAACCACTCCTCATGCTGCCATCGGTTGTCACTGCTCAAAAACTTTTTATCACAATTAGCTTCTCCTATTTTTTAAACTATTGGGCTATAATATTAGGTTCTATTGGCTGTGTTCATTTATGATTTAAATGTCCCAGCATTGTAATCAATTGATATCTGCATTCTCTTCTTCTTCACACTCATTCCATCAATGTGCTTTTTCATATTTTTAAACATTTCTTTGAATAAATTTCCTTAGTTTTCACGTCCATTAATCAACTTATTAGGAAAAGGAATTATGGACCCATTTGTTTTGTTTTGGTTGTCTTTATCTTCTCACCTCCCCTAGTTACTGAAGATTTGATAAAGTTACAAATAAAGCTGCCTTAGATAATTCAATCAATGGAAAATTAATAATATGGGGAGAAAGGTCGTCACAGTAGCAAGGCTACCCAAGGCATTGTAGGGCCACTGGACGTCCAAGGCGACCAAGGTGCCTGCCTAGGCCTCCTAGTTTCCAAGGTGCCAGGACGCTAAGGCGGCGCCTTGACAATCTTGATGGGGAGTGTTCCAGCATTGAGTGTTTCAACAAATTCTGGTTCTTGTGATGTTTGGTATATTGGGGTTGTGGATGTCTTCTCTATGTTTATATTTTGCCATTATTGGGAGATAATTTAAGTGTCATGTTATACATGCATGTTATGTGTTAGCTTATTTAATTATTTCTCTATTATTTTTGGGTAGTCACTCATGATTTGGACAACTTAAACTAGCAACTTATAATGGTTTAAGCATTATGTGTAACTGAGCCTTTGGTCATGTTAATATTGCTGCTGATTTAAGCAAGGTAGATAAAGGGCTTCTGCTGACCATTTACATTGAAAATAATTATATAAGTTTCATTGTTGATTACATACTTAATTGGAGATCAAACGTATGTTTTTTTTTCTTTGTCGGATCCTTTTGAGGCATGACAGTTAGTAATAATTTATTTATTTATTCTTCTGTCAGATAAGATTTATTGATAATACAGATCCAGCTGGAATTGATCATCAAATTGCACAGCTTGGACCAGAATTGGCATCGACACTTGTAGTAGTAACTTCTAAGGTATGTCACTGTAAAAAAATTTCCTCTTTTGTGGATTTTCCAGAAATTCAGGCTTGTAAAATATCCTTTATATATATTTCTCAGAGTGGAGGTACACCTGAAACTCGAAATGGTTTACTGGAAGTACAGAAGGCTTTCCGAGATGCTGGCCTTGATTTCTCAAAACAGGTTTTGATCTCGGGTTCTTGTTTATGCATTTGTCATTAATCTTTACAATTTAAATGTTAATTCATTTGGCTGGTTCTGAAATGTGTAGGTAAGTGGGTTGACAATTCCTTCTGTTTAACTAACTAGAATACATTAGTTTGTGATGGCAACTATCTTCTCCCCATTACCGTTTCAGTTTTTGCCATGATCATGAACCTTTTTCACCCCATTTTGCTTTTATTTCTCTTTTTCCCATGTACAGCTCTCTTCGTTGGTTTTGATGGTTTCATACCTAGCAAGACCATCCTATTCCTTGATTCCTTAACTTCAATTATTTTTTTTTTGATAAATCAATTAGTTCCAGTTAGCTAGTCTACTACCTATTTACTAGACTGAATTCCATAAGTCCCAAATTGCAATTAAGTTCCTAACCATAGAACAATTGGACTTGCCTTATTTGTTCCACATCACCTATCTTCCCTGACATGGATCCCTGCAAACTGAGTTATTGTCCTTATTTCTTGGGGGCTAGCTAAAATCCTTCATGGGTTAGGATTTGGTTTAGGTTGAATAAAACAAGGGGTCCTGCCCAATCCTTTCTTTCTCCGCAGGCCACTGCCCTGGGTTACCTTTCAAAATTAGTAAAAATCTGAAGTCCAATAACTTTTTTTTTGTGAGGGGGGAGGAAGCGCCAAACCTGCTCTGCTGGCATTCCTTTTTTGTTATTTGGTTGGGCTTTTCATGACTCATCTGGGTAGGATTGGGACAATTGAAGCAATTTGGTTCAGGTTTGGCTCTTGGGCTAGTTGACTCAGCTCCCAATGGTCTTACTTTAAATGTTCAAGTTTGCTTTGGTATTGACTGTTGACAATCCATTAAATTAAGACCAATGATTTGTTTTCATTGGTATTAACATTTGTTTATAAATGAATAGATACATGGAAATTATTCACCCCCCAAAAAAAAAAAAAAGAAAGAAGGTACATGGAAATTACATGTACTTTATATGATATAGTTATGGGCCGCATTTCCCTAGTCTCACCTCTAACTAGAACAAGCAATATTGAAGAGGAAATGTGCATGTCTATGGCTTACAGTGGCAAATGTATACTTCAAAAACGGACAACTGAATGAAATAGTATTTGTTGACCTTGAAAAGTGGATCAAATAGGGGTCAGACTTTCAATATAACTATTAGTTACCTATAATAAAAATACTAACATAAGATACTAGTTGCTGAGCAGAATGTCATATCTGTGCAACGATGGCATTTTTCTATTTTCCCGGTGTTGTTCAGTTTGATGGTAAGAAATTGTTTGCTTTAATAGATGTGCTATGCTTGTCATTTTTTTTCCAGAAATATCTTCAATATTTTGAAATATTTTAAGTTTCTTATGCAATATTTCTTATATATTTTTTAAAATGTAAGTGACTTTAATTTTGGCCGATACCAACTATTGAATATTTTTAGCAGCAAACACATGTAGTCTTTCTTTGTTGGGTTGAAATAGCAAAAGTCTTATGCATTTTTTGGTTCCTTATGCAGGGTGTTGCAATTACCCAAGAAAATTCGTTGTTGGATAATACAGCAAGATTAGAGGGTTGGGTAGCAAGATTTCCAATGTTTGACTGGGTGGGAGGTAGAACCTCTGAAATGTCTGCAGTTGGTCTGCTTCCAGCAGCACTCCAGGCACGTACTTTATTAACATGGGATATATTTAGCGTCTCCCTCGCTATCATGGATGCTTATTTACAAATGATTGTCTTTGCAGGGAATTAATATTAGAGAAATGCTTGCTGGTGCATCACTGATGGATGAGGCAACCAGGACCACTGTGGTAAAAGTTCTGCTCTTTATCTGTTCCTTGCTAAATATTTATTATTATTACTATTATTGTTGTTGTTGTAATTAAAGAAATGGGAAAGGGTTTCCCACTATCCCAGAGTGGGAAACCGGATCAATGAGAGGGCGGGAGACGGATTCATTCAGTGGGGCTCTGATTTGTCAGAGGAGAGAGATAGAGTGCTAGTGTGGACCTCACAGCTCATATGTGAGAGGACATGGGAAGGAATACCCCTGCTGCATATGGAATTATTTTTCCCTAAAGAAATCTGTAGTTATTAGGAGGATTGAAATAACACTCCTATCACTGCAAGCAAGTCATTGTTTATATTCTATAATAAATTGGATGTTCAGCAGCAGCTATGATGCAATTTTCATTATGAATATGCTGTTTAATTGATTTCTTTTGCTTGAGAAACCTTTCTGAAAGGGAAACAAACTATTTTCCTAGATGACTTCAGAATTATTTTGTGTGAGGTTTGTCATAAAAATAGACGTAATGGGAGAATAAAGAGGTAGGAGGAAAGGGGATTTCTTTTTTTTGTCAATTGGAGACTTCGAAAGACAGCTCTTCTTGGATATGTTTATCAAAGAGCCATAGAAACGATGCTATGTCTCAGGAAATCATCTGCATTAAACTGCACAATGTGGACAATTTTTTTTTCCCTCTGGGGATCAACTTTAAAGATAAATTTCCTTAGTGATATTCAGCTTCAGAATTTTTTTTGGTTCAATGTTGCCACTAGGCTTTAATCTGCACAATTCATCAATTAAATGTCCTGATCATTTTCTGAAGTGCTGCATATCTATGTCACAGTCGAAATGCCTTAATGCTGTGTTGTACGGCTTGTGCCTAAAGTTTGTGTTAACTTTGCTTGAAATGCAATTCACTTTTCAAGGGAGGATCTTTGCACCTCATTCATTGAAAAACTTAATAACCGTTCAGTTTCAGTTACAGTGTTCTGTCAAGAGTATTTCAGAAAGTGATCAAACCATTCTTCGCAAGCACCATTTTAGGTGTTCCAATTTCCAATTTTTCAGCGCTTGTCATTCTGCTTTCCATGAAAAGAAGAAATAGAGCAATTGTGCAATTGTTTGCAACTTTGCATAATCATTTAGCGTTGGAGTGTGACCTTCATTTTGACAATGATTAAATTTAAGTTTAATCTGAAGATAAAAACAGGCATCATTTATGTTTTCCCCTTAAAATTTTCTTTCGTGTTTGCTGCATATATTAGTTGAATAGCTGGAAGCTTTATGGTTCAGTTGTCCATCATCAGTATCACCCATGATATTTTGTTTTAACTCTTCTTTACTTTATTCAGGTGAAGAATAACCCTGCAGCTTTGCTGGCTTTATGCTGGTATTGGGCTTCTGATGGAGTGGGGTCCAAGGTTTGCTTTTCTTCTCTTTAATAATTCATAATGTATTCACTGTCTACCTTTTCATGTTCTAAAGATCCCTCACAAATGGTTGTGCATTGGTTACTTTTGCTTTCACAGGATATGGTAGTACTTCCTTACAAGGATAGCCTGTTACTGTTTAGTAGGTATTTGCAGCAGTTGGTCATGGAATCACTTGGAAAGGAGTTTGACCTAGATGGTAATCGGGTATGCATTAAAACTTTAAACCGGCCTATTTTGAGATACTTTACGCGATTTGTTTCCAAACATCTGGGTTTATTTTTCAGACTGAATGTATTCTAGGTAAAATTTTTGTTTCCTTCAAGTAAAAGATCAATCATCAGTGGACTGATACTATAATTTTCATAATGGAAGCACATTACAAAACAGGGGATGTATTCATATTCATTATCACTAAAAAACTGCTGGTTCTTTTTTTTTTTTTTTTTTTTGGGGATTGATTGTAAATGTTGGAGGAACTCAATGGGCGTATAGAATTATAATTTGGCAAAGAACTCATATGGAGGTTCTGAAATTTTTTGCAATTGTTGTGTCTGGTTAAGGTTGATCCTGTTGATGTTTATCTTGGGAATATAATAGAGGGGGCTTGGAGAATAGAGAACAGAGTCGAATGCATATGGTGGCCCAAATCTGCGAAATGGGATTTTGATATTGCCACTAGCAATCTCTTCTTTGTGCCTGAAACTGGTTCATTATTCCCTACTATGGGTGGAAAACTGCATCTTCAGGATTCTTGTTTCTCGGAATTAAACTACCCTAACCTTTTCTGTTTTCTGAATTAATTTCTTGTTGGTCGGGTGGGAAAATTTCTCTTATTTTCCCCTTTTCCACAACCTTATAATACATGGAGAGGCATCAATTTTTTCACGGAATGAATACAATACCTGAATAGTATCCTAAGAAAAGCAGCTGCTAAGATTTGCAAATTATACTTTAGACTGAGAAGAACACGATGGATCTACTTCTGTACACCGCGAGGAAAACCAGTTATGTAAATATTGGAACGAAAAGCTAGTACACTGGGAGTCCATTGAAGCTTTTGATGCTTTCTTTATTATTTCCATTGTTGTTATTGACATCTGTTGCAGTTGATACTTAATATTGCTTTTTTACTGTCATTCTCTGGATTCTTATTTTGTCTCTCTTATATTGAATGGAAGCATCATTTAACCTTCATACGTCATTTTGGGTCTTGTATCCTCTTTGAGTTATTGTCTGATAGACTTGCATTTTGTACTCCAACAATCGTAGGACGAACAATGGAACAGCTATATAATGGTCTTGGATATGGCCATAAAGAAATGGAAGTTGGTTGAGGGTATTTGCTTCTTGGTGGAAGATGATAACCCCTAACGTTCTTGTCCTTTCCAGCCTTCCAGTATTGAGTGATATAGGACTTTGCTCTGAACCTCCCACCCTTGGTTAATTGTGCAGAAAAGATATTCCCTCCAAGCAATTTTTGATAGCATGTGTTAAATTGAAGAGTGTTCTTATAGGTCAAGATCTTTGGTCCAATTCAAACACTTAATTCTAAATGTCTTATGCTTAGTCAATCTCTTTCTTATGACAGGTGAATCAAGGGCTTACTGTATATGGGAATAAAGGAAGCACAGATCAACATGCGTAAGTTTTTCATTTGCAATATATATATATATATATATGGCATTGTCTTGGAAGGACTTCCTACATGGTCCACACTTTTGAGCCACGTGAAAAAATGATGTGGCAATCTCAACCGTTGGATAGAGAGGACATCTCTGAATCAGCCACATGTATAGTTTTAGACCCTAATTCAATCAAATACCCTTCTTTATATTGGGATTCATCCCCATATATGTATATGTATGTCCATAGTACTATTACTATTATGCATGCTCCCGTAGTCCACGATTTTCAAAGCTTTATTTGGCCGCTTAGCAAATTCTGATCTAGCTGGAACTTAACATGTTAGCAGGGGACCTGTCTATTTGTCCATAAAATTTGGGCTACATCTGACCTGCCATGTGGTAGATTTTTAGGGCTATATCTACATCTGCATCTTCTTATACAAATGCCCAAATATAGATATGGATTTATGGATATAGATATATGTGCACATTTATATTTGAAAAAAAGAATGGTCAAGTCTAACTAATTACTTTTGTACAGCTACATTCAACAACTGAGAGATGGGGTACACAACTTCTTTGTTACCTTCATTGAGGTATTACGTGATCGGCCCCCTGGTCATGATTGGGAGCTTGAACCAGGTGTCACTAGTGGTGACTACCTATTTGGATTTTTACAGGTTAGCTATATTTGTTATGGTTATTCTACTTGTTATTAGCATGCCATCTGTAGTTGGGTATTCACACCTTTTAAGAGATGGTTGTGTGGATCCATATGACGATGTGCTATACTGGATGAAGGAGAAAGGGGGTAAACTTGACTGCTAAAATCTCTATGACGTGATCCCCTTCCACCCTCCCCTCTTTTTTTGGGGTGAATTTTGCATTGTAATGGGACTTATTTGAGCTCTTTCAGTTTGTAAAAGCGTTATCTGACAATAGAAGCAAACATCTGGTTTCGAGTTCTATAGGAAGTTGTGTTTTACTTTTTCCTCTTAACAGCAAAGAAGATCAAATTCCACCTTTCGGTTATTTAAAGTACATATAGTTAGAGCAAACTTGAAAGGATTCCTCATGCAGAGACATTTCGTTCATTTGGGAAGGAAATTAGATAAGGACTGAACTTGCCATTGAGCTTTAGGCATCTATAGCAACTGCAATATGAATATATTTTGTTCTTCAATTTTATTCTGGTCCTTAGTTATAAATTTCTAAGCTGTCTTAACACAATAAAATTCTATAAAGCTGCATTAGGGGCATCTTGTTCTGAACTGTGTTTCTATAGCATGGTAAAAGTAGCTAGGTACTAGATGGGAGTTACATTGCCATGCATTTTTTCTGTGAATATTCCAGAAGTCATTATTGTTACTGGCCATGAACAGCCATTTATGGTTGTGCAAGTTTGATGGAACTGTTAATTCTGAATCAGTATGTCCATGTAGAAGTTGAACCAACCCATATTCCATATTTGGTTTTATCATGTTCCTGAAGGAATATGTGCATTGCTGTGCAGCTGATCATACATCACTACTTAACTGCCTTTTTCCCATGTTTGAAATCGAAATTTATTGCTTTTATGGATGAATAGTTCAATGGAATGTTGGCCATAGAAAACTAAGTAGGTCTTTTTTCTTATCACCCCTTGCTAAATGCTGAATGTAAGTCTGTGACAGGGAACGAGATCCGCCCTTTATGCCAATGACCGTGAATCAATTACGGTTTCAGTGCAAGAAGTGACACCCAGAACTGTGGGGGCTTTAATATCATTGTATGAGCGAGCTGTTGGGTTTTATGCGTCGTTGGTCAATATTAATGCCTATCACCAACCAGGTTTTTTTTTTTGCTTGATCGTTATTATTAGACTACATTAGTGACCTTGTGCAATTTCTAAAACTACATGTTGTATTTGGTACCAAATCCGTCTCATCAAAAGATGTTTCGAGCTTTTGGTGCCTATTTTTCTACTTTATCTATCCTTTTCTTATGTCCATAACTCTTATTCAGGTGTGGAAGCTGGGAAAAAGGCTGCAGGAGAAGTGTTAGCACTTCAGAAGAGGGTTTTGGCTGTACTAAATGAGGCTAGGTATTTTTGTCACCTACCTTTGTTATCAGTAAACTAGAATTTCAAATACATTGCTTGCAGTTTTGGGGTGAGATTGGGGGGTGGGGGTGGGGGGGTGGGGGTGGGGGTGGGGGTGGGGGTGGGGGTGGGGGTGGGGGGGTGCGGGAATCCATTTTTTTTCTCGCTTTTTTTCAAACCATTGTTGATGATACCCGATGTTTGTTTATCTGTTGGAGAAGCATATTTACATGGAATTAAGGAGATGCAAAATAGTGTAATTGTTTGACAATGGTCATATAACACTTGTGCATGGCTTTTATGAGGGGTTATCCTTGGCTGGTAGCTTGCTCACTTTATGTGAAATTAGACTTGAAGTTTCCCTTTGGAAGTGCATTCTGAATGATATCAGTTTATAATTGGCAAGAGAGATGCTGATTCTTTTCTACGGAAGGTATTAAATGGGGGAGACTTGTGCATTAGATCAGTCTTGCTTGTCCTACTCCGATTTTCTTTACTCTTTATTATAATTTTCATCCGTTTCCTACTAAAGAACTCCTTCACAATAACATATTACTGTAGTTTTAGAAGGAACAATGAGATCATCTATCTACCATTTATGTGTTGTGTGATAGGCATAGGATGATTGCCACACACACACACACACACACACACAAAGGACAGTGCAAAAGATGGCTGTATTAATGTAGAAGTGAAAAGGTGTAATTGTGTCAGTGTAGTATAGACAAAAATTTCACCTCATTTTTACAAAAAAACTAATGGTGCTTGATGTTGACTATGGATAATACCTGATCATTGGAAGCCAAAGGTGTCCTTTCAGAGTTGGGAAATTCCTAGGATGATAGAGGCCATAGTGTAATGAAAGAGCTAATAGAATGACAAGCACATGCCAGTGTACATAACCTCGGTTTTTCTCTGAGCACAACCACGTCTCCCACCCTCTTTTTCTCTTCTGCCTTCTCATTCAACTGTTTCCTTATTTGAAAATCCCCTCTTAGAATTCATAATGGCGCCTGATGCTCAATAGCTCATCCCAGGAAGACTGGCTCCTAGGGTTACTAAGTTCCAAGAGTAATGATATAGGATTGAACTGTTGTCTGGATTAACCAATTTTATCCATTTGGCCCTTGGAAAGTTGGTTTAGTACTGATTGTTTGTTATTTGTGTTTTCAGCTGCAAAGACCCTGTTGAATCATTAACGCTTGGAGAGATAGCGGATCGTTGCCATACTCCTGAACAAGTATTTCTCTGATACCTTTTGACCACATGACATGAAAAATTCACATGTGCTCTTAATCTGCATGCATATATGCATTCATCTAATTGTTTCTGTCCTTATGTGGCAGATTGAAATGATTTACAAGATTATTGCACACATGGCAGCAAATGATAGAGCACTTATTGCTGAAGGCAGTTGTGGTTCACCTCGAAGCTTGAAAGTTTTCCTTGGGGAGTGTAATATTGACGAGATGTACGAATAAGCTCTATAAAAGAAATCATTTTTCATGGCTTATGCTGAAGGTCACGGGAAAAACTCCAATCGATGGATTTAACCAGCATCATGAGATGTTCAGGTTTCTAATTGCATAACTGCTGATGTTTCTGTTTTGTGCTTCATAATACAGGAATGGTTTTACTGTACTGAAAAAAGCACCTCAAGATGTTTTGGGTGCAAGCAAAGGATGCATTTTTGATTTGTCATTTATGTAATTTTAATGTTTGAATATTTTTCAGTGGCTTGCATTGTTTAATTTAAAGGTTTGATTTATTTCCTCTGTTGATATGCTTGTTTCTTTTACCATTTCTTTTTCACCTCTTAAAAACTTTTGGTTTGCTCAGCCTCATCTGTTCATTTTGTCTCATTTTATAATCATTTATTTTCCCATTCTTGTATGGCGTACATTTGTGCCATCCCCCCCCCCCTGCCTGCCCGCCCGCCCGCCCAAAACCAACAAACTAATGTATTTTGCCGATGAGCATTTATTTTAAGAGGGTCTCTGGTTTTTCGGTAAGAATTTATTTCAATGCTTCTGCAGTCAAATTTTCCAAATCATGCTTGGTTGTTGATTTTTTGGCTCTAAAGGAGGATAACTCTTTGTCATGCACCTCACTAATAGCTATAACCAGCTAAAATTGTGTGCCAAGCACTCAACCAGCTACATGCAGAGATTGTGCTTTTTCTTTAGCACAGAAGCAGCAGGTGGTTCATGCAACCACACTTCTAGTATGGTTGGTGGTGGGATTCATTCTCTATGCACCTTTGGTCTGTATACAATCCAGTCCTTGAAAATGGACATTACAGGATTAGCACTCCCCTTGTTTATAATGACTGCAATGGTGTCCTTCCATAGGATTGTAACTTTTGTCAATAAAATTTCGTATTATTCATGTACTACTGATCAAGAAGGGAGAAGATTGCAACCTGACAGACCTGAACCAGGTTTCTTGCAAGATGATAGTCCAGTGAAGTAAAAGACCTGGACAATTAATTCATGCATTATATGCAAAATCTAGGTTTTTTTTTTTTCTTTCTAAAATGTATTATTTAAAGTACCATCAGGTAGTTCGTTGGGGGGTGTGAGGGAATAATGAAAGTAGGTTAAAGATACAGTCATTGATCAGCAGCTATATATAAAACCATTGGCAGAAACATCAAACATATGATCAAAAGCCCAAACCAAAATGACTTGATACTACAAACAAACTATGGGAATAACCTGTTCTTGGGACTTCTATCCCACCTTAACAGTTGTCCTAGCCCAGATCCAAGTTCTTAGTAATGGACGAATATGTTTTACCATAGTTATCATGGCAACAAGGCGTTGGTGGGTCACCGGATGCCTAAATCGTCCCAAGCGCCCTCCTTGTTACATGGAAGTTAGCAAGCCACTTCATAAGCAGCTTAATTACATGATTTTCGGCAACACTTCATAACTAACAAGTTTCAGTTTCCGGAAAAACTTCAGCCCTGTCTTATGTCTAGAATCAAGGGATACTAATTTCTTTGTACTGATTGGCTCCCCTTGAAGAAGCAGCCGGAATTCTTGAAAGTTGGCATTCAAATAGGAAGTAATATGCACTATGACTTGATCCTTTTCGCTTGAATAATCGTGGTAAAAAATCAAATGGGTTTGAAAGGTAAAAGATAAGAGAAGTTGGAACAATTTTTTGCACTACTGGAAAAACTATCAGAAATGTAATCAATGTAATTTTTAGTCTGGTCTAACACTCAAGAAATTTATGTGAAGACTTGTTTGATTCTTATCTCAAGTTTGCAAATGGAGGAAAGAAACCTAATTGGGTCAGTGTCTTCCTTGCGGAAGGTAGTACTATTGGTGGACTGGCTACTACATCATACATATATGGTGTTGAATTTTCTTCTTGGGGACCCACCTTGAGTTGGTGGTGGTCATGGAAAAAAGAGAGAAAATAATTGATGACTTTGAGTCCAGATTTAATGGTAAGAACCTTGTTAGAAGACCTTGTTGACTCTTCTCAAGTTGCCTCTTGATAGCTTCATTACGTAGTGGAGGGTGTAAGAAAATGTGATCTTGACTTGACCACAATTTTGTTTTGTGAAATAATTGGGTGCCTTTCTACCACTTGTTAAGGAGGTTCAGATAAGAAATTTGATATCATTTGTAGCAGCAGTGAGATCATCGAATTAAGCCAAAGAGAATCAAGTTGTTTCACGTATGGCGTCCTTCCATATTGCTTCTGTATTGAAAATAATTGTTGTATGTGCTTCTTTCATTGCTGTAGCATCTGAGTCATCATCACCAGAAACCAAGGCTCTACTCAATTGGAAAGCCAATGCCTTCAACTTCCCTGGTTCCTGGGATGCAAATGATAAAAGCCCATGTAATTGGGAAGGGATAGCTTGCAACGCAGCTGGAAGAGTAACAAAGATAACTTTGTCTTCTTACCACATAAGTTCTTACTTAGGAGATAGTGTACTCGACAAATTGAATTTCTCCTCTTTCCATTATCTACTCTATCTTGATCTCAGTTCGAATGAATTGTATGGAACCATCCCAGACGACATCGGTATGCTTTCTGCACTCACCCATCTTGATCTTAGTTCGAATGCATTGTATGGAACCATCCCAGACGACATCGGTATGCTTTCTGCACTCACCCATCTTGATCTTAGTTCGAATGGATTGAACGGAACCATCCCAGACCACATCGGTATGCTTTCTGCACTCACCCATCTTGATCTCAGTTCGAATAGATTGTATGGAACCATCCCAGACGACATCGGTATGCTTTCTGCACTCACCCATCTTGATCTCAGTTCGAATAGATTGTATGGAACCATCCCAGACGACATCGGTATGCTTTCTGCACTCACCCATCTTGATCTTAGTTCGAATGGATTGTATGGAACCATCCCAGACGACATCGGTATGCTTTCTGCACTCACCCATCTTGATCTTAGTTCGAATGAATTGTATGGAACCATCCCAGACGACATCGGTATGCTTTCTGCACTCACCCATCTTGATCTTAGTTCGAATGGATTGAACGGAACCATCCCAGACGACATCGGTATGCTTTCTGCACTCACCCATCTTGATCTCAGTTCGAATAGATTGTATGGAACCATCCCAGACGACATCGGTATGCTTTCTGCACTCACCCATCTTGATCTTAGTTCGAATGCATTGTTTGGAACCATCCCAGACGACATCGGTATGCTTTCTGCACTCACCCATCTTGATCTGTCTTGGACTGATCTTTCCGGCCGATTGCCTTCTTCACTAGCTAATCTTACCAGATTACTTGAGTTGGATGTTTCCTATAGTAAAATAGGAGGTGAAATTGATAGAAGTCTATTCATCAGCTGGACCAGCCTTTCTTCCATTAATCTTGCCTACAATGGGCTCCAAGGGGAAATCCCTCCTACGATAGGTAAGTTGAGCAACCTCACCAGTCTCTCATTCTCTGCCAATAGTATCAACGGTTCAATACCTCGAGAGATAGGAAACCTCACAAATCTTAATCAGTTGGAGCTACGAGGTAACATGCTTTCCGGTTTAGTACCAGACGAAATAGGGGATATGAAAACTCTGAGTTGGCTAAGCCTCAGTAACAACATGCTAAGTGGTTCAATACCTACATCAATTTGGAAGCTAAAGAATCTTTCCCATTTGGACCTCAGTAACAATATGTTTAATGGTTCAGTTTCTGTGGAAATTGGAGATGTGGAACAACTTTGGTTTCTTAATCTCAGGCACAACAAGTTATATGGTTCAATATCTACATCAATTTGGAAGCTTAAAAATCTTTATAACTTGGACCTGAGTAACAATATGTTTACTGGTTTAATTTCTGAGGAAATTGGAGATATGGAACATCTTCGGTTTCTTAATCTCAGCCACAACAAGTTAAATGGTTCAATACCTGCACAATTGGGGGAACTCTGTGCTTCTTTGGGAATGAATTTGGACTTAACCTACAATGAGTTGGAGGGTGTTGTTCCGGATAAAATAGCTTCCGTAATCCCATTGGAAGCATTGAAGAATAACAAAGGTTTGTGTAGTAATTATTGGGATCTGCCATGTAAAAGCAGAGAGAAAAGGTTTAAAATCAAGACTTCCATTTTTATATCTCTTTCAAGCATCATAGTTGTTGTTGCACTTGTAATTGCAGCTCTCTGGTTCTTCTGCATAAAAAAGTCGACAAATTTCATCGTTGATACAACAAGAGCACAAAAAAATGGAGATATATTTTCCATTTGGGACTACGATGGGACGATTGCATATAATGACATCATGGAAGCAACAGAAGAATTTGACATCAAATATTGCATAGGCACTGGAGGTTGTGGAAGTGTTTACATGGCAAAGCTACCTACAGGGAAAGTAGTAGCTGTGAAAAAGCTTCATGGCTTAGAAGCAGAAGAGAAAGCCCATGAGAAGAGCTTCGCCAATGAGATACATGTATTAACAAAAGTACGACATCGGAATATTGTGAAACTTTATGGGTTTTGCTGCCATTCGAGTTGCAAATTTTTAATATACGAATACATAGAAAGAGGAAGCTTAGCTTATGCACTTGGAATGGAAACAGAAGCCGTGGAATTAGATTGGAGGAAACGTCTAAATGTCATCAAAGGGGTCGCTCATGCTTTGTCTTACTTGCATCATGACAACATGCCACCATTAATTCATCGAGACATTTCCAGCAATAATGTTTTGCTGGATGAAGATTTTGAGCCTCGTGTCGCTGACTTTGGAACTGCTAAATTTCTAAATCCTGATTCATCCAATCGTACAATACTTGTAGGCACATATGGATATATTGCTCCGGGTAAGTAACAATATATTCATTCTTTTCCCTTACTTATAATTCTGAGAATGTTGATATTGATTTTGAATCTTCCAATCCAATCATTTCTATCCCCCAAGTAAAGCAAGAATTCACCATGAGATCAATTTACATCTTAGGTTCAACTCTAAGCCATGCATCCTTGACAGGAGAAAGGCAGGGCATAACTAACGTGAAGTCGGCCTCAGGCCCACGATGTACCTACAATTAATTTGTTCAATATCTAAACCCCAACCAACTTCAGTTTTGTAGAGATATATATATGGTCCAAGAGGTCTGGTAGGAATCAGCTCAGTCAAGCTTAAGTGATCTCAAGTCCTTCACAGGTTATGCCCAAATTCATAAAATAACATATCATCTACTCTCTCTCTCTCTCTCTCTCGATGTAACTGATCAGCTATTGCATCCCTTTCGAGTTGATAATCTTTGTATATGAATGTTCTCATATGGTTAAATGAAGAAGCTGAATTTTTTTGTTTTTCTTTTTTTCCTTTTTCAGAGCTTGCTTATACAATGATTGTGACGGAAAAATGCGATGTTTATAGTTTTGGAGTATTGATACTTGAGACAATTATGGGAAGGCATCCGGGTGAATTCATCTCTTCATTATCATCGCGGAATGCAAAAAATATAACACTAGAGGATGTGTTAGACCCACGTCTCCCAGCACCAACACAATTGGTAGCACAAGCTCTGACTTTGTCAATGATGCTAGCAGTTGCGTGTATACACACCAATCCAAAATCTCGTCCAACAATGCAGTACATATCTCAGAAACTCGAAAATCACTCAAACCTTCATTGCAATCCTTCTGCATAATTTCATTGTGATCATTACTCATTAGGGAGCCTTGAAATGAATTCAAAGTCATAAAGTTTCATAGAAGTGGATTTTATATTGCTAAGATGTTTTCTTGTATTATTTTAAGTATTGTGAATTGAATCTTAAATTTAATTCCTTTCTTATAAAAGAAAGTTCCGAAGTTCAACCTTGATAAGCATGTTGCCTGAAGAATAATAATAATAATAAACAATGCAACTTGTCGTTTAAAATGGACAATAGTTTATTGCAAACCATATGCCATCATAATGTCTTCTTGTCAATTAATTTAAAATTTTATTTTTTTGCCATCTTATTAGTATAATATATTTGTTTTTTAATTCTTATAATTTCACTGGACTGTTCTAAAACACATCTAGGACAACTCTTGATGGTAAATCACTTTCAAAAATTATTGTACCAGACCCATTTTATTATTGACTTAAAAAAAAACTTTTGCAAATAAGAAAAAGGATTAAAATCATAGATTTTGGATATAAAATAATGGATCCTTTTTTTTTTATATAACTTTATATTCTTTCTTTTATATATTTTTTACATCTCTCTCTCTTCTCTCTTCTCTCTTCTCTCTCTCTCTCTCTCTTAGTTCTGCTGATTATGCATTTAAACAAATAGATGCCTAAGGATTCTTAACTCGTGAAATATATTTTTAAAAACACTTTGGTTTCTAGTGGGTTTTTTTCCCTAATATAATCAGATTAAATCGCAACAATCATAGGGCTTCTCTTTCCTTTTTTTTTTTTTAATATTTATTTTTATAAATAAAATTGAAATTTCAGTTAGAGACATGGATAACTTTTTTTTTCCATAACAGAAACCAAGAAGACATGATTGACGAAAATCTCTTTCTCTTCATCATTAATGGTGTTCCCTCACCCCCTTTCTACATCTATTAACCCCGGAAAGCTACGAGACCCTAGATTTTTGGGGAATTTTGCTTTGTCCATAGATTACTAATGTCGATGGGCTTCACTTTTGACCAATAAAAGAATGAATCCATCAATTCATCTATTTAACTCCAGAGTCTTAAGAAAAAAAAACCCTCACGACTAAAATATAAGTTTCGAGCTAGAACTGAAAGGTCATATGACTTCTATGGCCCCAAGAGGTAAAAAAAAATAAAATAAAAGGGAGCTTGGACTTCAATGAAGGCCATGAAAACTTCATTAATCACTAAGTCGACAGTCCCAAAGTCTAATTAATGGAATTGTTGACTCCTATTGTTAAGGGACTAAAATCTCTCTCTTTTTCAATAATTAGAGGGTTAAGAAACTTTGGATTCAGATCCTCTCCAATTCATCGTTTAATCGAAAGAATGCCCGTTACCGTTCTCTAATCATTTGGTTCAAATCAAAAGAAGTTAGTTTTTCTTTTGTAGCCTATGCTACATACACAAAAACTGAATGAAATCATAAGAAATCTCAAATGTCAGAGTCAAGATTTTTTTTCTTTGAAACCCATCGCTCTCTGCAACATCGCCGGCCACTACCCCTCGTCCCTTTGCCATTCACCTTTCGATCACGGTAATTCCCCCATCCTTTCTACTTATACTAACACTCTTTTCATTCTATTCAATCGGTTGAGGAGTCTCATCTTCACCTTGTACAGTCACCTCAAAAATAAATTTGTGATATTTAGATGGATCAAATAACCATAGTTCGTACCGAATTAGAAATTCTATGTTGTATCAGATAAAAACCGTATAGTGCCTAACATGTTCCAACTCCCTTTACTCCACTCATTTACCGGCATGGTAATAGTATGAGAGAAATGTTTTCGTATCAATATGATACAATAATATTAAGGATTTTTTTCTTTAGGGTAATTTACACCAAAGGTACCTGACGTTTTGAGAAATCATACCAGAAGTACCTTACGTTTCGAAAATCATACCAGAGGTATTTCTTCTCATATTTCCAACATTAACCCTATTTAACGTTAGCATCTTTTAAGTTAACCATTAGATCTACCTCAAATTTCAAGGACTGGTCGTTTCTTATTGAACTACTCTTATTTGGTGTCTGATCGTTGGTACATCCATGGGAAAAACAATAAGTTTGGGTGCAGAGTTTTCACCAGAAGTGTATACCATAGTCGAGATTTGTGGCTTGGTGATGATCAATCGCCGATGAGGAAGGGTCACAGGAATGGACATGGGTAGCAGAGAGGGTGGGCAATTTAGACAGCGATGATTACATGTGAATCCAAGTGATGAGTCATTGCAACAACCGGATGGTGAGAGAGTGAACTAAAGGAGACCAAGAAAGTTATGTAAACAGGAGTAAATTTAGAAGTACAAAAATAAAAAGTACCCCAAGTGTACTATTTTTGAAACGTCATGTACCTTTGGTATAATTTTTCAAAACGTCAAGTACCTCTGGTATGATTTTTTAAACATGAATTACTACTGATATAATTTTTCAAAACATCAAGTACTTCTGATGTAATTTACCTTTTTCTTTATAATGAACCGTACAGAGTTTCCAATACGGTACACCCTAATACAGATCGGATAACAAATGAGAGCAGTTCCGGTTTTACCGATTTGACATCCGGTCAGGTTCGGTTTAAAACTCTGAGCGCCTGCCCAAGAGATTAGGAGATTCAAACGGGAGTGAAATTTCGTTTGAATTTCCTTTTGAGTCCCTGTGTAATTGTGATTCTGAATTCCTAGGGTTTGTCGAACAGTTAAACATTATTTTTTTTTTTTGGGTAAGGTCGAACAGTTAAACTGATAAGAACCTTCCATTCCTTTTTTCAGGGTTGTTCGTAGCTTCAGCGGATGGAGATTCAGGGAATTGTGAATTTCATCGAGGCCTTGTTGAGGTGTGATTCTGATTTCCTAGGGTTTCTTTAACAGTTCAATTGTTAGACCTTAGATTCTTCTTTTCACGGTCATTTGTAGCTGTTCAATTGTGAATTTTTCTTTCTTAGGGTTTCTTGAACAGTTCAATTGTTAAACCTTCGATTCCTCTTTTTTTTTTAGGGTTATTCATAGCTCAGTTTATTTGAGAAACCGAATTCCAGAGTTTCCTTAAGCCTTCGTAACTGTGTGCTCAGTTCTGTCTTTCATCCTCTCTCTCTCTCTCCAAGTTCTTCCACCGTATCCATCCATGGGTTCTATTGAAGGCGGCGGCGATCCAGAACCTCCCGATCCTGAAGCTGTGGAAACAGACCCTACTGGTCGCTACATACGCTACAACAACGTCCTTGGGAGAGGTGCTTTCAAGACGGTCTACAGGGGATTCGACGAAATCGACGGGATCGAAGTAGCTTGGAGCCAAATCGAGCTTGAGTGCGTGTTGCAGAAGCCACAAGACATTGAAAGGCTTCACTCCGAGGTTAATTTTCTCAAATCCCTGAAACACAAAAACATAATCAAGTTCTACAGTTCATGGATCGATGAGAGAAACAAGATCATCCACATCATCACTGAACTGTTTACCTCTGGAACTTTAAGACAGTACAGCAAGAAGCATAAGAAGGTGGATATGAAGGCGGTGAAGGGTTGGGCGAGGCAGATCTTAATGGGTCTAGATTATCTTCACAGTCACAGTCCTCCTATCATACATAGAGACCTCAAGTGTGACAACATCTTCATCAATGGCAACCACGGTGAAGTCCGGATCGGCGATCTTGGATTGGCGACGGTTCTACGTGAGACGAGAGCTCGGACTGCGGTTGGAACACCAGCATTCATGGCACCAGAGCTGTATGATGAGGATTACAATGAGTTGGTGGACATATATTCATTTGGAATGTGTATGCTAGAAATGGTGACTTTTGAATTGCCTTACAGTGAATGTACGAACCCAGCTCAGATTTATAAGAAGGTTATCGGTGGAGTAAAGCCTGCTGCATTATCTATGGTGAAGGATCCTGAATTGAAGAGGTTCATTGAAATGTGTCTTGTTCCAGCAGAAGAGAGGGTGCCTGCTAAGGAGCTTTTGAAGGATCCTTTTCTCCTAGGGTCCGGGATCCTCTGTAATGACTTCCAAACGGCAGTGGGAATCACTCATGATACATCGTGAGACGTTCTGATGTACTATGTATGATCTGATCAAATTAGTTAGTGAAGAACTTCCATTTGTATCCAAGCAATATAATTGTTGCAATTCAAATAGGGAATATTTGTCTCTGTTCTTTTTTTTTTTTCTTTTTTTAATTTTTGGTTCTGTAAGCATATCAGATTAACATAGATTTTCTTTGTTAAATTAACATAATGGTATTACCAATTTGTTAATCTTTTGCGTAAGGGTGTCAATTTGGATTCAAAATGGATCTGCTAAAATGGGACGGCTGTAGGAGTTAATTTTGGGACTGAATGATGATATATGATATGGGATGAGTCAATTCTGGCATAAGTATTCCAAGGGATTTTTTTATTTTTTTTTGTTAAAAAAGGGACTTATTAAAAAAAAAAAAAAAAAAAAAAAGTAACAGGGAACAGCTAAAGCATCCTCGATACAAAGATCATAGAGGCAGTGGAGATGAGCCAATTTGTCATCCACATTGATGACACTGCCTTCTTTGCTAAGGAATGAACCACCACATTAGCTCCCCTTGCAATATAAGAAAAAGAATAATAATTACACATCGAAGCCAAATAGGTATTAGAGAATCAGTTGAATATCAAAGTTGCAAGGAAAAGATGGATTCGGAATGACATTAATAACTTCTTCACAGGCCAATTCAACCGGCACCTTGAAGAAACCTTCCTCAATTGCAACCTTGATGGTATCTCTAATGGCCACCGCCTCCCCAATTTTAGTAGAACTAAAAAGAAGATGATCCGGAGAAGCACATATAGGATTAGCATGATGATCTCTAAAAATAAAACCAACACCACCTGACCAAGAACTCTAAACATAGGGCTGCGTCTGTGCTGATTTTGACAAAACCAATTGCAGGCAGCTTTCATTTAGTAGCATTATGGAGATCTAAACCCGGTTGCACCAAGGATTTGAAATGACTGGGGAATGTATTTGAGAACTCCTTAAAAGTAGGGATTCACATCCTCTCTATCCAGAGGTTCGGGAGGAAGGGAGACGCCCCTGTTGGATGATCGACACATGGAGCTCGGGTGAATCCAAGCCCTCCATCATAGTCGACACCTAGCTGACAAACTAAACAGATAGGAGGTGTCGGCTTGAATGGAGGACTTAGATTCACCCGAACCCCACGTGTCGGCTATCCAGTGGGAACATCCCCCTCTTCCCAAACCTTTGGAAGGGTAGGATTTGAATCCTTAAAAACAGCCTCGGTTTTCTAGATAACCTCATTGGAGACCAGTACTTGAAGCACATATCATTTCTCGCTTTCCAAATAAACCAGCAGATAAAAAATGCCAACCCCAAAGCACTACGAATCAAATCCTTTGAATCCTTAAAAATCAAGCTCCAGCTTTGAAACCATTACTATAATCCATAATCTGACTTTGTCGGGACCAAATGAGAAAGGATGGATCCGAACCAAATAAAGAATTGATAGAGGATGTCTTGGCTTTCAGAATTGATAGACCATTAAAGAATCATTAAAAACCGAAGAACAAAATTAAAAACCTTTATATAAATGATATCTTTTAAATCATTCTTGGTTTTGTCCTCTACCATTTGGTTCGGCTTTAAACTGTCAGGGACGGGGTTTCATGTTACGATTTTATTTTCATCTTGACACCAAGGTCTTTCACCCATTTCAAAATTCAGCTCACAAGAAGTTGGCCACGTGGCTAAACAAAGCGTTAACCAAAGATTACTAAGAGGGTGCATGGGATTGCAAGAGTTGCATCTTGCATAGATATTAATAGAGTTATCAATTGACTGGTCTCGATCGGATCTAACTGGTCTCCACCAATTTAATACCTTACACCGTTATTAACATATTTAACTAATCGATTTTGATTTACGAAACATTGACTCATTTATATTTGGTCCAGTCAGTCTAAGTCCCAAATAAATCTTATGTTACTTAGTTTAATCAGTCAAATATAGTCTTATGTTTGATTATGTTATTCGGTCTTATGCTCGGTTATGATATTTGGTTTAATCCTTGACCCATGTTCAATTGCTATTGTTGTAGCTTTATATAGGGCAGAAGTAAACTAACAAGCGGCCAGGGTGATAAGACAGAATCATTTTGAAGGAGCCACATTTTGACAAAAAAAAAAAAAAAAAAAGTCAATAGTGAACTCCATGGGTTCATTATGTGATAGAATGTGGAAAGGAAATTTTGGACTATTACCAGCAGAAGGTTACATGGTCCTCTTTAAAATAGAGCCTCCCATGTCCATTTCGTATCACATGCAACCGATGAACACTACAAAGTTAACCAAGTTTCGTTTTCTTAATGAACTTTAACATCTCCTCTTGTTTTAATTTTAGCAACCCCCTCACTCCCAACCAAACAGAGTATGTCAGAAATTACTATATATATAGTTAGTCATATGGTTAATATAGACCACCACCACATTTGTCATGGGTATCCAAAGAATGTCCCATAGATCCAAAATCCAAAAAAACAATCATCAATCCATGTTGCAGAAATAGGAAACACAACCAGAAGCAACGTCAACCTTTTCACTACCATTTTGCAATTTGATTTAGTTGTTAGACTAGGATGGAAACCAGAGATCTGCACAATGCAACATGAAACAAACAGCATGAAATTGCAAAAATAAAAAGATCCAGCACAACATGCTAAGAGGGAGTGCTCAATCATCTGAATAAAGTGGTCACAGGACCCCATTTTGGAGGTCCAGTCCATACTTCAAATCAATCAGATTACATGACTCTAGTCGTCCATGACTACACAAGGCACAACTTCCAAAAACGAGAATATATACAAAGTAACAATGACATGAAGCAATCAATTAATTTGAAGCACAAAGCGATTATTTATGTTACAGATCATGAGGAATTCCACTTGAGCACTACTTCGATGGCACAAGGGGGAACAAAACAGCAAATCCCAAGCCTGATACCTTCAACGCATCACCTTTGAATTCAGAAAAGCTTTGATATAACATGGCACGAAGTCCAAAAGGCCACAGACGCTGCCCTAAATAGTGCTGGGTTTTGGTATATCCTTATAGATGCAAGCAAATACAGAAGAAAATACTGATATCAGTAAAACCTATGGGATTAATGAAAGAAAATGAAACACCAATAATTATTCTAATCTGAATAGATTATCTAACAGTACATAACTTTAAATAAGAAAAAAAAACTTTAATATCTCAACTAGAATAGGAAATCTATCTAAAATATAACTGTAAACTAAATAGAACTATTCTTACCAAAAAATAAAAAAGACTAGATAGGACTGGAATATTATTCCAACTCAGCAACTGAGGAGTATAGAGTCATATTCCATCTTAGCACCAAGACAATGAAAGTCCTACACGATGAGGACTGCTCTACTCTAATACGATAGAGCAGATCCTATCGTGTAGGCTGCACAGTATATTTTAACACCCCTCCTCAAGCTGGAGCACGGGAGAATGTAAGAGCTTCAGCTTAAAACAATGTAGCAATGGAAGCAACAGCAAAAATGAAAACTTCAACTTGAAACAATGTATCAACAGAAGCAGCACAGTATAGATCACTGAGAACCAAGCAACAATAGCAGCACAAGCTTTACCTTGAACTAATGTATCAACGGAACCAACAACAGTAGTAGTAAACCAGCATTGTATATGTTACTGTGAGCAACAGCAGTATAGTATAGGTTATCGTGAACCAAGTAGAAGTAGCATCAGCAATACAGGAAACACCAAGCAACACAGTATAAGTCATTGTGAACCAAGTAATAGTAACATCATAGTAGCAGGAGCAGCAACAGTACAAAATAGGTCAATATGAACCAAGTAATAGCAGTAGTAGTATCAGTAGTAGCAGGAACAGTAATAGTGGTCGCTCCAACCCAAACAAAAATAGTAGATTGCATCACGTGCAACAAGTAGGCATCATACGGTAGTAGCAATAAGTAGCATCTTGAAGGATGAACAGCACCAGAAATCCCATAAGCAAGAGCATTCGCAAATAAAATCCAAATTTGAAGTCGATCCGACGGTTGGATCCAAAATTATGAAATATGCAGAACTGTTTGGGACATATTGGAAAACCAAACAGACCCTTAAAAATAGTGAATAAAAAAAGAAGATGATAGCAAAAGATGGTTTTGATCTAATGGTTAGATCTTAACCAAAGAAGATTCCTTGCTGAACTAAGATTATCACCAAGTCAAATTGATTGTAGAATTAATGAAGAAACCAGAGTTAAAGTAATTCAATAGCAATAAACTGAATATGAAACTAAGCAATTGAATACGGGTAATGAATAGGAATTAAAACCCAGTAGCAGTCACTGATTGGGTGATTAATGCATTAAGAGAGACTAATATGCAACAGTAATTACTCACCAGCAATCGATCACAATAGAAGAGTGAGAATAAAACCAGAACCAAAATCAATTGAAGGACCAATTGTATTTAAAACCTAAATCTGTAACTGATATGAAGATATTGAAGAATCTGAGTGCACATTAATGGACAGTTTAAACCATGAAGCAATTAATGATTCAGTACTAAGTAAACCATGAAGCCCTAAAGCCGAGAACAAGTAAATAGATGAAGCAACAAAGAACTCAGACCTACATTGATTCAATGGAGTATGAATATAATGAATCAGATCTGAAATTAATTACTATAATGAACTTAATTAATGAAGGAGATAATAAAGACGAAGAGATCAGATGCAGAATAGGCAGATTCAGATCTAAGAAGGAATGCAGAAAACCAACTTGATGATGGGATTGAGTTTCATTGGAAAATTGAATAGAAAACAAAACCAGACCTTCAGATGCAGCAAAGACAGCAATGGTGGCTGCACACCAAGACGAAGAACTTTAGATGACTCTCAAAACAGCACCCACTCTCATACCATATAACAAAGTAGAATAGAAATAAACCAGAACAGAGAGAGAGAGGAGGAGAGGTCGATACTATAGAGAAAGAGCAAAATCGTTAGCTTACTCTCTTCCTTCTAAATTTCATTTATATAAATAAAGAGTTCAGATTACAAAAGGAGTCCACACCATGGCTAATGCAAATAGGATTAGGATACTTGTCAACAAGATTAAGTATTCTAATCTGAATAGATTATCTAACAGTACACAAATTTAAATAAGAAAGGACTTTACTATCTCAACTAGAATAAGAAATTTAACTAAAATAGAACTGTAAACTAAATAGGACTGTGGAGTCTTATTCCAACTCAGCAACTAAGGAGTAAGAACTGTAGAGTCCTATTTCATTCAGCACCAAGTGATGCAAAGAGGGTTTCCACACAACACAAATCACAAAACCCTCTTTTGCAATAGGATCTTCACAGTTCAATCAAAACAGAAAATAGAAAGAATTTAATAAAAATCACTTATCTCAAAATCTGGCCATAGGAAAGCTTCAAAATTTGGCGACAATGTTCCCTAGGATGTAATGATTGGCATACCAGAAGCTGAGTTTGATCCAACCATGAAAATTGAAACCACAAAGCATCGAAATCGACCTATTCTAATTATTTCGCCTCTGGCCTTTTAGACTTGACAATTCTGGTTGCTATCTTCAATTCTTCAGGGTTGAGTGGTCAGGAACAGCAGCATTCATGTTGCAAACCAGTGAGGATGAGGAAGAGATTGAAAGTATTAAAAATAACACAAGGGAAACCAATAAAAGGATCTTCGGTTGAGTCTCACAACCTATGAGACTCAACCAGAAATTGATAAACAATTTTCTGGCCAACTTTAAGAGCTACCGCCAGCTTCTACTCCTCTTATTTATAATGAGAATCCTTACAATTAAAATAGGAAAGAGAGAAAACTACTAAAAACTAAATCTCCTTATAACATAGGTAGGTTTTTTTAATACAATGGAAAAAAAAATTTCTAAATCTGAAAATAGGAAAGTAAATACTTGGTCTCCAAGTAATTGAAACCTACTATCAATCTATCCTAAATATTAGGAAACAAACTAAACAATGAAATTAGGAAAACTAACTTTTAGGAAAGAAATAACAAAAGAGTGAAAAAATCTGTTGCTGGTACTGTTCACGTGAACAGTACGTGAACAGTGTTGACCATGTGGGCTGGTTGCCTTCTTGGACTGCATCAACTCCCCCCACTTAAAATGAACTCGTCCACGAGTTCGATAATGATGAAGAATGTTCGGTAGGCAACATCTTCTGATTTTGAAATTTTAGTTGTGCTTGCAATGTTGGAACAAAATCCATCACTTTGGGTCCACTTTCTTCAAGATATTTAGACGGTATCACAAAGTCAATATGCTCAACATCTTGAGGAAAGTCAAGTAGAATCGTGGTATTCATGGGGACTATCTTGTTCAATTCTTCATCTTCCGCAATTGTCTCCATAACACCGTGGTCTTCATCAGAACTGTGGTCACCTTTGTCAATCCCTGGAGCTTTAGTAAAAGCATCAAAATTATCCACATTTACTTTTGGGGCAATCAAAACCATACTGCTGATTATATGGATTCCATATGAATCCTCATAATCATCCGTGACATCCGTATTAGGAACAGGAGTGCTATCACTTTGCGGCTCACATACCTGTGTATCTGGATTGGCTTCGATTGCAGCAACTAAAGAGTTTACCTTTAATTTTTGTGGACAATCTCTAGCAAAGTGACCATATGCATTGCAGTGATAGCATTGCACATCCGTAGCTGCTACCATGAAAGTTTTACCTTTATCTGTCGTTGGAGTAGCATGAGATGTAGTCTCTATGGCTTTGTTGATTGGTGTGGGGTGTTTCACTTCATAAGAACTGGAGGTGGGCTTCAGTGTTGACTTCAAAAGGTCCTCGGCTTGGAAAACTTTATCAACACAGTCGTTAAGACTAATAATATCAACCACACCCATTTTTTCTCTAATCTCAAGTCGCAACCCCAAACGAAACCGAGATATCATCTGATCATCATTGTCTCGTGATCCAGACCGTGGACACAATTGGTCAAACTGATAGACATAATCTTCCATACTCATAGTGCCTTGTCGAAGATTATTCAGCTGGTCATGCAACCTTCTTTGGAAGGATCGTGGCAAATATTTTTCTTTTAATTCTTCCTTCATCTCCTCCCAAGTAGTGGGTTCTCTACGACTCCTCATGAGACTATACTCATAGATACGCCACCAATCATGAGCACCCCCCCACTAATTTAGAGCGGGCCAATTGCAGCTTTCGAGGTTCAGGAAGGTTAAACCAATCGAAATAGTCATCTAGAGCATTCAGCCAGTCTTGAAAGGCTTCGGGGTCTTGCCTCCCATAAAACTCCTTGAGGTCCATCCGTACCTTATGGGTTTGGTAACGGATAGGTTCATCAAAGTCTTCATAGGGTGGGTTGTGGTATTCCTCTCTAGGGACTCTTTGAGGAGCCTTAATAACACGTCTTGGCATTAGGTTGGCATTAGAAATTTCTCTTCTAGGGGCTTCTATTCTAGCCGGCCTGGGATTATCCCGTTCCTCCAAATTACTTATTCTCTCATCCACGTTATCTAACTTGGCATCCATTTTAGTCAATCGTTGGAGAACCAAATTAACAAGGTCATTGAGGTTATTGGACTGATTAAGAGAGTTACACAAATCACAAAACCCTCTTTTGCAATAAAATTTTCACAGTCCAATCAAAATAGAAAATAGAAAGAATTTAATAAAAATCACTTATCTCAAAATCTAGCCATAGGAAAGCTTCAAAATTTGACGACAATGTTCCCTAGGATGTAATGATTGACATACCAGAAGCTGAGTTTGATCCAACCATGAAAACTAAAACCACAAAGCATCGAAATCGACCTGTTCTAATTATTTCGCCTCTGGCCTTTCAAACTTGACAATTCTGGTTGCTATCTTCAATTCTTCAGGGTTGAGTGGTCAGGAACAGCAGCATTCATGTTGCAAACCAGTGAGGATGAGGGAGAGATTGAAAGTATTAAAAATAACACAAGGGAAACCAATAAAGGGATCTTCAGTTGAGTCTCACAACCTATGAGACTCAACCAGAAATTGATAAACAATTTTCTGGCCAACTCTAAGAGCTACCGTCAGCTTCTACTCCTCTTATTTATAATGAGAATCCTTACAATTAAAATAGGAAAGAGAGAAAACTACTAAAAACTAAACCTCCTTATAACATAGGTAGGTTTTAATACAATGGAAAGAAAACTTTCTAAATTTGAAAATAGGAAAGTAAATACTTGGTCTCCAAGTAATTGAAACCTACTATCAATCTATCCTAAATATTAGGAAACAAACTAAACAATGAAATTAGAAAAACTAACTTTTAGGAAAGAAATAACAAAAAAGTGAAAAAATCTGCTGCTGGTACTGTTCACGTGAATAGTACCACGTAAACAATGTTGACCATGTGGACTGGTTGCCTTCTTGGACTACATCACCAAGACAATGAGAGTCCTATGAGGTGAGGACTGCTCTACTCTAACACGATAGAGCAGTACCTATCGTGTAGGCTGCACAGTACAGTTTAACAAGGGGAAAGGAAAGAGGAAAAAAAATGAGGGAATGGGGGGAAACAGGTAAAGAAAAGAGGGAAACGGGGAGAAAAACCAGAGACAATGGAAAATAAGAAGAAAAAATGGGGATACGAAGCACCAGCAGCTGCTACTACCGCCGGAAAGGTTGCAGCGCCAGCCACTACCACTACCATCTATTGCCATCAAGAAGAAGAAGAAGCTCTCATATTTATAAGTGAAAGGGAAAGAATTTATTCCAGTAAAATTAAAACTACTACAGTAAAATTTTAGTGTTTTACACAACCCCTCCACCTTTTTTAGTTTTTATACAACTCAACTAGGCACCGCCAAGGCACCAAGTGCCAAGGTATGCCACCGCCTAGGCTCACCTTGAGCCAACGTATGCACCACATTGAAAGTTTTTTTTTCTTTTTTCTTTTTTTTTTCTTCCAATTCTACTTTATTCTTCATTTTAACAATGAAAATGTTCTCACTTCTTCAGAATACACTGCTAGCAAACAGAGCCTAAATGATGCTTTTCCCTTTCTCACCACCTCAAGCAAATACTAGATTATGCTTACCAGGGATGCATAGAAAAAATAATTTGGTAGCTCAAACCCAAATTAAGTGCACAAACTTCGTATCGTTAAGAAAAAAAGGGTGGGGGATTGTAGTTGATCGATGGAGATAATGTGAACTTCTTAATGCAGGAGGAATTTCCATAAAAGGGAATATGGAGAAAACCACCAAAAGGGAAAGGGATGGGAATAATGCTAGCCAAAATACCTTAAGATATAGAAGTAGACACCTTGAGATATAGAGAGGAGAAATAAGATATAGAGGGGAAAGACGCTGTTGAAGCAGCAAGGGAGAAAGGGATCGCCTAGACAGATAGAGGGAGGGGAACTGAGAAAGAGAGACAGGGGAGAGAAACCGTGAGAGGGAGAGAGGAACTCACCGAGGGCTTTCTATTCTTTTCCTGTTTTTTTTCTGTAATCAATAATCATCTTCCATCCTAATTTCATTAATAATGATATCCTTTATAAGGTTTACAATCCTAATACCAATATATTCTAAAACCCAATTAGAAAATAGAGTCCTAAATTAACTCAAACACTGAATTAACAACTTAACTCAAAGACTGAATTAAACTCATGTCAAAAGGGAAGAATGGGCCCACAATGACATAAAACTAATAAAATAATAAAAAAGGAACTAATCATGGCCCCCACAATTAAAAATAAATAAATAACAAATACCTAAGTAGACTAACGACTCTTATTAAGACTCCTAAGCATAATTAAACTTCTAAATAAAAGATTAAAAAACTTTTCAATAAAAAATTACATATATCCCAATTAAAGCCTAGAAAGATTCCTACCCAATTGATCTTGGCCTGCATCAATTCTCGCCCACTTAAAAAAATTCGTCCTCGAATTTTGTAGAGACGACGGAACAATCTCATAGAAGAGACATCCAACGGCAGACAGTAACAAAATTCCGGTAACACACGAATGGTAGAGATGTAGTCTGCAAGTCGAGGGATAGTCTATGACTGCATCATCACGAAGAAGATCAGGGGCGAGATCCTTCTCAATTTCTTGGTGGGGTGCTTCACTCAATTTCGGAATGCCTTCAATTTCAACCTTAGATAACTCAACCATTGGCTGCGGACTGTCTTCAAGTTCACTCCTAAGCAATTCACAAAGTGCTCGAAGAGCTTAGAAGGTTTTCCCAGATTCTTAAACAATGGAAGACAATCTCTCAAGAATATCCAACATCTTCTTAACCTAGACTCACCTAGGCTCTGATATCAAATAATGCAAGAGAAATTTCCATAAAAGGGAATATGGAGAAAACCACCAAAAGAGAAAGGGATGGGAATAATGCTAGCCAAGATACCTTAAGATATAGAAGTAGACACCTTGAGATATAGAGAGGAGAAAGATATAGAGGAGAAAGAAGCTGTTGAAACAGTAAGGGATAAAGGGATCGCCTAGACAGATAGAGGAGGGGAACTGAGAAAGAGAGATAGGGGAGAGAAACCGTGAGAGGGAAAGAGGAACTCACCGAGGACTTTCTATTCTTTTCCTCTCTTTTTTCTGTAATCAATAATCATCTTCCATCTTAATTTCATTAATAATGATATCCTTTATAAGGTTTACAATCCTAATACCAATATGATTCTAAAACCCAATTAAAAAATAGAGTCCTAAACTAACTCAAACACTGAAGTAACAACTTAACTCAAAGACTGAATTAAACTCACGTCAAAAGGGAAGAATAGGCCCACAATGACATAAAACTAATAAAATAATAAAAAAGAAACTAATCACGGGCCCCACATCTAAAATTAAATAAATAACAAATACCTAAAGTAAACTAACAACTCTTATTAAGACTCCTAAGCATAATTAAACTTCTAAATAAAAGATTAAATAACTTTTCAATAAAAAAATTATATATATCCCAATTAAAGCCTAGAAAGATTCCTATCCGATAGATCTTGGCCTGCATCACTTCCACATCAGATTATTGATAAACAAGATCAACCGAAAACAACTTAAGTAGGAGAAAAGCTATATGTTGTTACCATGACTCCACAACATATAGGAGGTTTATAAGGATCATATGAAGCAGCGGATGCCATAAATTAACAATCCAAATCATAAATTATTGGCAGCCAGGTGATATAAAACCACAATCAACACAATCATACCAAACCTAACAAGATCAAAGACTGATTGTAGAGATATTGGAAGTCCATAAACTGCATCAATAAATAAGGAGAATAAATAAAGCAACCTACCCAATGGCAGTTGCACCCCAGGATGCTACATTATAAACAACTTTGCTTCCATCCCATGCCTTCTTAAGTTTTCCCTTCTTATTTTTTACAGAGAATGTTTTGCTGAGAGCTGAAAAGGAAGCAGAAGCAATGTCAGAAATATTTCGCAACAAATCCTTGTCTTTCTCTCGATGAAATATTTACCAATCTTTAAGAGTAAAATAAAAGAAACCAACAATAATGCAAAATAGGGATAAACAAAATGAAAACCAATAACATGGATTTTCATATTACTTTCTCTTTAGAACATCGAAGGGGAGATTGTTACAGAGTAGCCCTTTGAGGCTGAGGTACTCAAACTAACCTTCTTGGAGTTGACTTGGAGTCAAATCCTGCAAAACAAAAGCACAAACTGTCAAATCCTAAACAATTTATATATCTTTTGATGGAGAAACCTGAACTCACTCCTCAGCTAGTTCTAAGTTAATGTTCCCAGCTTTGGAACTAATCTGCAGTAAGAGAGAGTAATAAAAAATTGTACGGATCAATAAACCTATGCTAGTGAGGCACAACAGCTGGCTTCTTTTTTTCTTTTCTTTTTTTTAAATACTGTATCTTCTCTTGAACTTTGCAAAGGAAAGAATCATAAGTAGAAGATAAAGGACAAATCAATAGGAATATAATTGCAGAGGAAGATCCCATTCAAAAGAGTATGATCCATAAAGTTCAGGCAAATTTGCAAGCCCTCCACAGTAAACTACATAGAGATTCCAAGGTCCCTCTTCATGACAGGCAATGAGATCAACATAAAAGTGGTAACTGAACACACACACACACACACACACACACACACACACACACATATACACACACACACACAGCTACAGAAGAAGTTTAGCCTAATCATGTCAACAAAATATGGTACCAATACACCTACAGAATACTGCATAAACAACTTTACAGTGAGTGCCTTTTTTTTTCTTGGGGTCCCAACGAAAGGTATCCCTCCCAAATGCTCTGAAACCCTATCATTAGACACTCATCCTGCATGGACGTTAGTGCATTAGCAAAAGGAACATGTTAGCAAGTCTACAGCAGAAAAGCACAAAAATGTGGTACCAAACCCACTTTGCAAACTAGCAATACTGAGTAGATGATTAACACATTTTCTTTTCCGTCCATAGTCCACGTAAGCAAGCATAGGGAAGGAAGTACTAACCTTCCCTACCCTCTCGAGCACATCACAAGTTGAATTTTTTAATGGCTAATCTCATAATTAAAGGCTCTAAGCTTTGAAGCAGCAAATATTTTCCAGATCATCTTATGTGAAATCGGTGAATGTGAAACCGTTGCAAGAGCTTAAGGCGCCAAGAAGGAAACAAATAATGGATGAGAACTCTTAATATGTAGAGATGATGATATACGGATGTCCTGAACCAAAGGCGAGACTGGTGCATCTTGGAGAAGCTCAAACTGTGTGATGGAATGCACAATCTTCCCCTTCCCAAGAGTCCATACAGAATTCTAGTTCCCAGTCAAAAGAGGATATGAATATAGAAACATAACTGGCAAAGGGCCATCTCTGTGGTGGGATAATAAATGAGACAGAAATCCAGAGGTCAATACCCCCCCCCCACAACACCAAAAAAAAAAAATGAAGAAGGCATGTGCATTGTTAAGATAGTATCCCTTCATAGGGAGTTATCTTTGCCAAGTGTGCAGAGACAACTCCCTACAAGAAATGAAAATCTGACTGATCACCAATGTGTTATATATGCCGATAAACATTTATTGACTAGTGCAGCATAGTTGACATCCAAGATATGAAACTATTCACCCAAAGTATATCAGCAAACCTATACCAACTTAGATCTACTAAATGCACAATAAAAGGAACTATTTTGTCCTAATTGAGAAATTTTATTAGCCAAACAAAGGCAGAAAAATCAAGAAAACGAGGAAAATTTGCACATACTTTAGTCTGCTTCAAAGACGACAGATACGCCGCCATGAAACATGCAATGCCCTCCACTATATCTTCTTGTCTGACTAGAACATAACCTTCTGGGTCTGACTCAATATTGGCATCCAAATTTGCACCATCCCATACATCATTTTCACTGACCATGTCCCATGAGCCACCTTCTTCTGTTACCACATAAATTTACTTCGTTAGCACTTTGAGATCATTATACTTTCCAATCAAGCAGAGCAAAAACAATATATGTATAAAGAAAACAAACTACAAATGCAGAATGGAGGAGAGGGAAAGGGGGCGGCCACGAATTCATTTTCTAGATAATTATCAAGAAGGCAGTTATGCAAAAGAATCACTATGAATATGAAGTGACTTCTGTAGAGACTTCAGATGCATAGGGAGGAGGGCTTTGGATGCATACCTGCCATATTTTGTGGTACTGCCACATGGACATTCTCTAGCTTTTCAAGGAAGTCGGGTGATTCAACTCTAGATTTCAGAAGTTCACATAACTGCATAAGAACAAGAAATGAGTGTTTAAGTTTCAAATACTACGAATATGAAGTGAAGTAGCTACAAGCTAAAACTGTGAATCATGAGCCGGTTAAAAACATAGAATAAGTACCCATATCTCCATTGATGTGAGAAATAAACAACTTTAAGTAATTATATAGTCTAATAAAATTATACAGTCTGACTAGATGGTCACAACTCACAGGAAATACTTATATGAAACTATGTCCTCGTAATAGACTCCATTACCTTGGATTACGAAGTTATTCAGATGGGCAGGGAGCACGAAGGAAGGGAGTTCCAATCTGAAAACGCAATGGACATGAATTGATGTCAGACTGTATAACCCTATGGTACAGACTAAACTACTGTACCTTTGATCTGGCTTCTCAAGGCAACCACTGGAGACTCAACATGTTTACATGATTTAGATGCCTAGTATGCTATCATACACCACACATAGCTAGGATGAAAATAAGGAGAGGAGAAGAAATTTTTATTTTTCATCATTTTTGGTCCTTCCCAAGACAAACTTAAGAACATTAGACCAGAACCCATACTTCCCAATGGACAGTTAATTCCAACTCTCTAAACTCCTTAGCCTCTGATTTTACAAATTTTATATGTCCCAAATGTTAATCTTGTTAGGGATAAACGCGTAACTAAGAGAAAGAACGAAGATCAAGCAAACACACCAACACAGGATTTGCTGTGGTTCAGCACCCAAATTGGAATGCCTACCTCCACCACAGAGAAACAGAGATTCTTTGTTGCCAAGAAAACTCTCTACACTTCTCTCCACCTGATAAAGTGTTCTTCTTTGCTCAGACCTTACCTAGGTTTTCCCACAAAAGACAATTTATAGACAAACCTAGAAACCCTAATCTCCCACAATTACAAGTTTACCCCCTTACATGTAATAGACCCATACCCTAATACAAGTACTACCCTTATAACTGCGTGGACCTCACATAATACAAGACACCAAACCCAACAAATCACCACCTGGCTTGGATTCTACAAACTACCTTGAAGAAAATCTGTTGATGTTGATTCTGAAAACCTGTCTCTGTCAAACAGCTATACCCAAACCAGCATAGCCCACACCCTGTCCGAGTGTCCCGCACAACTCACCGTCGCACGATGTGAAGTGATTCCATCTCTCCCACAGCTGCAGCATCACCGGAAAGATCACCGCCACTCACAGTCCTCCTACAACTTCAGTTGCACCAGGAACTCGAGCTTCTTACCTTTGCACCTCCAATGCAAACCTAGAGATCCAACTCCTTCCAACCCTCTGCAACTCCAATTGCACCTAGAACCTGAGCCTCTCACCTCTGCATCTCCAATGCAGACCTAGAGATCCGACTCCTAGTCCCAGCCCGCCAGTCATCATTTACCCCGCGGTGCGGCATAAACTGGCCATTATGCGCACCGTGCAGGAATTCAAACCCGCCATCAGATCTAACACCTGATCCGACTAGATCCACTAACAACTACCATCACCCCATCAATCCGATCAGGGTCTCGTAGCCGTCGCTGACCATCCACTCGACTACCACCAAAACCCACGTGCAATACCACCTAGAACGATCGCTCCATCTTCCAACAGCCATTACTACTGCCTTAGCAATCCTCACAAGTACCTCCTTTATGCCTGAACTACCAGCCGTCAGCATCGTCGATTCAATACTTATCGCGGGAATTCTAAGAACTCTAGATTCAATAAAACCCAAAAAAAAATCCAACCGAAAAAAAAGTTTCACCTTTTTCTTCTTTTTTTTCACTCAGTACCTTGAGTACCATGGGAAAAAGCAACCCACTTTTCAAACTCTTTTTTTTTTCTTTTTCATTTTCAACGAACAAAAGAAAAAACCTCAGAGATTTACAAAACAAAAAAAACCGTACCCTATACTTTTATTGTGTTAAATTTTGAAAAGAATCTCTGTTTCTCTAAAATGGAGGTAAGCATTCTAGTTTGAGTGCTAAACCATAGGAAATCCTGTGTTAATGTGTTTGTTTGATCTTTATTCTTTCTCTTGGTTACGCGTTCATCCCTAACAAGTGGTATCAGAGCCTGGTTCGATAGATCGATCATAGATCTAGAAGAAGGGAGACACGCAAGGTTTATCGGAGAAAGAAAATTTCTTCTTTTCACGTGTGGACCCCACAGAATACAAGACACCAAACCCAACAAATCGTGCATCCGTTATTAAAATCCAAATCCATCTTATCGAACCAATCTTGTTACTTCCATAGAGATTCACCGAGACAACCACTAGCCCCGAGTAATTAACAGATATTGTAAATAATCATACTATAGTAATGATAAAAATACATCGGCAAGGTATCCAACATCCCAAATTTTCCGATGCCTACTTGATAAGGACCTAAGTAGATTAACAGCACGCGCATTTTACACTAAGATCAACCTGGATCGATCGAACAATGCAAAATCTATCATAATTTAAGGCTAACTTCAAATGTTCTACATAACCTATCGGAAACCACAAAATTTAATGTAAATAACCTATCGGAAACCACAAAATTTAATGTAAATGAAAATTCAACGACAGCATCAAAAAGGGAAAACAAGGCCTTACTTCAGCCGTTTCAAGATCACCACACTGAGACGACGAATCCTGATCAGTGACCTCCCTCGTTTCTTCCCCTTCCTCCTCCTCAGCGTCAACATCATCCTCACCGGCGTTCTTGAGCAATTCAAGGGCTCTCTGGCATTGCTCAAGCACTGCCTGCAAGTCTTTCGTCTTGACACGTATCTGCTCCCTTGTTATCCCTCCACTACCACCACCGATGGTCGAGGGTTTCGAACCAGAAACCTCAATTTCCATTTCTTAGAAAAAAAAAATCTAAAGAAGACCAACCCCTCCTCCTGGGTCTCTGGATTCTCAACCTCAAAATCGTCTCCTCCAAGGGACGACGGAACTCGAACGATGATCTTCTCACTGTCTTGCGTCGGCGACTGCGAGTGTCGTCGTTGCTGTTGCGTGGCTCTTGCTTTGATAGCTAGAACAAAAGAATTTGGATTCTAATGTCTAAAATCTTAATCTCGGTTTAAAGGACCAGGAAGAAATAGAAGTAAAAATAATATTCTCAATCATTATTCTGGCTTTTATGTGTCGTGCAAGGCGCAATGTACTTTGTATGCTTGGGAACTTTCCTCCCTGTAATTTTCCTCGTTTCTAAATTCTAACAGCGCAATTATTGGACCTCCACTATAAGAAACTTACCTGATAATACAAAATAAGTAATTAATTTATTAATTTATTTGGAATGACCTCCTCCAATCTGAATTACACAACTCAAAAAGAATATTACCAGTATATACAGTTGGATGACCCTAATTTTTTATTTTTATTTTTATTTTTTTAAGCAAACTCACTGGAGGAATCCAAAAGCCTAGCCTTGGATCACTAACTTACGCAATGTGTTAAATCATTTTGGCCTCTCCAATTAGGTAGGAAATAGGAATGCTAGCCCCTTATTTACACACAAAAATAAAATAAAAAATTTTAAAAAAGGATTGTTGAGCCCTTTCAAAAAAAAATTTGAGCAAGATAATGCATGGAGATTAATTGAATTTTAAATAAGACATTTTCACACATTATTTTAGTTAATAACATTACGGTTTCTCTTCGATTCAATACATAAAGGGATGATATTGAAGTGAAACCATCTATTAATTAAATGATTTCAAAAATGATTATCAAAATAGATTATTAATTGGTTTTTAAATAAGTTTTATTTTAACAATTTTGGTTAATAGGTTTCCACGTCTAAGGAGAAGGGGAGAGAGATGCCTGGACCAAAGCCACCATTAGGGTCTAAAGAATCAAACTCCTTAGAGGTAAAACTATTGTTTATCGGTTTCTAAATGGTTTAGTCAATTAATTGGTTCAAAACCATACCAAATTGTTTAAGTAAATGGTTTCATTTTTGAAACCAAAATCGAATTATTAATAAATCGGTTTCAGATTTAAATGGGTCGGCTACACAACAAAAGTGATCTCACACTTCAGATATGGAAATAATTCTAAGGGGGTATAATTGTGTCCCATGTTGTATGCGGAAATACTATTTCCAATGCCTCAAACTACTTTCATATTTTCACCAAAAAAAAAAAAAACTACATTCCTATTGATTCAACTAGGGTATGTTGCAAACAATTACCTTGTTCAGTTATTGGTGTCTTACCAGTTGAATATAGACAACTAGAAAATCATATCATAGGTTCAATTCTTCTTGTTTCACATTATGCCTTAAGGCACCCTTTTCCCTCTTCCCAATATCTCTAGTGGTGTATAAATCATTTATGGGTGCCAATAGGGTAAAAAATCCCCCAAAAAAAAATTTTCAATTTATTTATTTTCTTGTTAGACATGTTTATAAGAGTTCTAATGTGATTACAGAGAGATTGCAAAGTCGCATTTTTTGGCTCTTGATGATGGATTTTGGGTTATCACATACCTAGGTGAATTACATACCTTTGGGATGAACAAGTTTTGCCCTATAACGGGTTTTTCGTATTTTTTTTTTTAAAAGGAAAATTTCATGTACCTCCCCATAAGTTTACCATAGTGGCAACCACCGACATTGTCATCGTTAATGACAACCGCATCCCAAACTGTTAAGATTACTAACAAAAAAAAAACGATAGTTTTACACCTATTAAAAACACCACCATCTTTATTTGTACCTCTGTGAATCTCCAAGAAACCATCATCACCATTCTCTGTTGTTGCCAAGATCTCTTCTTCTCCAATTGATCAAAGTCGCATACATCATTACCTTCTATAGATGCGAACACAGAGAGGCGTTCAAAGAGGAGAGGACATTTTGCATGATTGATGTTGGGTACAATTGAGGCGAAAACGATAACAACAAAGGGTTGGTTGGTGCCTTGGTGGGTTGGATGGAGAGGTCGGTGTGCAGATGGAGCTAGAGCCGATTATTAGAAAGATTTAGTTGCAGATTTCGCATGTCTAAAATGATGGCTATAATCTGACCAAATATTGAATTATGCTATAAATCCAATGATTATAAGCTGTACAAGGAGGAGGACTCGGCTCGTCTCAAGTTCGAAATGAACTCGAGACTTGCCATGTCGGCTAGATGGCCGACACTTGTCATTCTGCCTGATCTAACGTTATGAGATTTATTGAGTTATTTTTTAATTTTTGCTTTTACTTTTTCATACAATAACTCTCATACTGTTGGATTGGATGGAATGACAGGTGTCGGCCATCCAGCCGACACTGGTTCGGTTCAAATTCATTCCAAACTTGAGACGAGCCAAATCCCGAGGAAGAGGTGTCTTGTGCCAACAACTTTTTCAGAAGAAAGTGACTCCAAACGAACAATGTGGGGAAGCTAAATAGGCTTGTAATCCCAAAGACACATGCCATCAAATACTTTCCTTAGGTTTTTGAAGTATGCGCCAAGGAAGACGACAAAAGGCAGTATTGGACAAGTGGATGAAATTCAGCTAGTTTTCTTCGACAGGGGAATGAAATCGTGGAAGTTCTGATACTGGGATTGAAAGAGTAGTCAGAGCTTCGTGTTTACGAGGGGTTGGAATTGGTTTGTGAAGGATAAGGAATTTAAGAAATTCTTCAGCAGTGCATTCACCGAAAACCTATAGCTCTGTGTGAATGATATGAACAACAAAGGTTTTCGAGCAACATGGAATTCCCCAATAGCATCGAGGGCGATGTTTGAGGGAGAGATGGAAAAGAGATCAATTTTAGGTATAGTGTTTTGATGAGTGCTATGGTTACATTCTATGTAAGTGTGTTTGCTTTCTTCTCGACACCTCGGTTGATAAATTACATTCTCCAGCTATTGAGGACTGATTTGTAATCCAAACAGACCATTGGGAAAGTGGTAATGTACAAGATACTCTTTGATATCTTTGATTTGTTCATGGTGAGTAAATCTGAGGCTTTGCAAAGCAATTAATTCCTAGTGTGCATTTGACCCATGGTAAAATGTATCTTGAATGAGTAGGCATAAAATATTTTATTGAAAAAAGTTTTTCTGAACCATTGGTGACTCAGCCCCTCTCTCTTGTCCTCCCCGCCCTTTGATTTCTCTGAACTATAGACACTTGAGGTTGGATCCGCATCGTCTCCTCCCAGTGGTCTGGGAGGACAGTGGCAACCTTCTTCGAATGGTTGTCATATGGTTCTCGGTGAATCCAAGACCCACGTCTGAGCCGATATTCAGTCGACAAGCCAAGCCGACAGGGGGATGTCGGCTCAAACATGGATCTCGGATTCACCAAGAGCTACGTGGCAACCATCCGAAGAAGGTTGCCACCGTCCTCCCAGAATGACTGGGAGGAGACGATGTGAATCCCTTGAGGTCACACCGACGATACACGAAATTCAAAATAAATGCCCCATTGCCTTTTCTCAATTTTTTAGTAATATAAAATTTCAAATGGATTGGCTTTTCACCATATAGAATGACCAACATTGATCCGCCAACAAGATTTTTTTTTTTTTTTTTTTTTTTTTTTTTTTGATAAAGACATGGTCATCAGATTGGCCAAAGATCAATCATTATCAAGTCGTACTGATCAATTTTTATTCACAAAAGTTTTTATATATTGGGGTACTTTTTCTCTTCTTATGTTTGCAGTTGAGAATGCCAATAAAAATTTAGAAATTACAAATGTTAGAAATTTTACATGATTCGTGAAAATAGAAAGGTTTATTTGTATTTCAAATAAGTAAATGAATAGTCACTCTCTCTTCGGTATGTATTACAGAATTAATTATATGATATATTATGATATTTCTAGTTGTTGGATATAGTTTATAGTATCAATTTATATTTAAAATAAATTAATACATAATCTAAAATTTACAAATTTAGGCTCTTTCTAATATTTTATATTTATGTTAATGAGTTATATATAATAATTCATTTAAAATTTTAAATTATGAATCATAAATAATAACCGTTTAATACTACTAGACATAATAAAGTAATAATAGATTGTCACAATAATGATAAACAACTTCTGACCTATTTATAGATTTTAGATTATATCAATTTATTTTAAATATAAATAAATATCATAAATCATACCAAACAATTAAATATGCCATAATGTATTATATAATTAATTATATAATACATAGCAAAGAGAGCTCTCTCTTTCGTATAGTTTATATTTATGTTTATGAGTTAACTATTTATAATGAATCGTTTACAAGAATAAATTATGAATCATAAATAATTATTATTTTTAATACCACTAGACATAAAGAAGTAATAATAGATTATCACACTAACGATAAATATCTTATAACCTATTTGTATATTTTAGATTATATTAATTTATTTTAAATATAAAGAAGTACCATAAATCATAACAAACTATATATGTCATAATGTATTAAATAATTAATTCTATAATATATACCAAAGAGAGCCTAAGTTAAGAGGTGTTTATCATCATTGTGATAATTTATTACTACTTCTTTATGTTTAATGGTACCAAAAGGTTATTATTTATGACTCATAATTTATTCTCATAAATAATTTTTATAAATAACTTATAAACGTAAATATAAACTATACCAAAGAGAGCCTAAGATGAGATTGGGAAATTCATCAACCATTTTCCAAAGCTTTATTTTGATTTATTAAATTTCAAATGAATCTTACATGAGTACTGGGAAATATAGAAGAAAATGAATGTGCAAAAAATTTTAATACCAAATAAGTAGGGTTGCAACCGGCCGAGCTGGGTCGGGCTTTTTAAAAACCAGTTCAACCCTGAGTCTTTGAAAGCTAGCCTTGAGCTTAGCTTGAACTTGCTAGGGTCAAACAAATCCTTAACTAGGCCCTTACCCTAATAGTGTCGAACTTGGCCTTGATTTTCTCTCTCTCTCTCTCTCTCTCTCTCTCTCTCTCTAAAAATAAAACAATCATATATCGAAATCTTCAATACCGTTAGACATTCCCACTGCATATACATAACACAGAATTTGATATTTTAGTGAACTGAAACTAGTCTTCCTAATCCAATGAATGATGAATATCAGAGATTGAAGAAAAAAGAGACCAATGAAGATAATAAAAAAGAAAATGACCCTAATATTCATCTCCTTTGATCAACATTGTCTTTAATGCCATTGTCGAAGTGAGTATGAGAGATGTGGAGGATCTAAGGTTGCATGTGGTATTTATCTGGTGGATGAGGCCGTCGCCGTGAGGATAGAGGAGTGAGAGTAGGCATGGAGGTACCACAAGAGTGAGTGAGAGTGCTGAGTTTACGAGGATCAAAGGGATTTTAGGGTCCGAACTTTGAAAGAAGTATATATTTATATATAAATATAACATAATAAATTAATAACATAATGAATACATCAATACAGGGTCAGGCTGGGCCAGGCCAGGCTGGGCTCCCCCGAGGCTTCAACCCAGGCCCAGCCCAACCCTCCCAGGGTTTATCAAAACATGGGCGCAAACTCGGCCTTGTCTGGGCTCAAGGTGGGTTTGCCTCTGTCCAGGCTCAGAGCGTGTTAAGGTGGGCTTGGGTTTGCCGGGCCAAATTTGCAGCCTCACAAATAGGCCGGCAATTAAATAGGGCTATCAGGTCAAGCTTCGACAAGTTGCAGCTCACCCTTATAAGTATCATCATTAGTTCACAAGTATTCAAGGATTTTTCTATCCTTTGAGATACTAGTTAAATAAGTATCATTAGTGTGATAATTAATTGGTGGGTGAGAGTTCCCAAACTTCCTAGTGTGGGCTTTTTTCCACTTAATGTTTATTTTTTGGTAGATTGCTTAAATCATAAAAACACATTTTACTTGTTGGGGATAAATTTTCTATTATATGGGAAAAAGATCCCCCACAATGCCGGTATTAAGGATCCCTTGTCACGTTTCTTAACATTTAAGTGTTTTTCACTCTCCTTTTGCACATTCTCTCACCTTCATAACTATGTGGGCCTCCATTTAAGATACCATTTCAAGAATATTTTCCAAAGAAATTAACACACCGAATAGCGAACTTTTGAAGTATCATCTCTTAAGCCTAGAATTGAGTCCTTCCTTCACCTCCCCATCTCCAAGTTTACCCTCTTTTCTTTTATCTAGGAAAAAAAATTATCAATTTTTATTTTCATGAGGTAAAATATAATAGTGACCTCTAAGGAGATGGAAAAAGAATTTCATCTTTCTTTTACTGGCTAAAAATAAACATTGATTTTTTCTTTTAACATATAAAATACTACACATAAAATTTTACGTCAAAACAAACGGAGTGACTTTGAAAAACCATGCCATGGAAAAGGACTCCATTTTACAATGATAAATCTTGATCCTCTCCCCACGACTTTTCCTTCCATACCATCATTGTCCATAGGAGCATGACATTCAAACTCTGGGGCTTGTTTGATAATATTCCAGATTCTAGACTCCGTAGATTCTAATTCTCAAAGAGTCATTTGAATCATTTGAGAGTAAAATTATGTTTGGTAAATCTTGTTGGATTCTAGTTTTCAAGTAATGAATGAGAGTCATTTGGGAGTAAAGTTATATTTGGTAAATCCTATTGAATTCTAGCTTTCAAGTAATGAATCAGAGTCATTTGAGAGTAAAATTATATTTGGTAAATCCTATTGAATTCTAACTTCCTTCCAACTTCCAAGAAATGAATCAGAGTCACTTGGGAGTAAAATTATGCTTGGTAAATTCTGTTGGATTCTAGCTTCCAAATAGTAAATCGATTCATAAAATGATTTTAGAATCCAATATTTTATCTCATAAAATAAAAGTGTAGGAATTTATCCAGCCAGATAAAAATAAATAAATAAAAACGAAGGCGAGAATCCTCTCTCGCGACTATCGTTGTTCACAAAACGGAGCTCTCTTCCCCAGCAAGTCTGCGATTCGGTAAGCTCTCCTCTCTTCACTCCTTTCTTCTCCACTCCCTCTCCCTCTCCCTCTCCCTCTCCCTCTCCCTTCCTCTCTCTCACTGTCCCTTTTTCTTCCTCTCTCTCACTTTCCCTCTTCTTGCAATGTACAAATCGATATTTATTATTTATGGTGCTTGTTGGGTGGGAACTTATAAAATTTGAAGTCTGAAATCGATAGACAGTTGAATCTCTCTGTTTACATTCGTTACAGTTGGACCCTGTGATCTTACTTGTTAGGCCCCCAAGCAAGGTATGCCATTTGGAAACCCTACTTCCTCTAAATCTTTGATTTTACAATACGGTTTCATAACCCAAAAACCCATTAGGAATTTTATTGTTTATATGAGATTCATTAAAGTAAAACATGAAGCGTTTCATTTGTGGAACATTTTGATGAAACAGGACAATTCTCTTAACAGTTTCGATTCTTCTGAGAGGGGTTTTGGTCCTTTTTTTTATGGTATTCGTGAGTTGAAGTTTATATTTATTTTTAAAGCTGTAAGCTTTTATGTTAATTTGGGCAGTTTCAGTTTCTTTGTTTGATGGTTATGGATCCGTTATCCGTATGTCGTGCATAGAATTAGATGTCTGCCTTTTTTTTTTTTTTTTTTTTTTTTTTGCATAGATAAAGATGAAATCATCGTCTATTTATGCATATGTAAAATCTTTTCTGATTTTATTATTATGGGCAACATTATCTTACTTACCTATTTTGACTGGTGGGGATCTAATCAAGGTTTAATTGATTATCCCTTACCAATTATAAATCAAATTTATTCCATTATGGGATTGGAATAGATTTGGAATCCAAATCATTATAAATATGAAGTAGGGTCTTTATAGTCTCTTTATGTGAAAACATTCACGTGAAAACAAAAGGACTAGGGAGAGGAGACTGTAGAAGATCTATGTTGGGAATCAGGCAAAAGACAAGGGCGGAAAACAATCTTCTACTAAAATGTATGTCCTATCTCTTTTATTGATTATGTTATTACTCAAATGTATTTTATATTCCATATGGGATTCATTGAAATGAATGTTATTAGGGTTAACAAAAATCTTACAGTGGTATCAGAGCCATCCCATATGGATTTAAAATCATTGAGTATTGAAACATGAAGAAAATTCTTTTTAGTTCCCATTTGAATTTTTGGTGAAAAAGAAGAGATTTAAATAATGGATAATTTTTCGACCGTCAAAATTACAAGAAAAATATACCAATGTGTAGATCTCCCTGAGACGGTCATGGTGATATAAAATTCGCCGTCACCGGCTGCCGGACGCACCGGCGAAAGAAGCGAGTGAGATCCACTCGCTGGATTAAAAAAAAAAAAAAAAAAGGGCGGGCAACCGGGTTGACCCGAGACCGACCCGGCGTCAAAACCTCTACCCAGGTAACCCGGGTCAGCTAAACCCGATCCGAGATAAACCGACCCGATTCAGTCAAGTCGGGTCAACCCGACCCAAACAGGGTGAAGTTGGGTCAACCCGAATCGAACTATAGCCCAACCCGAATAAGCCAAAGTCGAATTAGGCAGATTCGAAGTATGACCCGACACAACCCGAGGTATAACCCGACCCGGATAAATGTGATTTCGGGTTAACTCGGATCGAATAAAATGGAACTAGATCAACCCGACCCGGACTATAACCCGACCCGATTAAGACGAGGTCGGGACAACGTGATCCGAAATACGACCCGACCCGGACAAGGTGAAAATGGATCAACCTGATCCAAAGTGTGGTCCGAACCGGGTTGACCCGGTTTTGTTTCGGATCGAAGTTGGATAAACCGAATCAAACTCTGACCGATTTTATTGAACCAAACCGAAAATCGTTTCAGACCTTAGGCCCTGTTTGGATCACAGACAAGTGATCCCACGCGTCGACATTAATCGGAGCGTGAGGGCACGGTATGTGTCACACCCCAATTCTGATCCAACCAGAATGGTGTGAGTGAACCATCATTGAACCAACGGTTCACACCAGAATCTCGAATAGGCCGTGTCCACTCGTACAAACCATTACACATAACCACAATCAGAATATAAATAATACAGCGGAAGTCTTTAAAATATAATGAACTGAGAATCTATTGATAAATTTAAATAAAATATCTAATTATTCAAATTCAAACATATAATATAATATCCTTACATCCATTTAGTCCAACTTAAAATAACTGAAATAAATAAATAAAATCAATCAAAGGTACACGCAGAAAGGGCACTCACATGAAGCGTCATGCTCGTCCTCTCCTGCCTGTACGTCCAACGCAGCTTCACCACCATAAGTCGGGGCATTCATATAGTCATCCACAGTGTAACCTGCATCAACATCTAAAACAATGTACGTACAAATGGTGAGCTCACAGCTTAGCTCAGTAAGACAATCAGACAGTTTCACAATATTATGCATGAATAACAATCATTTTATGTTGTGGTCTGGTGTTAAGTTTGCAATGTGCTATAAAAAGGTTTGGTGGCCCCCGCACCTCTATACACGAGTGTGTGGCACCTCATGGATCACATCCTCATTGGCCCACATGCACCCACCATGGAATAGAGATAGAGCTAAGATACTCTCGTACCTCTCCTGATGCTCTACCCATACCAGTACCTAAGCTCCTACTGGCCAGGGCTCACAAACTGGACTCGCAACTAACCAATCCTATATGTCATCAATGTATGCTCTATCCCAGCACAGCCGTCTACGGCATAGAGATAGAGCTAAGGCATTCCCACACCTCCCTTGATTCCCCTATCCGCAACCAACCCGTTAGGATAAAAACATAATGCAGGTAGATCCCATCCCAACATAACTCCCTACGGCATAGAGATAGAGCTAAAGCATCGTGGACAAGCCAGCGTCGACTCGGAGACCACAGTGCCACATAACCATGGCCAGGCCAACATCAATATCGGAGACCATCGTACCACGACCTTCCCCCTGATGCCCCACCCGTACCAAGCATGTTAAAATAGAATACTACAAAAGGTGCTAGTGTGATGAGCGATCCTAGACCCATGCCCCATTCCACACACTAACGAAAACAATCACATGCTTAACAATCATATCCTATCAATGCATGAACAATAATAATAACTAAAAATAAAGGATGACATGTGAATATGCACAACATCACATCCTATATAATCAGGTGATTAACATCGACTTACTGTCCATTAATTATTAGGTTTAGGTCAGATTCCCTTACCTGACGCTCGTTTGTTAGCTTGCTCCACGTCGCAAGATCCAAACGGGAAGTCACAAAGTCCTACAATATTATTAGGGTTTCATTAGAATATATTGTTTAAGGTTTCATGTTGGTCGAAAACCAACATAGTAAAAAACCAGCCTTTCAGATTTGACCGGTCTCACCATACCGGTCGCAGCACTGTGAGCAGACTGTCAACCAGTATGGTCGACCGGTATGTCTCCAAAAGACCATACACTTGATTTGTCGACTGTCGTCGATCAATCTCCATGGATTTTCAGGGTTTCTCCTATCCATTCTAAGTCTAAGCGTTGAGTTAGAGTTATCCCCAACTCATTCAAGTTTCGTTTCGATGAATATCATCTCGGAACTCGAATCTAGGGTTTGACGGCAACTTAGGGTTTTAAGGTCCAGCTAGGGTTTTAGATCAATACCTACTTTGCATGGTATTGATACACCCACACAACTAACATAGGGTAAGAAAATTGATTCAAACACTTACCGTTGACTGGCGTAACGTGAGCGTCGTCGAACGGTAATGACAGCACCTTCTTCTTCTTCCTAGCTCCTTCTCCTTTCCAACCTCCTTCTCTTCTCTAGAGTTTGTGAGAGATAATGGAAAGGATTTGAGGATGTTTAAGGGTGTATTTATAGGCTAGAATTAGGGTTTAGTAACCCTATTAGGATTAGGAAAGTCTTAGGATTCGAAATCAGGAAAGTGGGACCCTCAGAAGTCAATTTTTGGATTTTCACATTCAGCTGCGCAGAGCTGACCGGTCGACCGTTACCAAGACCGGTACCATCGACCGGTCAACATAAACTCGTGTTGATTTGATCGTCTTTGGTCCGATTTCGTACCTGTTTGTCATCCGCTCGTCCCGTCTGGCCCGGTGATGATCAGAAGACCTGCTACGACACAAAACCAAGGTTTAGACCGGATTTACGGAGTGTGGGTCTTACAGAACCAGTTCAAGAGCTATCAACTCAGGAACTTACTATTGGTGTCAATGGACCTAATGTGCATGAGGTACACCGTATTCCCCAGAGAGCTCACAGGCTGGATCAGACTCCATCGGCCATTAGGAAAAGGGGAAGAACAACTGACATAATTGATGTTATAAATGCAATGGTTGAACGTTTCAAAGCTAGAATGGATTAGTTTACTTAATGATTGTCACCTCATTACCTGCTCCTTCTTCTAGTTCTGTAACCATTGGAGGGTATTCAGTTACCCAATCTTTGTCAGTGTTGAATCAAATTCCGAATCTTGAAAAGGAGCTATATGTCAAAGCTATGAATCAAATGGCGATCAATGCGGACTGGAGAGAGTTGTTTATCAACCTAGATGATGATGGGAAATTATCGTTGATACAGGCAATTCCATGATATCAACAATTTGAAGACTTTAATATGTTGATTGTTAGTTACATTTCAAAATATGTATGCATGGGATTAATGTGATTGAAAAATCAAAGAGGGATAGTTTTTGTAATTTTATTTCTTAGGAATTGGATTCCAAATTAATTTTTATCAAAACACGATTTTGCTCTCAATAAGCTTTGAAATGGTTCCAGATTGGTGTTTATCAATCACGTTTATGTTCTAAAAATACTTTGGAATCAATTCTAAAAGTGCGTTATCAAACATGTATCTATTCCAAAATAATGAGCAAAACTTTAGCTCTGAAGCAAAAATAAGGAGTCCAAAACAGAATGTTATCAAACGGGGCTTAAATATATATCTTAGATCAAAATGTCCATTCTCAGTTAGCTCCTCTCCAACAATTTAAGAACTTAATGTTTTCTGCATATATATATATATATATTTTGGAGGGGACGATCATTTGGTTCCATAATCACCTCAAATACACTTACGGATTTTTTTAATATATATTTTTTGGAACAAGTAAAATATTTTGATGATCAAGTAGATTGCTTCTACACTGTTTTACACAACAAATAGTAGGATCTGTTATGAGACGAGCCGAGGGGAAATCTGGATCTCTCCAGCGGTTGGGCTGCCCAGTGAGGCATCCGATGGCCCAAACTCATTGGCAGCGTAGCCCCATGCCTGGGGAGGGTCCTGATGGGAGGAAAGTGTCGTAAAAAGAAGAATGTATTTGTCCAAGTCTAATTTAATCCTAGAGATATATATCAATGGCCAAGTAATCCTAGCAATCCTACCGCATAGGAACAGTCGCCGAAAAACCTCCAATAATTTCATTTTTTACATTGCAGCCAGCTGCCCTCTCACCCAGGTTCCGTTAGAGTGGACTGTAGAGATTAGGTATAGAAATCATCTCCTGTCTGAGTTTGGACGTAAGACTTAGCGGCCCGGATGGATAGCCGCCACTTGACTCTCAGGTGGATCTGAGCCCTCCATCCGAGCCGACACCCGAGCCAACAAGCTGAGCCGACAGAGTTGTCAGCTCGGATGGAGAGCTCGGATCCACTCGAGAGCTAGGTGACGACCATCCATCCGGACCACCAAGTCTCCCGCCCAAACTCAAGCGGGAGAAGATGTGGATCCAAAGATTAGAGGGTCCTACATAGAGTCTCCACTCTCCAGCACTTGAAAGACACCTGGACTGCTCAATCACAAAATAAGTCTAAATGTTTTTTTCTTCTTTTGGTAAAGGGCTCCACATGAATATGACAACACTGCAACTTACAGTTAATTTTAGTAAATTCGATTCTTGGATGCATTTGGGCCTGTGTTTAGTGGTGCCAAGGAATGCAATTTTTTCTCACATCACTAATGTATGGTATTTTACTGTATTAGAAAATATCACAGGGGATACAGTCTGTTTATGAAGCAGTGGTAAGGCTATGTACATTAATTTTTTTCTAGACTCCACAGTGCATGATAGGAGCATGCGCTGAGTATGCCCTAAAACTACATGAAAGAATGGGTTATCTAAAGTAGATAACCCTCTAGAACCATTATGACCTATATGGTTGAGTTTAATTGGTGAGATTGGTAGAGAATATTCTTTTCAGGATTAGTTGGGGTTGGTGACAATTGATCTAAAAAATGATTTAGAAGTCAATTATAGAAAACTAATGAAAATATGAGAATAAAGTCAACTTTATAATAGGTCAATAAATTTTATTTTATTTTTCTTTTTGATGGATAAGCCTCAAGAAGAGTTAAACTATCGATTTCTTAATTGTAGATTGTTGGTCCTTGCCGACTCAATCATCGAACCTAATAATTTGCCTAACTATGGCGGCCTGCATGTTTCATGTTTGGATTGGATATATATGGTAATCATCCACAAGGCTCAAACAGGCAAACCATGAATACAAGACATTTTCTTCATTATTTTATGATATATCCTCAAAACATATATATGTAGATGGTATAAAAATATCATATACAAATAAAACATGGCATAATAATATATGCATTTGTCAATAGCTAGCTAGCTAACAAATTAATTATTCCATAAGTGCCAAGTGGTTAAAGGTATATCTCAAAGTTTAATTATAAGAATTTTTTAATTAACAAATTACCACATTCAAGACAATAGTGAAGCAACATAAAAAATATTTTTTTTATCTTCTATATTATAAATTTAATATGGTTTAAGCTTGATGGCAACTTGATGGGTTAGGTCAGACGTTTTTCATTTTTTTTTGTGGCCCTCATATTTATTTTGAGCATGGTTGGAATTATCAAGATTTAAAACCCATTCTTGGAAAGAGAAAAAAGAAAAACACAAAAAACCTAACTTTCCTTTTCTTTTTTTTTTAATTAATTTTTATTTAGATTCAGTTTTTCGTTACCCATGGTGAAGAGAAATATCTTCATTTGGGGCATTGATGGGTGTTCAATAGATTTAGAAAAAATTGGGGAATATAATCGAGAATTTGTTTTATAGGGGTAGGTCATTTAATGATCTGTCCGATATTTTTGTTCACACCCTTCCCTCATAGTGGAGAAAGTCAACTAATTTTATATGAGAAAATCAAAACCGGCACCAGCTGATTACTCAATTTTATTTTATTATTATTATTTTTTTGTCCATAAAATTCTGTATAGGTTATTGCCATATATAGTAAAAATAAAGGTATAATGACTTCTTTCTTTTTCTTTTTTTTTTTTTTTTTTTTTTTTTTTACAAAAAGAAAATGACTTTAGGTAAAATGTATAATGAAGTTTGAACAATTGTGTCACTTGAAAAAATGATATGGTTATTTTAACTGTTTGAATAGAAAGAACATGGATTATATTAATTAAATTAAAATTTCGGAGCCTAATTAAATCAAAATACACCCTTGGAATGAATTCTCATTGATGTCTATGCACGCCCATGGTACTATGACCATTATTTTTCACTCTCTCATTGATCTTGATTTTTTAATGCTTTGTTATGCCACTTATAAGTTCATTTGAAGCTGAAATTCAATATGTGAGCAGTAGACCTTGAAATTTATTTATCTATAGAATTCTTCAATTGAATTGGTATGTGACGAGTAGATATTAATTTGGAACACTCAGGAAGCCTTCTTATGGGATCCAGATCCTTTATAGCCTTACTAATTGGTAATGATACATTCAACAGCTGGGAGTGCATCGAGACATGCACTCGATACACTCCATCGTCAGATCCTCTCACTACCGAACCGCAGTTCTACAACGCGATCCTTATGCCTCCTTGTGTACATAGCACTCAGGGCCTCAAAACTTAAAAGTATGCAACTAATGCAAGTACATGCATGTGGGATATTGTTCTAACACTATTTATTTTTGGCATGTGACATGGCATTGAATAATTTTGAACTATTAATGGGAAAGGGTATTTATATTAGTATTGTCAATGTTTCGATCTCAATTCATACATATGGTCCATTTAATTGAATTTTTGAAAATTTAAAATTTTCTTGTATTGTTACCAATTTTTTTTTCCATTGTATTTTCAGGGTCCCTGAATTTTTGTTTTAAAATTAAAAGTCAAACTAGTTTCAGACTTTACCAAAGCCTGCAAGATTGGGGCCTACCAACCAGCCAGACCTGTTTGGTGGTAGAAAATAATTTGAACGGTCTGATTTGGATATAGAAGAATGATGTGATAACGTTTTTACTATTAAATAACTGTTAATGTCTTGGATTCACCATATGTTAAATCTCAGAATCTAATTTAATTAAATATTTTCTTTTCTTTTAATATTTCACTTACATTTATGCTTATGATATTCTGCAACTATACATTCCAAACTATTAATTTTCTAATATTTATTTTTCCATTTGGCAAATTTTGGATACCTTAAGATCTATTTATTTGCAAAATTTGAACCCATTAAATTTGTCACATTGTAGTAATTAGTTTCAAATCATTCTAAAGATCAATTTTTTTTTTAAATTAGCTCTGGATAGATGGATTTTGTACACATGCTTGCACTGAATGTCTTAACACTAAATACACTTTCAATCAATGAGTTTGTTAGGAATATGCCAGGAGCCAAGAACACGATGATTTTCCATGGAAAAACTTTACGAATTACCCCAGAAAAGATCATTGTTTAACAGTGTTCCTTGTGGCCTCTCACATGGACGTGGAAAGGATTAGGGATAATGTGGTCATTTCACTGCCTCTTGTGAGAGGGTGCAAGGAGATGTTGGGATTGGGCAACGATTTTTCTCTCTTTTCTTAGTAATCAAGTATGTATTTTCAGTCATGAGAACGGGAGAGATTTGGAGAGTTTGCAATACCATTTCTTCCCCTATTTCTTATACAAAGGGTCGATGTATGTGATCGTTAATAAACTGGATCCAAAACTTAAAAAGGGTCTTTCTATTTGACACTTCAAAATACAATAGAATATTTTGATATTTGAGACAGGAGATGACGTCTTTGTGAGATTAGACGTACACATTATTGAGGACCTGGATTTCCTGTAGTTGTGGAGCCTCTGCAGTTGAATATTAATACCTTTTATTTTTGTTGTGGGTGAATACAAGAATGTCGAGATCCATAGGCTTGATAATTTAATTGTTTTAATATAATAAATACATTCTTGTAGCTAATAATGCTAAAGAGTGGTGGGAAGCATTGTGAACCGGGCCATTACAGGCGTGATGGTGAGAATACATTTCAGTCCCTACATACATGGCCGTCCTTGTAGTTCGGATTTATTCCCTAATTTTTCCGACACATTGGAATTTACCAGTTTAATCCGAAACTCCTTCCAAAATTACAACAAAGTATCAATCCAAGTTTTCCCTCCACTACGCAGTAAGTACATATATACGGTTGAAGTGTAAATACTTCCACAATTCTGGGGCTCGTTTAAAATCATTTGCTTGACCAACGGATTTCCGTTGGGAAATCAGGGGACCCAAGGGGGGTTGAGACAGAAAGTCTCACTTTTCGCATCTCTCTTTCTCTCTCTCTCTCTCTCTCTCTCTCTGTCTGTCTGTCCGTAGTAGCTTTGTCGTCAATTATGCAGTTTCTTTGATTCTAACCTGTGAACAACGTATGTGTTCACCTGCATTTTGTTTTTCCTGAATTTTTTGATTTTCATGTGTATATCATTTGAGGGTAATGATCATGACTGAGAGTGTGGCATTCATGCATTAATTGAATCAATTTGTCATTATTGTGCTTTAATTTTTATGATGGCAATGCAGGATTTGGTTATGTTGTTGTTGATTTTTGCTCAGTGATCGTCAGGGATGTGATTTGAAATCAGGGATGGTTACCCGAAACGCAGACTCTTCTCAGGTGAGAATGCGAAGGTTTACCAATGGAAGATCATGATTTGCAGAAATTATTGTTTTTATTTTTATTTTTTTGGTTTCTCCCTACAGCTGTGGTTTGATGTAGGCCGTTTTGCTATGTTTGAGAAAGGAAAACAACAATGTATGTTTTTTCTTTTGTTTTCCAGGGAGATGGTGCTTCGGCCTCTCCTCCCGCTATCTCGGCTGATCAGCTGCGTTCTCGTGCTGGCAATACGGTAATTGATCATCTTATTATTTGTTTGTCATTATTGGATTCGCATTATGCATTTATGGTCATCCACTCATAATTTGGTCCGTGCTGGGGCGCCTCTGCTCTCTCCTCTCTCCCCCCACCCCTTGAAAGAAAAAAGAAAAAAAGGGGGTGGGGGATTGGGGAGGAAGAAAGGGAAAAGAATTATTATGCTTCTATGAGCTCAATGCTGAATTATAGTGCTTCATCAATCTCCTTTTCCATGAAATTTATTTTTTTTGTGCATCTTTTAATCAGTTTGTGAGGAAGCCAGGCTGTGGTTGGAGGCCTAGTTTTTGTAAGAAGAACTACCTTATAGTGGGTTGAGCTCATGAGTGAAATCCTATACATAAGACTGCTAAGTACAGTGCAATCAAAAATAAAAAAGGACTTATAGTTGGAAAATCCAATTAATTGCTGAAGTTGGAAACTTTATAATGACCATTCGAACCCTACTGGGAACCTTCTGTCTTCAGAAAAGCATCAACCGTTTGGTTGGTAAAACTTCTTGGTGGTGAAGTGCTCCATTGTTGGAACAGACCTGGTTTCTAGCTCAAGTGATGTTTTGATCTTTTATTTGCAAATCAGCAACTGAATTGGAACTTTTGCTTTTTCATTGTGGTGTTCTCCACTGGGCTTAGTTTGGTACTTGGGTAGTTGGTCAGTCTCAGGAGAATCTAGTTCAATTATTACAGTATTTGATGTCTAAACCAATATGTGCAATACTTTAGCCAGCGTATAGAATTTGCATTACCTTGTTGTTTATGCTAGATCTCATGTTAGGTCAGAGTTAGGCAATATGTTCAGTGGCAGTTCATTTCGCATTATTCATTTTCTAGAATGCTTAATGCTCTTCAACCCTGAACTTTATATTCCTATGCAGGTTTTTAAGAGCGGGCCACTTCTCATCTCGTCAAAAGGTGTGTTTTGGTGTTTTTATGTGCTTGAAACAAGATAATATTTTGTGGTTACTTGGTCTTTTGACAAGATAATACAATATATGGCCATATTGTCTATCATGACCATGTGATCTTACCAATCCTGAACTCAAATCAATTTCTCTACGTATGAGTGCTACATAGTTGAGATGTGATGTTGACTTCTATCTTTGTGCCTATCTTTCCCCCTCTAAGCAAAACCACTGGATTTAGAAGAACATGAATAACCCAATTAATTCTGAAGGTTTCTTCTGAGTTGAAAACTCAGGGTAAACTGAGAAGGTGCAAAGTGAAAGAGATCTAATTTACTCAATGTCTTCTGATTTCATACTCTAGGCTTTCAGGGACAGGCTGGACTCGCTTAGGTCCTGAAACAGATATAGAATGCAAAGAAGGAACTAGAAGTAGCTCTGTAGCAGCTAATCTTACACTCTATTTATGTCCTCCCAACTTATCTTGCCTGTGTCAATGCTTCTCCAATGACAACTAAATTGATTCCCTCTTCCAGGTTAATCTATCTGATTCATGATGTGATAACTAAAAATAACAAACTGAAAATACTTCAGGTTATTTCTCAACAGTGCCCGGCTAGGGCTGTTGAAAGTGGAGAAGGTTGTCAAATTTCTCTGGAGCCTCACTATGCCGAGTGTTCGGACATATGATTGGAGACTGAAGATGTTTGAGGTGGCGTCTAGTCTTTGCTCTCATGTTGGGAGCAATGTTTCTTATGTTAACCTCTAACTATGCATGGTTGCAATTTGCAAGATAATTATCCCCTTCCTGTTAAACAAAAAGTGACAAATTTTGGACCAATATTTGTCAGTTGGGTATTTGGCTTATCTGAAATTAATTTTCTGCAATGTTCCATATATAGGGATAGGATGGACATCATGGAAGAAAAGATGGTTTATTTTAACTCGTACATCGTTGGTCTTCTTCAGAAGTGATCCTGTAAGTGATTGTGTTTCTTTATCTTTTTCTTTTCTTTCTCCCTTCTTTTCAACTTGTAAGTTTTCTTTTAATCTCTTTGGTAGTAGATACTTGAAAACTGCCAGAGGATTCTCTTGAGAAATATTTCTTTGATACTTCATAGTTTCAATGCTATGTGCCTAAGCACTAAGGTCCTAAAAGGTGATACTCATTTACCTTGACGGTTGTATTCTGTCCACCTTGAACTGAAATAACCTAGGGTCTGTGTTCCAAATTAATGGAAAATTGTTAAAAACTTAAAATCAACCTTAATTCTTAACTCTTAGAAACTGAGTTCTATTGCTTTTTTGGAGTAAGATCTTCAGATACATTCTTTGGTCCAAATTCAGGAGTATATATGACTACCTCATGTATGGGTTGAACTGTTGACTCTAGGAACTGAGTGCTCTTTCTAGGTCGATGATTTGCCCGGGCATAACGTTGATAATGGTATCCAAATATAAGTCTTAGTATATTTGAATAGTTTTTACTAATTATTGTTGGCGATAACCAAGACTTTGTTATTTAGTGCTCATATTTTTTCTTGAGCAAATATATTAAAAGGCTTTACTGACTATTATTTTGCTCTCTAGAATATTGTTCCTCAGAAAAGCAGTGAGGTGAATCTTACGCTTGGTGGTATTGACCTAAACAACTCAGGCAGGTTGGCTTTGCTTCCTTGAATTTCATATCTTTTTTTTTTTTGGGTGGAGAAATCATATTATCTTGTTACTTTGACTTTGCAGCTCTTGACTTTTACTGTATAGTACATTGTTTTTGTTTGCTCATATTTCTCCTATATTTTACATTTATAGTGTGGTTGTCAGAGAAGATAAAAAACTCTTGACTGTGCTCTTCCCTGATGGTCGTGATGGGCGAGCGTTCACATTAAAGGTACATCTGCCCTAGCTCTATCCTTAAAACCTGTTCTTGGATTTCTCTGCTTCCTTGCAATGTTCAAAATCTCAACATTCTTGGTGACTATGCCAGCGGGGGCTATGGAAAGTTTAAGGAAACTTTATTGGAATGCATTTAAATAATGGAAGAATTTGTAGCAATCGTAGAAAGATTAATCAAGCATAAAAAAATTTCAAGTTTTGGCGAGGATTACTAAAAATGTGTGCTTACACAATAAGGGCCCCAAAGTATAAAAACGTTTCTGCATAACAAATACTAGATAAATAAGGGGTCCTTCTTGGCTTGAATTTGTTTTCGTACTATGAGCAAAGTCATCTATTGTTGCGTCCTGACATAGTTGAAATACTTAATCAAGATTGCCAGTTACGAGATGAGGTCAACAATAATTGACATGAGGATGATGTTTATCTCAGTTGATAGGTATTATGTGGACAACTGGACATCTTCACTGTCACAAAATCCTATGGGTATGGATATAGATGTGCTTTTACTTTCTTTATATTAATAACCCAATGCAAATTCTATTTTTTTTTTATGATATTTACTCACCTTTATAATGTATTTTGCACTCTATATAGAAAACCATCAAAAGCTATGGAAGTAATAAAGTAATTTCATAAAGCTAGCTACATCAATGAATAAAATGCCTAACAATCATGCCAAATCGTGTGATTATGTACTTTACATTTTAGTCTTGACTGATCAGTTTGTTTTAAGAATTTTATTTTTAAATTTTGTTGATGGTAGTAGTAAGACAATTTCAATTAAAATAGATATGATATTGTTTTAACAAAATTAGAAAGAAAATTAATATAGCAAAACTGTTTAGTGTACCCATCACATATCTCTACAAGGACAAGACTTGGGTTTTAGCTTAACAGAAAATTTTCACTGAATAAAGTTTGATTTCCACAAAATTCTGTTGACATTTGAAATTAACGAGGGGAGAAATTTTGGGGAACAATTTTGGAACCTTGTATTCCTTCAATTTCTTTGGTCATCACCCTTGAAAATGGGGAATTTAGAGGGAAAATTTAAAACCATGGTTTCTCTTTCTTTTTCTTGTCCTTCTCTATATTTCATCCACATGATTCAAAATTTAAGAAACTTTTCCAAAACAAGTCCTCAAAACCATCTGAATACAAATGCCAGCTCATGTATTTAGTATTTAAATTCTCTACTTTCAGAAAGGCATCTTATATCAATTTCTTTATGATTCCAATCTATTCTCTTCTCTTGGCCATAGCTTGCTCAATTGTTTTAAGGTGTTTGTTCTGTTAGCTTCTAATAATTGTTGGTATCCCAAACTTACTATCAGATTGTATTGGGCCAAGGAAATTAACACTTTTATCTAATTATCAAAATGAATCACTCACCGGACAGATCAGGAGCTTGAAATTATGGAACCATGGGTTCCTGGTATAGAGATTGTCCATTTTGGACAGGGTAGCAACTACCTGATCAGATTTTCTAGATCTGGGCCAATCTGAGCCTAGATATTTGAAACAAACCTTGCCTTGTGATAAATTTCAATTTCACAAGGCTAAAACTTTGATATATGGAGATAGAACCCATGCCTGCTTATAATGGATGGTATGGAGGTTTTGGTACCTTTTTGAGGTGATTCTGTTGATGTTCTAGTGGATGTTGAGGTGTTGCATCTTGATGTATTTTGGGTGGTGGGGTTTCTATGCTACTTTGCATTTTATTTACATTTATTCCTTCTCGAATCTTGGATGTGTGGGGAATCCTTTCTTTTCCCATCTTTTGCTCCATCTACGGTTTTAGACATCTAAACAGGGACTCTTTTTCAACCCTTGCTCCTTACACTCAATGTCTTCAATCCAAAGAAACAAGATGTGATTTCCAAGAACATGAATATTAATTTCTAATTTGTGGGCTTCATATTCCAACCTTTTATGGCAAGAAAGCCCATGATTAACAAATCCAAACCCAATAATTCCTTGTGGTGTTTCTCCCTCATCACATAATTTAAAATATCCATGCTATTTTTTGCTGTGTCGCTTGATATTTTCTCTTTTTAAAGTGGATATGAGATCCATGAAATCCAAAAAATACCAAAGAATAGATCATCGATGATATTTTTTCTGCATTGCTTGATATTTTCACCTTTTAAAAGGGATATGAGATCCATAGGTAATATATCCTTGATTTTGTGATGCCATTGTTATTTTGGGTTCTCTTGCAACTTTTTTTTATATTGAGTTGTATTTTGGCAGCGAGTTGGTAGTCTCACAAGGGTGGGTTTTTTCAAGCTTGAAATATGCCTCCAGTCTGATGTACTTGCACCTGTATTTTTGGACTTCTGGTTCTAAACAAAGAATTAAAACTTTTGGTCCTTTTCTATTTATATAAATAACATAATTTATAAAAGGATAAAAGCAGTCCGCTCAAGAAGGAACACCACTCCACCAAAACATGGGAGGAAAACAAAAAAGAACAAAAGGAAGCAAAACTGGATGCTCTCTCTTGGAGGGGAATACTCTCCTTTTGGATCTTACATTAATCCAGGGATTTATGGAGAAATTGCATGTGGGTTAGGTATTTCTCATCCATTGATTTTTCTCTTTTCGTCATCTTCTTCTTCTTTATCCCTTTCCTCTTTCTTTCTTTTCTGTTTCCATTGGGTTAATGTATTTCCTGTTAGGCATTGGTGGCAGGATGGTGCCTTTGTAGGTTGGTAGATGTTGGATGTGGGCCATGTGGCATTGGGGTCTGTGTGTGACCTGCAGCATCTGGCCTCTTTTTCTCTCTTTTTTCCCCTCTTCCCTATGGGGCAGCTTTAGCTCACCTTTATATCTTTTCCTAATTTTAATAAGTTCTCTGGTTTCCTATCCAAAGAAAATTTTCTTTTTCTGGCTAGATCCCTTTATAGATTGGATTATGCTCCTCCATTATATGTAAAGCTGGTTAGTTTTTTTCATTTATTTATTTTTTTTTTTTTTTTGGGGGGGGGGGGGTTAAGTAAAGCTGGTTACTTGATTCCTAAGTGTTTCACATAGTTGACTATTATATTTGTAGTTGAGATTTGAGAGCAATTGTTGTAAAAGTTAGAAAAAAGGAAACATGTTGGCAAAATAAGGTTTCTCTATATTATTAATAGAGTTTGTCTTGTTATGATAACTGGAGTGTGCTTCTATGTGATATAGTAATGCTTTTCTTTTGTATGCTAGGCTGAGACATCAGAGGACCTCTATGATTGGAAGAATGCACTTGAGACTGCTTTGATAGAAGCACCAAGTGCAACTCTAGTGGTGGGACAGAATGGCATCTTCAGGAATGATGCAGCTGATTCAGTTGATGGCACTTCAGATCTTTGTATGCCTCTCTTTACTTTTTTTCATGTCCTCATTTATTGGTTGACTTGGTACCTATTCTATGTCTTGTATGCCATTTAAGTCTTATGCATGGTCTGCTTGTATGGCTCTTCAATTCCAGTTTGTCCTGCCAATCATATAAGTTGAGCAGCATTATGGTGCATACACAAGAAACATTGATTTGAAAAATTGTCTTGGGGACCCTATGTACATGGGAAAACAAAATCCAGAAACCAAATGGGTTTTTGCCTTTGTGATATTACTAATCTGGGGGTGCTTACAAGGTAAATGAAGTCCAGCTGCAGGTTGCTCCCATATGACCAATCTAGGGGTGCAAAAAGGTTTGGCAGGCTCTTTACTGTGGTGTTTTACATGCATAAGTATAATTTCTTGAGTGAAAAGAGGGCAACTAAACAGTAAGGTCTGGAATGCTTGTCATAGCTGTCCATTTAATTGGAGACAGGCTTCTTGGAAGCTCGTGTTTATCTCTAGGGACTCAATGCTTAACCTTGGTGGTGAGACTCCATCAAAATCTTTTTTTTTTCTTCTGAGAATTTATTTCCTATTAAATAAGGGAGCTGAGACATCTGGAGATTTTCTTTTAATGTCTTTGGTTTTCTAGTTGTTTGAACTGTAGCTTATCTTTTCTCTAGTTTACATCTCAAAATTTGAATATGAATATTTTAATTCAATTTTTCTGTTTGAAAATCCTAAAGTACCGTTCCTGATAACTCATTCAATATAGTTACTTCCGATATTTGTTTGTCCAAAAATTTTGAAATCCTGTTCTTATCTTATACATATATACACTAGATCTTGAATCAGACCAACTTAGTTATTTTGTCTTCAATTTGCTTCTTTTCGAGCCTACTATACTGTAACAATTCCTACTGGGGCCTTAGAATTTAGAGTGCTCAAAACCAATCTTGTCTTGCATCAACTTTTTACTTCTGTCATGAGTTGGCATAAGCTGGAAGCTTTCTTGTGTTTTGCCTTTTTTTTTTCTCTTCTAGGTGTGTTGTTGTTATGCCTATCTATTGCAATGTATAATATGTTTGGAAGCTTTCCTATTTGTAAATGTTGATGGTTTACACATTAATAGTGCACAATATGGTCAGACAGACAAAACTTCATGTGTCCTTTGCAAGTGTTAGGTAGTGGACTTGACTCCCTTTTCTGTACAAATGAAGTTTGGCAACCACAAATTTCACTTTTTTTGATCTAGAGTTTCGATTGTAACTTCTAATTATGATGATCCTTTTATCTTTTGTTATAAGGGGGAAAAAAAGAAAGAAAGAAAGAAAGAAAGAAAGAAACTGTTAGCCTTCGCTTGAATCTAAAGTATAGCTTTAATAATCTTGATGTTAACATGAAATTTATTCCAGCATCCAAATTTGAAATGTAGATCTTTTAGAATTCTATATCATTTCAAAGTGTTGTTAATCTGATTAGCTTGCTTATCTTGTTCTTCACACTATTGAGGAATTAAATTGTCTTCCAAACTGTTATAGGTGTTGTAGGTAGAGATAGACAGCCATTGAAGTCCTTAGTTGTTGGTAGGCCAATTTTACTTGCTCTGGAAGATATTGATGGAGCTCCGTCTTTCTTGGAGAAAGCCCTTAGGTTTATAGAGCAGTATGGTAAGATCCTCTTTATTATGATATTTCATACTTTTTATTTCATTGTGGCTGTCACTTCATTGCCAGTTCCCTAATATATTAAGGTCCATACCTGTACCTTTATAATTGAATAGAGTTGACTGGTTACTCCATTCATATTTTCTAAATAATGCATTGTAAACAGATCTTTGTGTTGTATGCTTTGCTAGATATACTTTTGTCACGAACTGTACTTTTGGTTGATTACTTCTGAATTCATTCCTGCATGAAGTGGTAATTTGATGTTTATAAGTTCAAGGTTAATTGTATGACAAACATGGCAAAGTGGAGTTAAATGATCTTAATATCATGGAACATAACGAACCATGATATTCGCCCTTCTTGACTACCTTGACAAGCTGCAAGGCAGATAAAGTGGGCACACTAGTCTTCACATTAACTGTTGGGATCATGCATGGTGTTCCTTCATCCATGGTGCCTAAGGTGCCCACATATGGCATAGGGACAGCTTTGGTTGGTAAGGGACTCAGAGTAAGGGGTATCATTAGTAGTTTACAACAATGAGATGTACAGATCTAAGCACCTAACGCATCGATGTGATATAGATCACAACTTCCAGATTGGAGCTGGCCCTATCAGAGGATGGGAAGCTCCATTGAAGTGCATTGTAATTTCCAATAGCAAAGGAAGTGGGGTGGGGGGACTTACTTTTCATTGTTTTTGAAAATTGTACATTCTGGATTTTGATACAAGGATGTAAGTTGATGATCTAGCTCCTTGGAAACGACTTCTGGTTACTGCATTGAGCCATTGCTCATTTCGATTTAGAAGATCGTTTTGTCATGGGTAGTTAAAAAGGTTTCATAAAAGGTTTTAAAAGTTTTTGATTTGAGATGGCAATAGTACCTTAAAGATTATTCCCAGGCCTTTGCTTAAGGGCATATATTCAATGGGGCTTGGAACTGGTGGAGTTTTCCACACAAGGTCATTAGCAATCAGCTTCTCCTCTCCCTCATCCCAAAAGGAAAAGTAGACATTTCCCCAGCTGTGCTTCTGATGTAGGATCCATTCTCAAATGTTTTACTATTTTTTCTAATTCAGATTCAGATATGAGATTTTCTTCTGCTAGCTGAATAAAATTTATGCCTGATTATGAGCCTCAACATCCATCCTCTGTGAGCTGCAACTTTCATATATGGAAATTTTGCCTCGAAGGTTTTACTATTTCTTTTAATTCAAGTTCAGATATGACATTTTCCCTGTCTAGCTGAATAGCTTTTATGCTTGATCATGAGCCTCCACATCTGTCATCTGTGAGCTGCAACTTTCAGCCTTGTCATAAATTGACCCGTCCTTAATCTTTTATTATCCTTTACTGTATGGAAATTGTTGATGTACATTATTATGTGCCTTCCTAACATCTCAATCTTTTGGAATAAGTGTTGTAAGTTGTAACAGGGTATCAGAGCCAGGAGGTCAGGTGTTCAATCCTAGTAAATGCGAATGGTTTGTGTTGTGTCCCTACGCCTTGTGCCCCTTGGTGCCAAGTGATGGCACCACCACAGCACCACCTGATGGTCACTTGTGGATCCTTGTGTCTGTGGGCCTGCAAGTGCAACCGGGGGGAGGGGTTTGATATACATTGTTGTGTGCTTTTCCTAACAGCTTGAGCTTTTAGGAAAATGGTTGTAATAGAAATGAAAGTAGAACATAGAAAAGGGCCTACCCAGTGCACGAGGTTCCTGCCACTATGGGGTCTGGGAGGAGCTAATGTACGCAGCCTTACCCCCGCTTTGCGGAGATGCTGTTTTCAGATTCGAACCCATGACCAAGGTCACAAGGGAGCAAACTTACCGTTGCTCTAAGGCCCGCTTTTAAATGAAAGTAGAATATAACAATGCTAAATTCAATATGGAACTCAGTTAACCTCAAGATTCTTTATATGGTTGGAGTCATTTTGGACATTGTTGGAAAATCTGGTTTTTTTTTTTTTTTTACTTGACTCACCCTGGTGAGTTGTACGAATCAAGCCTGGTAAGGGCGAGTCATGTATTTTGCTAATACATTGGATATAAATTTGGAAATCAAGAGCACAAGCCGTCTCAAAACTCCTCTTCACCTCCTATTTAGACTAACTATTAAATAGCTCCACTGTCTTCTAAAAACTCCTCTGCACCCATAAATGAACAAATTAAGGAAACTAAATGTTAAAAACTCGAAGAAAATAAGCCTTAAAAAAGAATTAGGGATTACGGGAAAAATGAGAAAACCTCTTTTCTATTCATCTTCTTCTGTATGTTCGTAGTTCATACTGAGATTTGTGAATGGTGAGGTGGGTGGCCATCAACATGTGAAGAGGTGGAAGATGAGAAGAAGAAAAAGATGGAAGGAGTGTTGAACTGTCGGTTGGTTGTCACAGGCTCCCAAACATCTTCCAAGAGTTCTCCAAGGTAGCTGATGAGACTCTTGCCAGAACCCAACTCCACCGAATCCAGCTCCACCAGCAAGCCCTCTTAGATTTCCTCTCTGAAGTTCTTCATGCAGACCACCGCTCCAAATGGAACCTGAAACTAGGTCAGAGTCTAATGCAATGACAACCGCACTTAGGAGACTCTTTGTCTCCCGGTTGTTGGTTGGATCCCACTCAATATCCACATCCACAGAACGTCTTCAATCTTCCCCTCTTTCAACTTTCAAAGTCTGAAAACCATAAAATAGAGAGTTAGGTTTCCCTTGTTTTTTCCATTTTTTCCTCTATGATTTCTTCTCCATCTTCATCATTTGAATGGAGACGATGGGTAAGCAATAGATTTCAGACTGGTTTTGTTGTTGAATAAGGTGGATCAGAGCACAATAGTTGATATTTGGGATGGTATTTCTAAGAGAGAGAGAGCGTGAGAGCCAAACTTTGTTGCCAGCATTGAGTTACAGCTTTGTTATGGACCTAGGGTTTCGTTTTTGAATTTCAGAGAAGTTGAACGAGGTAAGGAGAAGGGACCAAAATGGGGTTTAGAAGGCTCCAGGGGTAAAAAACTAGACTCGCCGAGTCTGTTGTCACTCGGCTTGTGACTCAGGTGATTTTTGACTGATTCTGGTATTTTTTATCCCTGGCCGAGTCTACATGACTCTTGACCAGGTTTTCTAAAATATCGACTCGACTCAGGCGACTTAAAATCTGGTTTTCCAACCATGCTTTTTGGAGAGAAAGGAAGTGTTGAGAATGTTGATATTTACTTGTGGGGGGTAGTTTGGTAATTTAGTAATTATTTCTTTTGTTTATTCTCTATTTATTGTTAGTAGGGATATTCTTGTACTTCTTCCCTTATGAGGAGATCACAACACTCTCATTCCTTTTCTCTCAACATGGTATCAGAGCTAGATTAGCTCTACCGTCGCACCCCCCTTCTCTTCTTCTTCTTTTTTCTCCTTAAATCTGTGCCGCCTCCATCCCTAACCTCTAGCAACCTGCCGCCATACCTGCAACTCCTTCTTCCTAACCCCTAAGCATTACCGCCACACATATACTTACCCTAACCTTGCTGCCGACACCAGTACTCACCCTTCCAGCCTTACCACCACACATATAACCCACCCAAACCTGTGGCTGTCTAGCTGACATTAGAATACCTGCGCTATACCTAATCAGTTCTAAAACCTTACCGCCATCCCTAAAAGGCCTTTAAAACCCACTGCCAACAACAGAAAACCTACCTCCATCCCTAAAAAGCCTCTAAAACGCTTTTTTCTTCCCTAAACCCTTCTTTTCCCCCTCCTTTTTCTCTAACCTATTGCAAGGGATTGAAATCCCTTTTCCTCCATCCTATACTTGCTGCCGGCATCTGTAAACCTTTATTTCATTCTCCTTGAGATAGTTCCTATGATCTGAATGTCTTCTTAAGGATTTTTTTTCTTATCTGGTAGCCGTGTATCCCTTGGTTATGGGATTTTTTTAAAGGAGATCATACAAAGTGCTTACATCGAGTCTTCTATACCTCTCTGAAGATCAAACCTTGCTATTGTTGTGTTTTCTACTTCCCAGAGGATTGATACACGGCACCACTGGTACCTAAATATTTTTTCCCTTTGTGCTTACTATGACTTCGGATATTACATCTACTGGAACGGATTTGTACAAGATGGAGAATCTCACCATTCCCACAAATACCACCAAACTTGATGGTGGTAACTATCTGATGTGGTCTCGGGCCACACAGCTTTCCATTACAGCTAGGGGATTATCTGGTTATCTCACCGGCACCAGGAATGAACCCACTACTGCAGACGCTGCTTTGGATAAATGGAATGCTGAGAACTCTTTGGTGATGCAATATCTCCTTAACTTCATGCAACTCGCCCTAGCAGAGGGCTACCTACTATTGGATACTGCTGCCTAGATCTGGAAATCTGCAAAGGATACATATTCCCAGGTTGGGAATGATGCTTTGATCTATGCATTACTGAAAAAGGTCCATGGAACAATTCAGAAGGAGTTGACTATGTCCCAATACTGTACACAGTTACAGAGTCATTGGCAGGCTATTGATTTCTATTACTCCATTCATGCCAAGTGTGATGAAGATGCCACACTGTTCAAAAAAAGAGAAGAAAAATATAGAGTCTATACCTTTCTGGCTGGAGTGAATGTTGAACTTGATCCCATTTGATCATAGATCCTCAGCAATGATCCTTTTCCTTTTCTGGAGCAGGCCTATGCCATGATTCAGCTTGAAGACCAACGGTGTACTACTATGTTATCGCCGGCCATCTTTAATAGATCTGCTCTCTAGGTACATACTCAGCCTTACAAAGGAACTACTGCATCTACCGGTCCAGTCAAGTGTGAGCATTGTGGTAAACCATGGCATACCAATGATACATGTTGGAAGCTTCATGGTAAATTGGCAGACTTTGAAGCAAAGAGACTTGAGAAAGGTTTGTAGTGTTCAAAGAACTTCAAGGGCCCATAAGTGCATTAGACTGAAGCTCACCCACCTGCAGCTCCCATAGCACCGCCCATAGATACTCATATCATACAGCCAGGCTCTTAGTCGTTTACCACAGCCATCATCTGCTGCCACTTCCGGATCGCCATCTGCACCTGTTCTTGCTACTCCTACTCCAGGTTCTCATTTTTCTCATTTAGGTATGTGTTTCAATGGCCACTATGCATCAATGGTTTCTAATCCTTGGATTATTGACTCTGGTGCTATGGACCACATGACTGATAACCCTAGCATATTTCATAAGTACTTCCTACTCCTGAAATTAATACTGTCCGTGTGGTTGATGGAACCCGCTTTGTATCAGGGAAATGTTCCATTCAGTGCACTCCTTCATTAACCTTGTAGTCTGTTCTTCATGTCCTTAAATTTTTTATTAATCTAATGTCTATTAGTCGTATTACTTCTGCTTTAAACTACGAAGTTACTTTTTTCCCTTCTCATTGTCTGTTTTAGGATTTGGACACAGAGAGGATGATTGGATGTGGTAGGATGCAGGGTGGTTTGTACTTGCTTGAGGATGGCATTCCAAAGTCAGTTTCAGCTCCAGCTTCCCCAAGCCTAGTTCATCACCTTTATTCGGCATCCTCTGATCTTCAACAGTGGCACCAGCGTCTTGGGCATCCATCATTTACAATTTTAGCTAGGCCTTTTCTTTCTTTAGCAAATAAATGTAAACGAGATGAGTTTTTTTTGCGAAGCTTGTATTCTGGCTAAGCAAACCCGGTCTTCGTATGGTCCTTCCTTTAAAAGGAGTACCACTCTTTTCAATTTAATTCATTCTGATGTTTGGGGACCAGCCAGAACTAATTCAATTTCTGGTCACTGTTGGTTTGTTACATTTATAGATTGTTATTCTAGAACTACTTGGGTGTATCTTATGCATCATAAGAGTGAAATATTTCAATGCTTTCGCCAATTTTATCAGATGATTAAGACCCAATTTTAGGCTACAGTACATATTATAAGAAGTGACAATGGACGAGAGTACTTTGAGGGTGAGTTCCAATGTTATCTTGCAGAGAATGGAATTGTGCACTATACAAGCTGTATGGATATCCCTGCACAAAATGGGGTGGCTGAACGAAAGAATTGCCATCTTCTTGAAGTGCCCATGCATTGATGTTTGCCCTAAATGTCCTGCCACAATATTGGAGTGATGCCATTCTTACCTCTGCTTACCTGATCAACCGTGTCCCAACCCCAGTTTTGGACCATCATTCATCTTTAGACCTTCTTCTTGGTGCTGTTCCCCATATTGTTCCTCCTACGATCTTTGGCTGTGTGTGTTATGTGGCCAACCATCGCTCTCTAGGAAAACTAGAACCCCAGGGTTTACGTTGTTCCTTTTTGAGCTATTCTTCAACCCAAAAGGGATATCAGTGTTATCACCCACTTACCCGCCGGACCTTTGTTTCTATGGATGTTCTTTTTTTATGAGCATCTTTCCTACTACCCAATGTTCCATCTTCAGGGGGAGCCTACTCTACAGGAAGATGGACCTCTTATCATACCTATGGCCTCTCCTTATCCATTTCAAGGGGAGACCATAATTCCTTCTCTACCTGACCCTTATCCCCCTTCTCCTGAACCTTTTCCTGAACCTCCTGTACTTAAACCCTTGGATGAACCATCTGCTGAAACCATTACCATTCCTAGCCCTGCAGCAGTGGAGAAAGATTCTACTTCACCTCACCTACAGATCTATAGCCGTACCAGACTCAAGCGGGGAAAGACCACCACTATCAAGGCACCTACACACATCCCTTCGTCACATTTGGAGCCAGAAATTGTGTTAGAAAATGAGATTTATCAGTCTAGTAATATTTCTCCCTCTAAGTCTGATTTACTTGTTGCTCTTAGGAAAGGTACTAGGTCCTGTACTTAGTATCCTATTTCTTAGTATGTGTCTTATAAATCTTTGTTTCCATTATATCTTGCTTTTATCTCCACTTTGTCTTCTGTGTCTATTCCCAAACATTGGCAGGATGCAATTGTAGATGTGAGATGGAAAGCAGCTATGGTTGAGGAAATGAATGCCTTGAGGAAAAATGAAACATGGGATCTTGTTGGCCTTCCATTAGGGAAGAAGACTGTTAGGTGCAAGTGGATCTTTACTATCAAACAAAAAGAAGATGGGTCTATAGACAGGTACAAGGCCAGATTAATAGCTCGAGGCTTTACACAAACCTATGAAATTGACTACCAGGAAACATTTGCATCTGTGGCAAAAATGACTACTAGTTGTGTCATTTTAGCCTGTGCAGTACACTTTGATTGGGATCTATAGCAGCTGGATGTCAAGAATGAATTTCTTCATGGGGAGGTAACTAAGGAAGTATACATGGATGTTCCTCCAGGGTTTACTTTATCAGCCACTGAAGGAAAAGTGTGTAAGCTGAAACGATCTCTCTATGGACTTAAGCTGTCACACCCCAATTCCGCACTATTCAGAATGGTGTGATGAACCGCCAATAAACCAACGGTTTAACCAGGATCTCAAATAGGCTGTGTCCGTTTGCTTAAACCATACACATCCACAACTAAAATCAGAATAAATATACGATAGCAGAAGTCTTTAATATTAAATGAACTGAGAGTCTAAAGATGATAACATAAATAAAATATTCAATTATCTTCAAAATACTAAGACATAAATAAAATAATTTAATCAATTACATCGTCTGTATAATTTAAATAAAATCTAATCGAAGACGCATGAGTTGCACTCGCATGACGAATCATGCGACTCCATCATAACTTCAGCATCCATCGCCGTCGCATGTCCATACATCGGAGCATTCATATAATCTTCTACGGTGGTACCTGCATCATCAACTAAAAACATTCGACGTCGAGAGGGTGAGCACACATCACGGCTCAGTGAGCAAACAAAATAATGTAACAAACATATGCATGCATTCAATTCATATCTTTGGTCTAGTTCATAAGTTTGCAATGTGCTATAGAAAGGTTCGGTGGCCACCTTACCTCTATACACGAATGTGTGGAACCGCCCAATGGATCAAACACCATTGTCGTCCCTACATGCACCCACCATGGAATAGAGATAGAGCTAAAGTGCTTAGGACCGCACCGCATCACACTTCCCCTGATGCTCTACCATACCAACACGTTAGCCCCTGTTGGCGAGGGCTTGCAAACTGGGCTCGCAACCAATCAATCTAATGTCAAACAGTGTATCCAAGGCCTCACCCCAGCATCCCTCAATACGTCCATAGAGATAGAGCTAAGGCCCCCCGGCAGAGTCAGAGATTACACGATCCGATACCACCTCCCGTGATGCCCTACGACGTAATAGTTCTGCTAAGGTAATGGCGATACGACGATGATAGTGGACAAGACTTGAGTAGAGATAGAGCTAGAGTTTCGTGACCAGGCTGAACCACAGTGTCACGTCCTCCCCCTGATGCCCCACTCGCATCAAGTACACTAACCACACACAAACATTCACATGCCTATTCCTAGCATCATCATCAACATCATATTAAAAATAAGCAGAAATTAAATATGCATGAACAGTAATAACAGGAATAGTGGATGACATGTGATATGCACATTACGATCATACAAACATAGAATCATTCATGGTATTAGACTCAATAAACAAAAACAGTTTATTATTAGTCAATTAGTTTAGGTCTTGTTCCCTCACCTTTGATGAGCGTAGATCCTCGTTCAAGCTTTATGAATCACTTTTAAATCACTAGAAAGACCTAACAAGTCGATAGATTTTAATTAGAATTAATTCTAATTTATTTAGACTAACAGAAATTGTAGGGTCGCAGGTAGGGTAGCACCTAGGGTAGCAGTTTCTGCGACCCTAGGGTGTAAGGTCGCAGGTGGGGTCGGATACCATTCGACCCTACGTGGGACCACACCCTCCCTGGGACTTCCCGAGGGCACGTGGTCGATCATGTGGTCTCGTAGGGTCGGATATCATTCGACCCTACGTGCGACCACACGTATTCTGAGTCGACCTTTCATTCTAAAGTCCATCCCTTCATGTTTGGATCCTTTGGCTTACTATCATGGTCCATTCTATGATTGTTCTATGGCTCAAAACTACAATTTTACATACTATCCATTGCCCATAATGATTTCCTCCATGGAATCTCTTGGAATCTATCCATGAATGGATGATTTTGGGTTTCTCCTAATCCTAAATTCTTCATAACTATTCTAGGCTTTCTTATTCAGGTAGGGAATTAGGTTCATACCTTAATTCAGAGGTTTCTTTGAACTTCCTCCTCTTCCTTAGTCTTCTTCTTCAAGTTTTTTTCTCTTCCTTCTCTTTCTCTTTCTCTCACTTTCAATTAGGGTTCTAAAGGAGTGAAAGAGGCTAAGGGACGTCCTATTTATAGAGGAAAACCCTCCATAATAAGTCCCAATGAGTTTAGGAAAGATCCCCTTTGAATTAGGAAGGTTTCCTAATTTTCGGATTCTGTCTGCTATCGTAGGGTCGCATGTAGGGTCGCAGAATCCGTCGACCCTACGTTTTTCTAGTCATGCGACCCCACGACTAAAAAGTCATGGGTTGGACTCTATTTGAGGTGGGGTCGGTCATACCTGTTTAGGCATGCGACCCTATCGTCATATTTGACTGTTTTTGGGTTAGATTTTATACTTGGTCTTGTGGTTTCTTCACGCACTTGGTCCACTTGGCTCGACCATGATAGGTAGATCTGGTACAAGGTGGTAAGACCGGTTAGTTCGATACGGGTCTTACATAAGTAGTCCCCTAGAGTATGTTTTGGGAGATTTTACAGGGCTATGACCTTTGTAGGATACAAGCAAAGCAATGTTGATCACACATTGTTCATCAAGTAGAGGGATGGAAAAATTACTATTCTCATCGTATATGTTGATGATATTGTGGTTATTGGTAGTGATGATGAAGAAATTAAAAAATTGAAGACCTTCTTGGGAAAGGAGTTTGAAGTCAAAGACCTAGGAAAACTAAGATATTTCCTTGGGATTGAGGTAGCTCACTCCACCAGAGGTATCTATTTGTCTCAGAGGAAGTATATACTTGATCTTCTCTCAGAGATGGGTCTCTTAGGTTGTTGGCCCTGTGAAACACCAATTGACCCTAATGTCAAATTGCAAGAAAAGACCGGTACACCAGTTGATAAAGAGCAGTACCAATGACTAGTTGGAAAGTTGATATATCTGGCTCACACTCGACCTAATATTGCCTTTGCGGTGAGCTTGGTGAGTTAATTTATAAATGACCCTTGTACTTCTCATATGGATGCTGTTCTTTGCATATTGCATTTTCTCAAATCCGCTCCTAGAAAAGGAATCCTACTCTCCTCTCAGGGTCATCTTAGAGTTGATGCCTACACTGATGCAGACTAGGCAGGAAATTTAGATAAAAAGTCTACTTTAGGATATTGTACCTTTATTGGAGGGAACCTGATGACTTGGCATAGTAAGAAGTAGAACGTGGTAGCCCGTTCAAGTGCAGAGGCTGAGTTTAGAGCTATAGCTCAGGGGATATGTGAGTTGTTTTGGTTGCAGGGAATACTCAAGGATTTGGGTGTCTATACTACCCAGCCTATGAGGTTATGTTGTCGAGAATATTGTAAACAGCGCAATAGTGTTATTGCGCTATAGTGCTGTCGTTACGGGTAGTTTGGTCTAAGGGTTTAATTATTGTTTTGTTTTGTTTTTCTCTCTTAGTAGTATGAGGTTATGATTGTAATCTCTTCTTTATTTCATTATAAATATATGTGGGAGTGAGGAGAACAATATAATTCTCTCTCATTCTATTGTTTTCTCTTCTCATCATGGTATCAGAGCACTACCTCTCTGATCATGGGATCTTGCACCAAACCAGTTGTGTCGATACACCAGCTTAGAATGGGGTTGCCGAGAGAAAGAATTGCCATCTCCTCGGAATGGCTCGAGCCCTTATGTTTGAGAGTCATGTTCCCGCACGATTTTGGAGTGATGCGGTTCTTACTGCAACCACCCTCATCAATCGACTTCCCTCAAGAGTTCTCAACAACAAAGCTCCTTTGGATCTCTTCCTTGGTAACACATCTTTTCCTCTACCACCAAAGATTTTTGGTTGTGTGTATTATGCTCGCAACCACCATTCCCCTGGTAAGCTTGATCCAAGAGGGGTCTGTTGCATTTTCATTGGATATCCTACTACACAAAAGGGGTATAAATGCTACCATCCACCATCCTGTCACACCTTTGTTTCCAAGGATGTGATCTTTCATGAAGACCTAAGTACTACTCGTCACACCTTTAGGGTGAGAAGAGTAATGAAGATGTGCCATTGTTTATATCTCCCGAGACAAATGACATCCAGGTCAGACGCATAGTGGATCCAGAGATAACCACTTATTGCTACAGAGTTACAGTCATTTATTGAGTCACCTGAGACACCGCTACCTGAGATACCGCCACCTACACCTACTGCTGCACCTATACCTGCGTCCGCTGCTAGTCCTAAGCCTCTGCAAGTCTATAGCCGTGCCAGAAGCAAGCAAGGAAGGACCACTACGTCACATGTCCCTTCGTCAGCCCAAGACCAGAGACTGAGCAACCTTTTGGTAAGGAAATTTCTCTCTCTAATTCTGATTCTGATCTACCTATTGCCATTCGCAAAGGCACTAGGGCATGTACCCTTCACCCCATCTTTAATTTTGTGTCAGAAGATTCTTTATCTCTCCCTCTTTCCATGCATTTGTATCTTCTCTTTCTTCTGTGTCTATTCCCCATAAATTGTAGGATGCAATTTTGGATGAATGGTAGAAAGCTGCAATGATGGAAGAAATGAGAGTCTTAAAGAAAAATAATACGTGGGATCTTGTATCACTCCCATTGGGTAAGAAACTAGTAGGGTGCAAATGGGTATTTACAGTAAAGTAGAATAGTGATGGCTCAGTGGACCGATATAAAGCTAGACTTGTTGCTCGTCGATTCACTCAGACATATGGTATTGATTACCAGGAAACCTTTGCACCAGTGGCTAAGATGACAACAATTTGGGTGCTCTTGGCATGTGCTGTACATCACAATTGGGACCTGCAATAGCTTGATGTAAATAATGCCTTCCTTCATGGGGAACTCAATGAAGAAGTTTATATGGAATGTCCACCTGGGTTTACAGATGCAACAACCAATGGGAAGGTACGTAAGTTGAAACGCTCCCTTTACGGGCTCAAACAATCCCTTAGAGTGTGGTTTGGTAGATTTCATAAAGCCATGATAGCTTTTGGTTATGCACAGAGCAATGCTGACCATACATTGTTTACCAAGCATTCATCTGGAAATTTTACCGCTCTTCTGGTATATGTGGATGACATTATTGTCACTGGAAATAGTGACGAGGAGATAGGGAAACTCAAGAAGTTTCTAGGAGAAGAGTTCGAGATTAAAGATCTTGGGAAACTGAGATATTTTCTTGGGATTGAAGTCATCCGTTCTGCTAAGGGCATATTTCTTTCTCAAAGGAAATACAACCTTAATCTTTTATCAGAGATAGGCCTACTAGGTTGCAGACCGTGTGCTACTCCACTGGATCCTACTATGAGGCCCAAGGAGAAAGAAGGAACACCTATTGATAAAGGAAGATACCAACGGCTGGTTGGAAGGCTTATTTACTTGTCACACACCAGACTGGACATAGCATTTGCAGTCAGTTTGGTAAGCCAATTCATGCATGATCCTTATTCCATGCATATGGAGGCTGTCTATATGATTCTTTATTACCTAAAGTCAGCTCTAGGAAAAGGTATCTTACTCTCTCCACGTGCGGATTTTAGAGTGGAAGCTTATACTGATGTTGATTGGGCAGGCAGTCCAGACTGGAAGTCTATTTCTGGTTATTGTACCTTTGTGGGAGGCAAGGAATCAAGTATCGTGTATCAGTACCGTATCGGTCAGTTGAAATTAAGAGACGTATCGTATCGTATCGTGGATACGGTGGATACGCATGGATACGCATGGATACGGGGCAAGATACGCACAAAAATGATTAAGGAACATACAAAACACAATTTTAAAGCAAAAAAACACTATAATTAGCAACATTGAGAAAGAAAATGTTTCTTACATCATAGACACACATGATTATGGGGCAGGATACGCACATAAATGATTAAGGATCATACAGAACACATTTTTAAAGCATAAAAATACAATAAATCTATAATTAACAACATTAAGAAGGAAAGTGTTTCTTATATGTAAATTACTCAGCTAATTCCATGTCGAGTGACGGCCCGGATCGAACTCTGACTCATATTGGGGAGGAAGAGGTGCAACCAATATTATTTGGAATGTATCTCTTATCCATGTACAGTAGGTAAACCAATCCATATGTTGATTATAGAAGGTAGTAAACTGGTAGTAGAAACGTGTATACTCTTCTGAAGTCGACATTCTCATTTCTGGGACCCACGATGTCTCAGTTTGACTTCCATGTGATGTACTACCAGCGTCGATGTTCACCATTCTTGCTCCATTGTCTGCAGCAGAACTCATGCTCATTGACTCCATTTCATATGTAATCATATTAGTATCATCATCATGGAGTTGCTGCCTACCCTTCCCCTTCCCCTTCCCCTTTCGGCTGTAACTCCTTTGTTGTAAGCGACCACCATGATCATCGTCTTGAGTTGTATGAGTATATCCTGCCTCCTCTGTAAAGTGCACCGGATCATATGACTGCATACCACTACCACTATCACCAGCATTACTTCTACCACTGACCCCACCACCACCACCACTACCATCGTCGTCATCATCATCATCATCATCACCACTCTCCTCAGAAATAGTGCCTCCATATTTAGCACCTGACCTCGTCCTTCTGGCATCACCATCAGAGGGGGACAAAGTACTCTTACTTTGGACTTGATCTTGTGTTTGTGATGGTGGTTGTGTTTCGTCTTCTTTATTTAGTTGACGAATGATGTCATCTATTAAAGGATTAGGTCTAGTAGATTGTCTATCCTCAGCAATCTCATCCATCACAAATGCTCTATCGGTGTCCTCTACCCATGCTCTAACTGGGTCATCCTCATCAAGCGCATGGGTCATGTCAAGTGGGTCAATGTAGGCTTCTGTCTCATTTGGCCGCTCCAACTCCATAAATTTTTTCATCAACTTCATGTTGTAGTGCACGTAGACCAGCTTCTGAAGTTTTTGATGGCTGAGGTGGTTGCGTGGTTTAGTATGTATAAGCCCAAAAGTGCTCCAGTTCCTTTCACAACTACTTGAGGAGGCTGTTTGAGACAAAATCCGGATTGCAATCCTCTTCAAGTGTGGAGCACTTGTGCCATAGTTAAGCCACCAATCAGTTGTACAAAGAACAATATTTTCAATCAGCCACTAATTAGTTAAGTAAGACATCAATCAGTTAAGATAAAATTAATATGTCCATTGTCTAACTTACCAGGAGCCATCTTGAATGCAGCAGCTTTAGCAACTCGATCACCAAATTCTCCCCGGTATTCACGGAAAATTTTAATCTACAGTAAACTAACTTTAGCCAATCATAAAGGGTTTGTGCAACTAACATTTATGGAAAACAAAAGTGGTTTTTGTTACTTGTTCTGTGGCCAACGAGACATTATTTGTATCTGACTCCATTCTATTGATAACTTTTCTAACAGCTTCTATATATTTCAACTCATACCCCAATCCAGAGTTTGAATATTGTTGATCCGGGTTTAAGTACTATGCTACACATCCAAATGTAAGAAACATTAGAAATTTATAATTCAAATCCTAACTGATAAATATAAAAAGCAATAGTCTAAGACTAATCGAAACCAAAGTACCTGCCATATGAATGTCTTGTGACAACATTCCTTTCCATCGGTTCTCTATAATCTTCAAATATTTTTTCTTAGATGATGGGTTCCATTCATTTAACTTATACCTTATCATCTGTATTGCATAGACCAACATCCTCATTGTTCGCTCCTCATCACCATCAACCAACTTAAGTAGAACAAATAAGGGCTTCATAATCTGAGTTATTTCAATAACCTTCTTCCAAAATTTTGTTGACATAAAGATTTCTGTCACCTCAGTCCCTATCTTGGTTGCATGATATGTACTCGACAACCATTCTCCACTAGTTACCATTTGGAGTAAACCTGCCTTTCGCTGCTCAAGGCTGTCCAAGGCAACATAGTTGGTTGCAAACTTTGTTGCTCCAGGCCTTATCAAGTCCCCTTGTGTGTGCTTCCTCATTAAAGCCAACACCCAACTGTGATTGTAAATAAAATTTGTTACCGTCCTTGCTTGACCAACCACCTTAGCCACCTTGGGCAACTTTCCAATATCTTTAAACATTAAGTCAATACAGTGTGCAGCACAAGGTGTCCAAAATAAGTGTTGCCTCTTCAGCATAAGGGTTAGTCCGGCTTTTTTGTAATTAGTAGCATTATCAGTAACAATCTGAACTACATTTTCCTCCCCAACTTCCTCAACAACTTCATCCATCAGTTTGAAGATATATTATGCATCTTTCACGTGAGCGGATGCATCCACTAACTTAAGGAAGATGGAACGCCTATCACAGTAGACAAGAAAGTTGATGAGGGACAGCCTTGTGGGCCCACTCCAACCATCACACATGATGGTTACTCCATACTGGGACCATTTCTACTTGAAGGTTTCTATATAATCATTCCCTTCACCCACTATGGCATCCAAGTAAGGGCCACCAATCTGATAAGTTGTGGGGGCTGTCACACCAGGTCCACCGCGCTGTATCTCCCTCACCATTGCCATGAAATAGGGATCTTTGGCCTTGTGTGATGGGCTAAATGCACTGTGGAACCATCTAGCGATAGACTTTCCCATTCTCTCACCCATGGACTTAGAATGCACTGACTCCTCTATCCTCTGTTGCCCTTGCATCTCTTGGTTTGAAGGGCATTGAAGGAGTCATGTCATGAATTTCTGGGCTTTTTTTCCTCTTGCCTCTCATTCGATCAAACATACCTCTTACACAGTTGGATTTACTCAATGAAGCTGGTTGCTTGCCCCTGCTTCTCTGTGTCCCACTACCACCAGCACCACTACCACCAACACCCTGAGACATAGACCTTATTAGCTGGTCTTCATTCCAACGTTTCTCTGCTGCCTCATGCCTTGAGCTCCTAACCACTTGCTGAATCTCATCTTCAGCATCCATATCGGATCCCTCATAATCCTCTAAATTTAAGTGACCCTCATCCTCCATAAGGTTTTCTGTTATTCTCTCTGCATCATCCTTCCTCTGTTTTCCTTTTGCTTTTCCTTCAGCCAAGTGCTTTGCCATTGCCTTGCTCACCTCCACTGGACATTTTGAGCACTTCTTGACATTGGCAAAACCCCCTGCCATGTGTTGCTTTTGCCGTGTCACCCCACCACCATGATGTTCAGTGCCACAGAAATTGCACTTTGTCGTCAATCTATTGTCGTTGATTTTAGTGCAATACAACCAACCCACGTATTTGTTCGCCATATTCCTACACATCACACGTGTGATACGACATACGAGATTAATATGTAATTTAATGTGGAACATTGTATATGTAATTGAAAAAAAAATTACATATAAAATTTTTACATACGTATTTTTTTTGCTAAGAAATTACATATTCCTATACATTACCACATTTTTTTTTTTTGCTAAGAAATTATGAAAATTTAATCTATGACTAGATGGGTCTCATACGCTTAGATGGATATTACACGCTTAGATTAATTGCTAAAGTTAATTCTAAAGTTAATTCATATATACTAATCACATTAAATATAAAATTAAATGTTGATAAATTATAAAAATAACATCAAATATAAAAGTGGCATTAAATCACAAAAACAGAAATCATATAATGTAAGCAGAGAGAAAGGGCAGAGGGCAGAGAGCAGAGAGAGAGAGAGAGAGAGAGAGAGAGAGAAAGAGAAAGAGAGCAGAGAGCAGAGAGCAGAGAGAGAGAGAGGAGATATATAATTTATATTTATATATCTAATTTTTTAAACAAAAAAAAAAAAAAAAAAAAACTCGAAAATTACCATTGAATAGCAAAGATGGTAGATCAGTGGTCTACACATCTTATATAAGTAGGAGAAGACCAAAGGAATAATTTTTGGAAAAAAAAAAAAATCAAAATTTTAACTGTTCTTCAAAAAATTCTCAAATCGAACCTCTAATCAGTGTTTAAATCCATGATTGTAGTATGCATTCATCAAATAGGACCATACTTCACTGATTCATGGGAAAAAACAACACAAAAATCGAATTAATATGAAAAAAATTGAAGTTCAAAGTCATACCTTTAGGGTTTTCCACCGGTGGAGCTTGAAGAGATGATTTTAGCTTCTAATCTTCACAAAAAAAGTGTTTAATGCCTCCTTTTCAGTCATTTTAGGGCTAAGAATCAAAGCCCTATCTTATTTTGGAGAAATTTCGAAGGAAAATCGAGTTTGGGAGAGAAGAGTGAGTTTCAGCTGCTGGAAATGACGAACAGATTCAGTGATTTTTGGCTCTTTCAATACTGCTCGATACATATGGGCTGTATTGACCAGTATCGAACTGATAGTATCGAGCCGTATCGGTTCGATACTGGTCGATATAGGTCAATACATTATGTTTTTTTTTTTTTAAACTAATTTAAACCTGTATCGATACAGATGCTATGTGATATGATCGATACGCTACGATACTCTATATTTTTTTAAAAATAGGATACTTATCGCCTTGTATCTTATCGACTAGTGTCGATACTGATACGTATCGGCTGATACGGTGCGTATCGTGTCGATACTTGATTCCTTGGTGGGAGGTATGTTAGTTACTTGGCGAAGTAAAAAACAGAATGTAGTGGTCCGTTCCAGTGCAGAAACAGAATTCAGAGCAACGACTCAAGGAATATGTGAACTTCTATGGTTGAAAGGTTTACTCAGTGACTTGAAAGTAGAGTGCTCTCAACCTATGATCCTCTCCTGTGATGACAAGGCTGCCATCAGCATTGCCCATGATCCAGTTCAGCATGATAGGACAAAACATGTTGAAATCGATCGACATTTTATCAAAGAGAAGCTCGAGAGTGGTCAGATTCAGATACCTTATGTCAGATCTGAGGATCAACTGGCTGATATTCTTACAAAAGGCTTACCTGTAAAGCCATTTCAAGCTATATTGTCCAAGTTGGGTATGCATGACATTTATGCACCAACTTGAGGGGGAGTGTTGTTGAGAATATTGTAAACAGCACTATAGTGCTATTGCGTTATAGTGCTGTCGTTAGGGGTAGTTTGGTCTAAGGGTTTAATTATTGTTTTTTATTTTTATTTTTCTCTCTTAGTAGTATGAGGGTATGATTGTAATCTCTTCTTTATTTCATTATAAATATATGTGGGAGTGAGGAGAATAATTTAATTCTCTCTCATTCTATTCTTTTCTCTTCTCATCAGGTTATTTTGTGACAATAAGACTGTAATCAGTAATGCTCACAACCCAGTACAATATGATAGGACCAAACATGTGGAAATTGGTCATCACTTTATCAAAGAAAAAATTGATAGTGAACAGATCCGTGTTCCATATGTTTAGTCCAGTGATCAAGTGGATGTCATCTTCACCAAAGGACTCCTAGGAAACAGTTTCATCTATTATTGTCCAAGTTGTGCATGTATGATATATATACACCAACTTGAGGGGGAGTGTTGAGAATGTCGATATTTACTTGTGGGGGTAGATTAGTAATTTAGTGATTATTTCTTTTGTTTATCCTCTATTTATTTTTAGTAGGGGTATTCTTGTAATTCTGCCCTTTGGGTGGCGTGCCTTCCTATTATTATTACTACTTCTTAATCTATTAGGTAACCTAATATTGGGTCACCAAAAAACACATTGACCAGCAAGGAAGGTGAATCTGCCTTCTTACTGATTTTATTCCCTCCTATAAGCCACAATATGGTCCAGGTTTAAAACATTCATCTGATCCTTCATTTTGAAATTCAAATTCAAAAGAAAACTACCAAAAATAGTGGGCCTTACTACTGCCCACGAATTTGGTGATCTACCACTTATTAAATAAAAATAAATATTAAACTACACTTCACCAGTTTACCCACATGGCACCCAAGGCTACTAAACAGCACCTAACTTTCTAAACGTGAATGTCACCCAGAACAAAAATGATAAAATAAATAAATAATTAAATAAATAATTACAAAATTTAGGGCGTGACAAGTATCCCTTGTGCTATCTCCTGCAGGTCTGGTTTGTGTTAGGTGACTTTGTTGGTCTCTGCCTGTCAAAATCTTCTTCCATTGCTGAAAATTAGTAACCCCTTCTAGTTTCTTCTCTGTAATCCGATTAGAGAAGGAAGACACAACCTTAGTCATGGTAGTCTTTGAATCAACCATCAGCCCAAAGAAAGAAAGAAATAACAAGAGAATATCACATACCAGCAATAAGGGACAACAAAGATCAACAAAACAATTGATCTCAAAGAGGCACTGTTGTAAAGGTAGTTCACTTCAGTTAAGTTGTTTATTTGTTTCCTTTTCTTTGTTAACTAGGGCTTTTCCTTTCCTTAGTTAACTGGGACTCCTAGTCTCTATAGAGTTCCTATTAGTGTGTATCTCTAAGCTCTCTTATTATAAATAAAACTAGGATGGTGAGAGAATAAAGCTATCTATCATCCTTTTCTGATCCAATATGGTATCAGAGCCATAGAACCATCGTCCCGTTCTTCGTCTTCTCCTCTTCTCCTCTAACCCAACGCCGCCACCCTGCCCTATTCCCTCTCTTTCTCCCATCATCAACCCCTATCACCGCACCTGTATCCATCGACCATCGACAGAACCTGCTTACCGCCATCAACCAGAACCTGCTTCCATCGACCATCGACCAAAACCTGCTTACCGCCATCAACCAGACCCTGCATTATCTTACCGCCATCAACCAGACCTACCGTAAACTAAACCTCTGTTCTCGTTCCCTGTTCTGGCCGCAAATTGAAGTTCCAACAAAAGTTGGTCAACCTCCCTCATCCCTCCATCTTTCACTCTGAAACCTTGGGAATACCATCGAATCCCAAAAGGTGACTCAACTTCTTGAGTTTCACCTTCCCAAAATCCCTCCTCTGCAAGTTTGAAAAACCTGCAAATTTTCTTCTGCCTCTTATCACCAGAACTGGTTTCAGCCTTGTCTTCCTCATTCAGTGATGGAGCACTGAAGTTGATGGGTGTTAGATTCGATAACACTACATCTTAAGATCTGCTTTTCCAAATTCTGGATCAGACAGGTTCCTATTGGCGACTATCTTCCTCTCGAGATCAACCTGATTCCGCCATCTGTGCTTGACAACAGTTTGTAGAGCATTAAAGCCCAAATTAAAAATATACCCCCGGCCTTTAATGTCTATGGCCTTTATTGTACAGGTTCCTTTCTTCAATTACTTCTGGTAAGGTTGTTTATGTACTATTACCGGATATCAATTGTGTTGATTTTCTTCCAGCATATTATTAATTTTCTGTGATTACATTTACTTATAAAAAAAAAAAAAATTCTTTTGTGATTACAATGTTTTCTGACGTCACCTTTGCTGGAATTGAGTTTTATAAGATGGAAAATCTCACCATTCCGACAAATACCACAAAACTTGATAATGGTAACTACCTGATGTGGTCTCGTGCTACGAAACTCTCTATTACTGCTCAAGGGTTGTCTAGCTATCTCACGGGAGCCAAAACTAAACCCATCACTGAAGATGCATCTTTGGACAAATGGAATGCTGAGAATTCCTTACTGATGCAATATCTCCTTATTCAATGCAACCTGGCATAGCTGAGGGATACTTATTATTCGTTACCGCTGCCCAAATCTGGAAATCTGCAAAGGACACATATTCCCAGGTTGGGAATGATGTCTTAATTTATGCTTTGCAAAAAAGGTCCATGGAACTACATAGAAGGAGTTGACAGTGTCACAATATTATACGTAGTTGAGGAGCCATTGGCAGGTCATTGATTTTTATGATTCCATACACACAACGTGTAAAGAAGATGCTACTCTGTTTAAGAAACGGAAGAAAAATACAGAGTCTATACCTTTCTGGCTGGATTGAATGTTGAGCTTGATCCTATTCGCTTACAAATCCTCAGTAAGGATCATTTCCCTACTCTAGAGTAGGCATATGCTACAGTTCAGCTTGAAGACCAAAGAAGAGCTACTATGTTATTACCCTCTGTTCCTGATAGGTCTGCCCTCCTGACATCTACTCCACCTCCCAAGGGCTCTACTACATCCAGAGATACAATGAAATGTGAGCATTGTGGTAAACCTTGGCATACTAAAGACATATGTTGGAAACTCTATGGGAAACCAGCAGACTTTGAAGCCAAGAGACGGGATAAATTTATGCAGAAAAATAAGACTTTCAAGGGCCCACAGACACATCAGACTGAAGCTCATTAGGTTGCTTATTCCACGGTTCCACTACAAGACAATCAGATACTTTAGGCCCTCAGTCGTTTGCTCCAACCACCCTCTGCTGCTACTTTTGGGCCGCCATCTGTTACTGCTCCTACCTCTACTACTCCAGGTTCTCACCTAGCCCGTTTAGGTATGTGTTTCAGTGGACACTGTGCGTCAATGGTCTTTAATCCTTGGATTATTGACTCTGGTGCCACAGACCACATGACTGGTAATCATAGCCTATTTCATCAATACTTTCTTAATCCTAAAATTACTAATGTTCGTGTGGCAGATGAGACTTTCTCCTCTGCATCAGGGAAAGGTTCCATTCAATGCACTCCTCTAGCTTTGCAGTATGTTCTTCATGTTCCAAAATTTAATACCAACTTTATGTCTATTAGTAGTATTACCTCTGCTTTAAATTGGAAAGTTATGTTTTTTTCTTTCTTATTGTCTATTTCAGGATCTGAAAATAGAGAGGACGATTGAATGTGGTAAGATGTAGGGTGGTCTATATTTGCTTGAGGAAGGTATCCCAAAGTCCGTTTCAGCTTCCCCAAGCCTAATACATTAACTCTATTCGGGCATCGTCTGATCTCCAATAATGGCACCAGCGGCTCAGGCATCCTTCATTTAATGTTTTAGCGAGTCTGTTTCCCTCTTTTACAAATAAATGTAAACAAGATGAGTTTTTTTTGCGAAATTTGTATTCTGGCTAAGCAAACTCGTTCTTTGTATAGTTTTACATTTAAACGCAATAGTTCTCTTTTCCATTTAGTTCATTCTGACGTTCGGGGACCAGCCAAAGCAAATTCAATTACTGGTCACCGTTGGTTTGTTACTTTTATAAATTGTTATTCCAAAACAACTTGGGTTTATCTTTTGCGTCATAAAAACGAAGTGTTTCAGTGTTTTCATCAGTTCCACCAGATGATTAAGACTCAATTTCAAGCTTCCTTAAAGATTCTCGGGAGTGACAATGGAAGAGAGTATCTTGATGGAAAGTTTCAAAGATATCTGGCAGATAATGGTATCTTGCCCCAGACCAATTGTGTGGATACTCCTGCTCAGAATGGAGTGGCCGAAAGAAAGAATCGCTATCTCCTTGAAGTAGCTCGGGCATTGATGTTTGCCCGTAATTTGCCCCCACAATATTGGGGTGATGCCGTACTTACCTCTGCTTACTTTATCAACCGTGTCCCAACCCCAGTCTTGGATCATGACTCTCATTTAAACCTTCTTCTCCGTGATGCCTCTTATACTGTTCCTCCTAAGATCTTTGGTTGCGTATGCTATGTGCCCAACCATCGCTCTCCAGGAAAGCTTGAACCCTGTGGCTTCCATTGCCTTTTCTTGTGCTATTCTCCAACCCAGAAAGACTATAAATGTTACCACCTACCAACCCGCCGCACCTTCGTCTCCATGGATGTTCTATTCCATGAGAACCTTCCTTACTACTCCGCGTCCCATCTTTAGGGGGAGCTTAGTCTTTAGGAAGATGGGCCTATTATCATACCTATGCCTCCTTTTCCTCTTCAGAGGGAGACACCTACACCTACAGCTGCTACAAAGCCTACACCTACTATACCTACACCTGCTACAGAGCCTACATCATCCTCTGCTGAATAACTTCCCATGGAAACACCTCTCCTACAAGTCTATAGCCGTACCGGACTCTAGCAAGGAAATACCACCGCCAACAATGCACCTACACACATCCCTTCGCCAGCTCTGGATCCAGAAACTATTTCAGATAATGAGATACTTCCGTTTGGTAATATTCTTCTCTCTGAGTCAGACTTATCTATTGCTATTCGTAAAGGTACTAGGTCCTGTACTCAACATTTTATATCCCAGTATGTTTCTTATAAATCATTGTCTCCGTCATATCTTGCTTTTGTTTTTACTTTGTCTTTTGTGTCCATTCCCAAACATTGGCAGGATGCAATTGCAGATGCGAGATGGAAAGCAGCCATGGTAGAGGAAATGACTACCCTGAGGAAAAATGAAACTTGGGACCTAGTTGATCTTCCACCAGGGAAGAAGACTGTTGGGTGTAAGTGGATCATTACAGTAAAACAAAAAAGAAGACAGGACTATAGACAGATACAAGGCCAGGTTAGTAGCCCGTGGATTCACTCAGACTTATGGGATCGATTATCAGGAGACATTTACTCCTGTGGCAAAAATGACTACTATTCGTGTTATTCTAGCCTGTATGGTACACTTTGATTGGGATCTTCAGTAACTAGATGTCAAGAATGCATTCCTCCATGGGGAGTTAGCTGAGGAAGTGTACACAGATATTTCTCTAGGGTTTACAGCATCAGCCCTTGAAGGAAAGGTGTGTAAGTTAAAACGATCCCTTTATGGGCTCAAGCAATCACCTAGGGCCTGGTTCGGGAGGTTTCATAGAGTAATGACCTTTGTAGGTTACAAACAAAGCAATGCTGATGACACATTATTCATTAAGCAGAGGGATGGGAAAATCACTATTCTCATAGTATATGTAGATGACATTATGATTACAGGCAGTGATGATGAAGAAATTCGACACTTAAAGACCTTCTTGTGAAAGGAGTTTGAAGTAAAAGACCTAGGAAAATTGAGATATTTCCTTGGGATTGAGGTTGCATGCTCCATCAGAGGTATTTATTTGTCTCAGCGAAAGTACATACTTGATCTTCTTTCAGAAACTGGTCTCTTAGGGTGTCGGCCCTGCAAGACACCAATTGATCCTAATACCAGGCTGCAAGAAAAGGCTGGTACACCAGTTGATAAGGAACAGTACCAACGGTTAGTTGGAAAGTTGATATACTTGGCACATACTCGACCTGATATTGCTTTTGCAGTAAGTTTGGTGAGTCTATGCATGATCCATATACTTCCCATATGGATGCAGTTCTTTGCATATTGCATTATCTGAAATTTGCTCCTGGAAGAGGAATTCTACTCTAGAGTTGATGCCTACACTAATGCAGACTGGGTAGGAAATCTAGATAGAAAATCTACCTCAGGATATTGTACATTTATTGGAGGAAATCTAGTTATGTGGTGCAGCAAGAAGCAGAATGTGGTAGCCTGTTCTAGTGCAGAAACCGAGTTTAGAGCCATGGCTCAGGGAATATGTAAGCTGTTATGGTTGCAGGGATTACTAAAGGATCGCGTATCCATACTACTCAGCCTATGAGGTTATTTTGTGACAATAAAGCTGTAATCAGTATTGCTCGCAATCCAGTTCAACATGATAGGACTGAGCATGTGGAAATTGATCATCACTTTATGAAGGAAAAATTGGATAGTGGACAGATCTGTGTTCCTTATGTTTAGTTAAGTGATCAAGTGACTGACATCTTTACCAATGGGCTCCCAGGGAAGTAGTTTCACCCATTATAATCCAAGTTGTGCATGTTCTGATATGCACCAACTTAAGGGGGAGTGTTGTAAAAGTAGTTCATTTCAGTTAGGTTGTTTATTTGTTTCCTTTTCTTTGTTAACTATGACTTTTCTTTTTCTTAGTTAACTGGGACTCCTAGTCTCTATAGAGTTCCTATTAGTGTGTAATCTCTAAGCTCTTTATTATAAATAAAATTGGGATGGTGAGAGAATAAAGCTATTTATCATCCTTTTCTGATCGAACAGGCAGGATCCAAAAAATCGAGACAGCCACTCGATTCCAAAAAATCGATTAAAAAATTGATTCCACATGAAATTGATCTAACACCAATTCCCACACAAATCGATTCTCTTCAGAAATTCAAATAAGCCCCCAAACACATATTGCTCAAAAAAAAGGCTTGGTTGATCAGCAACCAGTCTTCATCAAACTCTATATGGAAACAGGGGGTGAACACACCCCCTTTGAAAGGCACAACCTCTGGGTTGTGGCAGCAACAATCAGACTCTGAGATGTATTCGTAAGCAGTAGTATCGAACTTGATGAGGCATGTAGCAGTGTGCCAGTGGCTAAGGATCTTACTTTGATACCATGTATATAACAATAAAGAAAAGGAAGAAGTAGAGGAGAAGAGGAAGGTGGAAGAGAAAGAGAGGCTGCTGTAACTTTGGGTGTCACAACATTGTGTTGAGACTCCCTATTCTATTCCAATATATTGCATAACCCTACTAGGAGAATCAGAGGAAAAATACAAAGAAAAGAGGGAAGGGCAGAGAAGTCGGGCCACTAATCCCGACACCCTCCTCCTTAGCTACAACAACTCATAACAAGAACAATTTCAAGTGTCTCAAAAAGTAATAATATTTGTAAGAATTACAGGTGTATCAAAAAACAATAAATAGAGATGGCAATAATCTTATAAGTCATTGGTGCAGTTGACTTTTCTGGCTTTAGTATAGGTTTCTTGTATATGGGCAGGTTAATGAGATGGCATGAGGGCAATTATTGGGTTTTATTGCAATTATATTGAAACTATTCTTGGTCAAAGATTTAAAAGTTGAGATGGTTTATGTTGCTTGTATTTTATCTATTAAAAATAGATTTTTACTGTACAATTTTAATTCTGATTTTTTCAATATTAATTCAACAGGAGTAAAAGTAGAAGGTATTTTGCGACAAGCTGCTGATGTTGATGACGTTGAACATCGAGTTCGGGAGTATGAACAAGGTTTCTTTGCTTAGACCATCTGGATTCTCCTTTTTGCTGCTCTTGGCTTGTTTTGGTTTTTATTTTGTGAATATAACTTTAAAGTAATTTTTTGTGGTTTTCCCTTTTCTTTTGATAGTAATTTCCGTGCTTATTCACCATTATGCTTTGCCTTTGAGAAAGTTTCAATGTTTATTTTTCTACTTTGAGAAGCAACGTTTCAGTTTCTAATCTAACATCATTATCTGTTTTTCTCTATTGTAGGTCTAATGTCAAATTTCAAAATTTTTTCTTCTTTTGTTGCATTTTTTTTCAGGCAAAAATGAGTTTTCTTCAGAGGAGGATGCGCATGTAATTGCTGATTGTGTCAAGGTAATCTCTTCTCAATGACAAGTAACAGCTCTTTTATTTTTAGATCTTTTGGCATTCCTTAGAAACTGAGTTTTCTCATTACTTTTTTTGCTGGTCAAACTGTTCCAGCATGTGCTTCGGGAGTTACCTTCGTATCCAGTCCCTGCATCTTGTTGCAATGCACTACTAGAAGCATATCGTAAGTCTTTGTTGTGGCTGTTATATCAGACATTCTTCATATGATGCCTATTACAAACTGATATATTTGTTCCAGTCCTATGCTATATAACATCTCCCCTCAGGAAGCTTTGCTCAACACCCCCCCCCAAAAAAAAAGAAGAAGAAAAGAAGAAAAGAATAATAAAAAATATATAAAATAAAAAACCTTTAATTGGGAAATGAATACAGATAAATCTTGGAATAAAAGTGTTTTAAGATAAGTACAAAAAAAACCAGAATATATGGTTTGCAACTTTAGTAACAATCCTTCTAATTTATCAAATTACCCAAAAAAAAAAACTTTAGTAACAATAGGGCTGAAAGTGAGGTGGTGAAAATTGATGATTGGGAGAAATAGAGGATCATATTACTCAAAAAAATAGAATAAGGTTGGATGAAGTGGAGGGGTGGCTTGGACTGTTTGTGATCAACGTATCCCTTAAAATCTCAAAGGATAATTTTAGAGGACAGTTATACGACCAGCAATTATATATGGAGCTGAATGTTGGGCATTTGATCACGAAAACTGTTCTTGAATGGGGAAGAATCATTGCGATGAAATCATTGCGATGAAAGAGAGTGCAGGAGAAGAAACAACTCATCAACTAGAATTACTACAGTAAAGAACCAATATATAAACAAACTTAGTGTAATTGAAATGAGAATGTTGAGAAGGATGAGTAGTAAAATTAGAAAAGATAAAATAAGGAATGAACAATTAGAGCTAATTTAGGAGTAGCTCCAATACATGATAAGTTGCGAGAAGGCCGTTTAGGGTGGCATGGATACGTAGAACGGAGGCCTTTAAATGCTTTAGTACGGAGGAAAAGATATGCATGGCTTAGGACTTGAAACAAGTATGGCTTTGGATAGAACTGATTGGAGATAAAGGATCCATTTAGTTGGGATTAGGCTGAGTTGAGTTGTTTCATAGGCGAGTAATTGCTGCTTTTCTTTGAAGGAAGAGGACTGTTAAAATTGAGGAGGACATCTTGACAGCCCCATTTTCTTATAGTGGAGCGACCTGTCTTCTCTAGGATCACAGCCTCCGCAGGAGATTGGTCAAGCAGGTGATTCACGTTGAGGAAGCTATTATATTGTTGGTTCATTAGATTCCAGTTGATTGCCTCCTCTTTGCACGTACATGCAAGGTTTAAAATCTCGGTTCTCAGAGGTGTCTCGGAGATAGTGTAAAAACACCGAGACACCTCCAAAAGGCTGTCTCAGTGGCCAAAACTCATTTTTTAGGCTTCATACTTCAGGGGAACCTCATTTTAGCATACATAAACACATTTAGAGCAGTAAAATTGTAAAAATAATTACTCTTTGTGGTTGTTTGGGTTTACACCCGTGTTTTGGCAGTAAACACTGAAGTCTGTGGTAAACTTATGCTAATATTGACTATTGTACTCAATAATTATTTAATATAATTATTCAAAAATGGCAAATGAAACAATAAAATTATGCATTAAAGGAATGAGAAACAAAATAACACTTCATTATAAAACAACCCAAGTATATTATACAAATCATTACTTCATATTTCAAATGTTCAATACTGGATAATACAATAAAGAAATCCTAATTCCTAACTCTTCAGTCCCCATGAGCCCATAGTCCACAACTCCACATACAATGTCTAGTAATACATAGAGTGTCGTGGATGTTCCATCGGACTATCATCATACATCTGGGAAAGTTGTCGACGCAAATTGTCTTCCAACTGAGCAACATAATCTTCCCACGACATTCTTGAGGCGAAGTTGTTTCGGTAGTCTTGCACATGATTCAGAAATATAACATCAGTAGCTCCTTGAAGGATACTTATCTTAGGGAAGAATGGAACAATGTCTGAAGAACTACTCTGGTGCGAAGACTCTTGCAGAAGCACAGATGGAATGGAAAAGAAACTGTCCACAAAGTTGGATGATCCACTCTGACTCTATTCTTAAGGTTTTAATCTAGGCACAATCGAAAACTTATAAATATTTGGAATTACAATAAATGGTTTTTGCCATATTTCCTGTAATTGAAGCATACAACTTACCTTTAGATTTGCCATTTCCTGCTTGTGGGGATTTGGCTCCAACTTTGCAACCACTAGCTTCAATTAGTTCTGCGTTCATTTCAAGTACGTACATAAATTGGTACTTGGGGTTCAAATAGTATGCTGAAATATTTAACAATAGACAGAAGATTAAAACAAATTAAATTTATATTGGTACATAAGTAACACTAAAGTAAATATATCATCAAATTTACTCATTAGCCTTATGCAATGGATGCATGAGTTGGCTCTCCCATCGGTCATTGATGATCTTTATGTAGTTCTTGTAGCCACGTGGTAAAATAGTTTTAACGTTTGTCTTCAATGCGTCCACGACAGCATAAAGGAGTGACATGGTAGGTTTCCGCTCAGTATTTACCAGTTTAAGCACCTACACTACATGATGTAACACCCTGACTACCACCTTCATGTTTAGCCAAAACTCATCCAAAGCGATGGTAGTTTGTGCTTGCACTCCATGGGGAAAAACTGACTCTCTCCACGCAAATCAGTCCTCAGATGCAAACATCGATCTGAGATTGGCCATCTTCACCTCAAAGCTCTTCAATGCTATGAAGTTCATCGCAAATCTGGTGATGCCTGGTCTGATTAAGTCCCCTCCACATCTCCCCTTTACATCTCTCCATGAGCATGTTTAAAGAATAACTATGGTTGTAGATGAAAGTGGTGACTTGTCTTGCTTGCTCAACTACGTTCTTCATTTTACTAAGCTTGCTCATGTTCTTCAACATCAAATCAATACAATGGGTTGCACTTGGAGTCTAGAAGAGACTGTAGTCGGCTCTGTTCATCATCATCTCCCCTGCCTTTTTAAAATTGCTGCCGTTGTCCGTCACAATCTAGAAAATGTTTTCAGCTCCTGCCTCACCCACCACTTGTTCCAATAGCCCATAAATATATTCTGCATCTTTTTTCTCAGCCAATGCATCCACATACCTAAGAAACACTGTCCTTCCATCACAATAAACCATGAAATTGATGGACTTTTTGGTAGGACCAGTCCAACCATCACACATAACGTTTACTCCATAATCTTCCCAATTCTTCTTCCGACTCAAAATCCAGTATTGTAGTTCCTACTTATGTTGAGGCAAATAGTGATTCATTAGCTCATATTGATTTGGGCCTTTAATCCCTGTGCCGGTCTCAACAACTGCATCTAGCATGCTGGTAGTAGGGGTTTGTGGTGGCGTTTGCTGGGATGCTGTAATAGAACGACCACCTAGAGTAAGCATACTCTACTGAGTCCTTATTCTTTCCTCCAAACATTGCCTTTATTTTTTTTTTGCTTGCTCCTGGACTTCCTAAAGACTCCGGGATCTTGTAGTAGCACTTCAAGATAATCATCCTCCCATGCCTAAGGTTAAGGCGCGGGTTGTTCCCTTACACTTCGTGATCTGGAAAACCAAGAACCAATACCTTTGCTCCGTGTTTGTGGCTGAGGCTGAGCAAATCCACTACCGCTGTCACTTGCTCCAGATGTACCTGCTCCTGTCCTTCTCCTTTCCTGATCCAATCTTAAGGTTTCCATACTAGTCATTGCCACATGGCGCATCTATCTTGCCTCCGCCTCTGTCATTTCACCTACATTTCATTCCCCAGCATCATGTTCCTTACTAGAATCTGGTAGGTTGCCTCGAACTGCCTCCTCAGACTGCTCTCTCTCTTTCCATGGCTGCTCTCCTCTACCTCCATTCCCTTGGCTGTTCACCTATGGCCTTGGATATCTCCATAGGACACTGTGGGCATTTGGCAACATCTTTACCCAATCCACTCAAGTATTGCTTCAGTCTTGTGATACCACCAGACTGAAGCTTCTTCCCACATAAATTACATTGGGTATTCTTCCTATCACCCTGAAGGATAGTCCCATACTGCCATGCAGGGTCAGTAGGAGAACCGGCACCGTCGCCTCCATCGCCCACCCTAGAACTTGGTCTAGATATTATATTTCACAGCTTTCCAAGCACTGTTTCATAGAAAACACAAACTTCAATAACCTTACAAACTTGAACATAGCAAAAATTACATTTCAAAATTTTCTTCATATTTTAAATGCTATCAAAATATTTTTCCTTATTTTTCCCTATTTTATAGCATTTTTAACCATTTGTAAATTAATTTTTAATTGCTGGAAAATAATTTTTTAATATAAATAATTTAAAAAATACCTACAACAACCGAAATCCAAATATGAAGCCGTAGGATCGTAGATCGGCCAACGGTGATTAACATAAAAATAGCTCATCATCATCAAAGTAGTATTAATAATAATTATTTTAATTTTTAATTGCTGAAAATTCCTTTTTTAATGCAAATAATTGAAAAAATACCTACAACAACCGAAATCCAATTCTGAAACCGTGAGCTCGTAGATCGGGCTCACGTGTCTAACATATAAAAATATTATCACATTTTACAAACTTTTACTCTTTCTCTCTCATAGTCTCGTGTAAAAATCTCATTTTTGGCAAAGAATTTTACCTTCAACAGTTGATACGAAGCTCCCATAGCAATCTCCACACTCTGAGCACCACCGGCAGCAAATTCAAAGACCAAACCAAGAAGAAATGAGAATGAAATGAAGAAGAAATGAAAAAAGTGAAAAAAATAAGCGCAGAGCTGTTCTCGGTCGAGTTCAGGGCTCTATCCCTTTTATGAAGAAAAAAAAGAAGCAAAAAGCAGTTTCTTGAGAGATATTGCCGAGAAACTGCCGAAAACAGCAAAAATACCAAGATCCAGTCGAGATCATGCAAGTCAAGACCGAAAAGGGTTATCGACCCTATTCTTGTCTCGGCCTGTGTTGAAACTAGCAAAAACACCGAGATCTCGGCGAGATTTTTTTCCATGCATGCATGAAGATTGCTTGATATTTGTTATGTGACAGTCAAATTTTCTCCACAATGGGTTCAATGGCTGGAATCCTTCAAAGACCTCTAACTGGGAACCAAAATGTTCCCAGTTATACATCTACAGTACTTTGTAGACAGGGTTATTCCAGCTGAATCCTTGAAATACTTCATCAAGAAGCAGTGAAAGGCTGGCTATGAGGTCAGGGCTTGCAACTTTCTCTTCTTCCCATGTTGATCATTTCAATATCGACCCACTCTTCAATACTCTCCCTAAAGTTGGAACATGCTCATGCTTAGAATATACAAAAAACTCAACACTTCCGCTCAAGTTGGAGTTCCAGCTTGGAGCAACAAGAACAGATATGAACCGCAACAACGGTTTTCAATATATATGGCTGTCACCGATGCCAGGGAGCACAGGGAGAACTTCTCTAGTAGCAATACCATCTCATGAACCACTGAAAATCAGCAGAATCATTATAGGCTCTTACCAAGGTAGGTAGGTAGTAGTAGTAGAAGCAACGTCATAGGTGTTAAGTTTTCGATAGTCTAGGTATCACCTTGTTGGTTCTGTTTATTTTTCTTTTGTTTAATTTTTTTCCTACTTGGACTCTATTAGAGTTTCCTACTTGGACTCTATCTCTTGCATGCTGATTCCTTCTATGAGTCCTTTCTTTTCTATAAATACAGAATGACTCGAGGGGGAGAGACATACATTTATTCTCTCCCCTCTCGGTTTTTCTCTCTCACTCTCGATTTCACCTTAGTCCTTACTGCATTGTTACAATAGGCACATGTAGTAAATAATAGCATTAACATATTGTAACAGTAAATAGCTCTGCATCAGACCACATCAGGTAACAGTAAACCAGAGAGAAAGCATTGTTGCTGAATATTCCATCACAAGCAAATAGGTAGTAGGCGGTAATAGACTCTATCATGAGTATATAGGTAGGTAGTAAACAGTAGTAGACTCCATCATGAGCAAATAAGTAAGCTCCATCACGAGCAAACAGCTAGTAGGCGGTAGTAGACTCCATCATGAGCATAGTAAACTGTTGTCAATTCTTTCTTTCAGCAACCCCATTCTGAGCTGGGGTATCAACACAGCTCGTTTGATGTATGATCCCATGATCAGGTAGATATCGCTGAAAATGCCCATCAAGATACTCTTGCCCATTGTCACATCGAAGTACTTTGATTTGAGTCTGAAACTGAGTCTGTATCATTTTAAGAAACGGTGAAAAACACTCAAAAACTTCACTCTTGTGATTTATAAGGTAGACCCAAGTGGTCTTAGTATGACAATCAATAAAGGTGACAAACCATCTATGTCTTGAGATAGAGGTTGTCCTACTAGGATCCCAAACATCAGAATATCAAACATACTATTGCTTCTATTAAAGGTAGGTAAATATGGTGATGTGGCAATATCGACCCATTCTTCAACGGCAAAGTTTATTAAACGGAAGAAACTGAATGCCAAATATTTAGATCATCAAATATATCAATATGCTCCTATACTTTTAGTTTCTTAAGCCAAGCATTTTTTATTTTATTTTTGCAAGTGTTCACATATGCAATACTGAATGAGTATAGTGAGTTGCCTATTTGTTTTGTTTGTTATAATTACCATTTCTATAGTTCAGTAACAAAAGACGAAAGGAACTGTTAGGGGCTGAACTAATAACTAATGGACAATAAGAAAAAAACTATATTTTAGAAATGTGTGCTGTTTCTAATGTCAATAGTTTCATCATATTGTGTTAACCTAGAGTTGGTTGGATTATGCATTATCCTAGAGAGGTCCATTGCTTACATTGGGAAATGCACCAAATGATAAAGGAAATTATCATTTTTTCTGTTTAACACAAAATTTTATCACTCAAGAATTATCAGTACACATTCTGACTCAAGAAAACTAACTGGGTTTTCCCCAAAAATTGCCACCTTATATACATAATAGGTTTTGCTTTGCGTATTCATAGCCTGATTCAATGGCTTAGTCTTGGGCTGGCTATGACCACTCTTATCTTGGCTTGACTTGTGCCATGTTTCTCGGTATTGAACTGTGCTTTGGCATTCCTCTGTTCTGTCAAGCCTGTGCATTCCCCCCCACATTTTGATTTCTTCAACTCTAGAACGGAGCCAATTATTCTGTAGGTTCAGTGGCAACTCCTCCAATTGGTATTTCATGGAGAGTTAATTGTTGATTTTTATATCTTGTTTGTCTTTATGTCTCTCTTTGTTCCCTTGTAGCTTTTGCTTGTGTGATAAAAATTACGTTACTGGAAATTTAAATTGTTATGAAGGGAAAATTTTGGAAGGATAGCTGTGAGAGAGAGAGAGAGAGAGAGAGAGAGAGAGAGAGATGGTTATCTTGTCTCTCATGTTATTGGATTTTGCAATGTCTGTAAGGAACTGATCGTGGTATTAGAATCAAGGCCATGCGTGCAGCAATAGCTGAAACTTTCCCAGAGCCAAATTCCCGCTTGTTGCAAAGGTACTTGATGTACTTTCTATCTAATGTATTTTGCTAATTTTCTATTTGTAACTTGTTTATGTGTATTATTTTTGCATCCATTTTTAATTGTTTATATCTTTTCTGTTAAATTGATGTCTATTAAGAAAGAGCAGACAATAATGAAGCACAGCCTTCCGAAAAAAAGGCCTAAATGAACCCCCCCAAGACAACATTCCTAAAATAGATGATGCAGACTTTCCGCAGAAGAAAGAATATAAAACGGGCCAGAATATCCTGCTGGTTGCTCTAGTTCAATTCTGAACCAGTTCTCTGGTTCAGACCTGGCCTATGTTACTATTCATGCATACTGTTCACGTATTAGTGTATTACTGTTCATGCCAGCTTATCTTAATTCTTAAAGCAGTGCTGATCTCAAATCAGTGAAATCCAGCAGGATATCTCTTGCGATAGGATCGCAGGCATAGGATAGAGTCATGTTTGAGAGAAAACTAGATTACTTGATTTAAACAATTCTGATCGGTTTGAAATTCCAGTCAAATGAACAAGCAGTAGATTGAGCCTGTAAACTATGATCTGAATCAAATGGAGATATGAGAGAATCCTTCTAAGGCTAGGATTCTTAAAACCTAGAAAATCAAAGAATTCGATAGCTGAAGTTTTATGCCTCTGAACAGAAACTGAAACTGATGCAATTGTGGGAAAGAAACAAAATAGAAGAAAAGATAGAAAAAAGGATATAAATTTCAGCTACCCCCCATAATAGTTTCGAAACATCATCTACCACCCACACTTTTCAAAAAACATCAACTACACCCAAGTAACTGACGGAAGAGACTGAAATCACAGTTAGACATTTTTACCCTTTTCGTTTTTAACTGAAAATTTAAAAAAACTAATAAAATTACTAATATAACCTTATTATTTCCTTTCCTCTATCCCTCTCTCATGGTTCTCCCCGTTGAGCTATTGTATTCAGGGCATCTCTCCTCTCTCATCATTGAGATTTTTAATTACCATTTCCAATAAACTGGTCGTCAATGGCTCTGCCATTGGAAAATAGAGACGAGAGCACGAGAGCAGCCAAGAAAGAAAGAGACCCTTCCGTCCCTGTCTGAAATTTGTCTCCTAATCTGTCTAGATCTGAAATTTATTGCAGGCAAAGCTTTACAAATTCCAACCTTCCTTAGATGACTAGATGATCCATCCATGTCTCTTCCTCTGCGGTCGATCATCAGCGTCGTTGCAGGCATCGTTTTGAACGCACACTAATCTCCCTTCCATAATCCCATTTTCCAGTGTTGCTTCCACAAAGAGGAAGAAGAATAGAAACAGTAAATGTATCAGGGCTTATTCCCTCTCTCTGCATCAGGTTCACAAGCCTCTACACCTCATGAAACTCAAGATCAACAGAATTAGCATATCCAGATATCAAAACATTCCAAGAAGCACAACTTCTCTGACCCATTTCATTGAAAACCTTGTGAACAGTACTAAGGTTCTCAGTTTTACCGTACATTGACATAAGGGAATTCACAACAACTGTATCTGAAACAAACCCTATTTGTATACTCTTGCAGTGAATCACTTTCCCAATCTCTACGCTTTCGAGCTCAGCAGAAATTTTCAAAAGCGTTGCAAAAGTGAAGTCATCCGGCATTATTTCATTCCCTCTACACATTTGATTAAAAAGCTTGAGGGCCTCTTCGAACATATGGTTTCTAGCGTAGTCACTAATCAATGAGTTCCAAACGAAGACATTCTTCTCGCGAACCGAATCAAAGACAAGGAGAGAATTTCTTGGAAATCCACATATGGAATAAGCGGAGATCAGTTTCATGGCAAGAAACGGGCTCTGATTGAAACCAAGTGATAAAATTCGGCAGTGGCATTGTTGTATATGTTTCAGAGATATGGCTTCAAGGGCAATAGCAGAAGCGTGAAAACAATGGCTTTTCTGTGCAAGTAGTGTCTTTGCAGACAAAACAAGGCTTTAGATTTGGGGTTTTTTCAGACGAAGATTGCCGCCGGCCAAAGCTTCGTTGCGCCATCGTCGGGGAAGAAAAGGGCTTGCATCGTCGTCGGCGAAGATAATCGGAGAAGAAATGGTAGATCTAGAGAAGAAGAAGAAACAGGATTTAGATTTGGGGTTTTACCCTCCTTAAGTGAAGGAGGGTAAAATCGTCTTTTAACATTTCCTTAAGGGCATTATTGTCCATTTCAAAATCAATTTTGGGTGACATTAGCAACTAACGGAATTCGTTTAACGGAGTGGATATATTTAATTAACGGTGGTAAACGTTTAAGTGGTAGTTGATGTTTTTTGAAAGGTGTGGGTGGTAGGTGATGTTTCGAAACTATTTTGGGGGGTAGCTGAAATTTATTCATAGAAAAAATATGATCATGAATCACCACCTGATCTATAGTGCTGGGAATCACCACTAGTACCCCAACCTTGGAATCACCACCAGGGGTCTTACTGAATCACCTCATAACCAAAGGCTACAAGCCAAATTCATTCATCAAATTCATATCCAGGGCTGAAGCCCCTTACAACCTTATATAAAAGACTCAAAACAGACTCAAACCCAAAAAGGAAAGTCCTAATTCAATCCTGAATGGATGAGGTAATGTAAACTAAGTAGGAAACTGAAATAATAAAGGAAAGAGACTGAAATAAGGCTGGACTTACAGAGTCCCTAATCTAGTGAACTACTCAATAACAATTAATATAAGAGTTGGCATAAACAGTAACATGTGAACAGTAACAAAGGTCAAGTTTGAACGAAGAACTAGTTATATTAATGTGACCAATCCACAGGCTATTCTGGCCTGTTTTATCTTCTTTATTCTATTAAACAAGGAATTAAGTATCGTGTATCGGTACCGTATTGGTCAGCTGAAATTAAGAGACGTATCCTACGTATCGTGGATACGGTGAATACGCACGGATACGCATCGATATGGGGTAAGATATGCCCAAAAATCATTAAGGAACATATAAAACACACTTTTAAAGCATAAAAACACTATAATTAGCAACACTAAGAAGGAAAATGTTTCTTACATCATGGATACACATGCTTATGGGGCAAGATACGCACAATTAGGGAACATACATATGATTAATTAGTAGCAATAGATTTTGAAGATCTTGGCATCGATCCTGAATCTGTTTTGGGAAATAAAGAAGAGAATGTTGAAAACCCAGATGATGAAGGACAGGTGATACCATGCCACATCAGCAACTATAGAACCCAGATTCAGAATGTTGAAAACCCAGATGATGAAGGACAGCAGATACCATGCCACATCAGCAACTATAGAACCCAGATTCAAAATGTTGAAAATCCAGATGGACAGCAGACCATAAGCTACATCAGCAGCCTTAGAGCCCAGATTGACAGAAAAAAATAAAATAATAAACAACAACAAAACAAGAAATCAGAGATAAAAAGAGATAAAATTTCAGAAGCAACCAGTTTTCAATGATGAGATCAGAAATCAGTAATCAGAGCAGAACATAGTAGAAATCAGAAGAAGGAGAAAATTCAGAAATCAGAAATCAGAAAAAAAAAAAAAAAAACAAAAAAGAAAAGCACAGAAGACCGAACATAGAATTGAAGAAAAAGAAGAGTAAAGAAAAAGAAAAAATAAAAAACACAGAAGTTTAAAAGAAGAAAAAGAAAAGAAAGTAATAGAATGAAAGAACAGAACAGAACATAGTAGCAGAAGAGAAGAAGAAGAAGAAATTAAAAAAAAGATTAATTAATGAATTATATTCTTATTTTTTTAACCAGAAAATAAAAAAATAAAAAATAAACTTGAAAATTATAACTGAGAAGCAAACATTGTAGATCAGTGGTCTACACATCTAATATAATTAGTAGAAGACGATAAGAATAATTTTTGGAATTTTTTTTTTTTGAAATTTGTTGTGTTGTTCAAAATTTCTCAAATCGAACCTCAAATCAGTGTTTAAATCCATGTATGTAGCATGCATTCATCAAATAGGACCATAGTTCACTGATTCATGGGAAGAAACAATGCAAAAATCGAATTAATATAAAAATTGAAGTTGGAAGTCATACCTTTAGGGTTTTCCGCCCTTGGGGATTCAACAGATGATTTGAGCTTCTAATCTTCACAAACAAGATGTTTAATGCTTCCTTTCCAGTCATTTTAGGGCTAAGAATCTAAACCCTATGGTATTTTGGAGAAATTTCAGGGAAGTTTTGAGTTTTAGGGTGTTGAATACTATCGGCTCTGTTAGAGGTGACGAACATAAGCTTTTTTCTTCAAAATTCGATACTAGTTGATACTTATGGGTTGTATTGACCAGTTGACCAGTATCGAACCGATACTGGTCGATACATTTTGCTTTTTTTTTTTTTTTTTAAATCTAACTTAAAATCTGTATCGATACATAAGTAGTGTATCGACTGTATCGATACGTATTGAACCGATACGGCTCGATACGGTTGATACACTACGATACTATACTTTTTTAAAAATTTGAGATACGAATTGGCCTATATCGTATCAACTACTATCGATACCGACACGTATTGGCCGATACACACCGTATCATCCAATACGCACCGTATCGTGTCGATACTTGATTCCTTGCTATTAAAATTCTGCATCAACTGTCATCAGCTTGAAAAATATCAAAGTAAGCTTCGTCTTCAAGATGGGTTGGAGGGCGGCAGGAATGATGTCTTGCAATGCAACAGATTTGGAAATTAATTTTGATGTGCTTCCTTTACGCTGAATTGGAGCATCAAGTCTATTATTCACTTGCTTGCACATCTCGTTCAGTTGTTTGAATTTTGAATACTTGCCATATTAAGGAAGGAACCCTACTGGTCATAGCTCTGATACCAATTAATGCAGAACTAATCTTGACTTCAAGTTTAGTCAAACTTCGCTAAAATATTCTTCTCAGTTATTAGATCACTTGATAAGGATATGAGTCAAATCAGATCAACCTTTATTCTGTCATTGGATTTCTCTTGAAACCTGGTTTGTCTTTTTTCCTGCGATCCTGTCATGGATCTCACTGGTTTGGGATTAGTCTGCCTTAATAGATGTGAGTGAAGTGTCACAAAGTAATAAAGGGCTCACAACATATCCTTCATCTTATTACCCTTGTTTAGTGAGTTCATCTGCCAAATTATTGCTTAAGCTTGGATTCCATTGGAACAAGCAGTTCAATAAAGAAGTGAGGAGCCTAATGTGCCTAATTGTATAGGAGAATCTCCAAAGATCGTTCTTCCATCCATTGAATGACATTATGATAACTCTCTCAGATCAGTCGGCTGAATACATACAACCAAACCGTAGCCAATTCAGCACAGACCTATTATATTCACTGTACTCAATTGGACAATGCTCCAATGTCCAATTTGTCTAATATCATAATCGAATCACTTATACCCACCTATCTTAGATTTACAAGGGAGCAAAGCATAGGAATTCACTTGCCAAAATCCTTTGTGAGAAACACCATTGCAACAACCCGTCCATCCCCATGGTAGACCACAGTTTTGTGGGCCCTACTTTCTATATCACCTGCATTGGGCATTTGGGCTGCTACTTCCGCATCTCTTCCCCATGGAATTGCCCCAAAAATATATGTCAAGGAACCAAAATAGTTTGGGCTCTTACGTTGCCTCGTTGCTCCAGGAAAAAAAAGGAAAATTAGAAGGGATGCAAGGCAAGGACATCCCAAAGGTCACCCATCTAGTATTCCTCTCATGCAAGCATCCATAACTGTGGAGTTCTGATGGAATCCAGTGCATTAGTGCTGATATGATTGCACCGGTTTGAATTACACCCTCTTATTCTCTTATTGCTGTCATCCATGGATAATTTCCACCTTGGGAATTTGAGATTCGGTCAATGGATATGAATCACGACACAGAAGAGGTTCTAGGAGATTTTTGAATCTTTTCTTTGTGGTTGCCCAATGAGCCATTTCTTGCTGACCATTACCCTCACATATGAGAAACAATCATGGAGGAGTCCTGCATTGGTTCCTCCCAGTCCCACAAGCACAAATTACTCGCATTTAGAATTCCTTTTCGTAGAAAACTTTCCTTCCATCTGAGAGAGGTAGACCCAAAACTATCACATCTTTAGGGAGAGTCGAAGCCATATGAAATACTGGAAGTACATTGTCATCCTTTGTTTGCCACTTCATTACCCTGCTTGATGATGGAGGTTGGGCCTTCCAAATTGATATGGAAGGGAAAGGGGTCCCCAACATTACTAATTTTAAATCCTTCTCATTTTAAGAAATAAGATTGCATAGAACAACACAAAAAGATTTTAGGAAAAATAGCAATAACAGTTCATAGTACAAATTCTTTTGATGCAACAACAAACCACTTAACCACCTGCAAACCAGAGCCATCGGTTGGGTTAGACAACTTAGACTAGACAAGAATGGACCAATAGGCTTAATTTTGAGTGCCCAATGGGTTATATGGGCTTAGTATTTTTAGAGTTTTCTATTGTAATGGGACAATTCTATACCTCCAAATGTGAGGGATTTGAATCCTATATGAGATTAGACGTTACAGAAAGGGGAGGGCCCACTGTCTAGACTGCATCTCGGGAGTTTGAACACCATCCCATTTCAACCAAAAATACGTCAATGCCATACTCAAAGTTGAGTTACCGTACAAACTCAATATCTATAAAAACTCTTCCCCCTGAGTTTTTACTGAAGCCGAAAGGTATCCCTTTCTTTGTTTATTTCCTAAGTTTGTGTCGTTATTCCTGTCCTTATTTCAGTCTGAGTCAGTTACTCAGTTTAGGTTATTTTATTAATAAATGTAAAGGCTTAACAGCTTCCCAATGAATTTGATGAATGGGATTGGCTTCAGCCCTTCAGTTCTGTGAGGTTCAGAGAAATTATTTGTTGTGGGATGCAGTAGAGCCCTTGGTGAGGTCCAAGGTAGTGTGGTGGGATTCCTTCTCTGCAGTGAAGTTCTTCTGCCCTTTAGTTCTGTGAGGTTCAGAGAAATTATTTGTTGTGGGATGCAGTAGAGCCCTTGGTGGGGTTCCAAGGTATTGTGGTGGGATTACTGCTCTGCAGTGAAGTCCAATGGGAGATCAGCTTGCGATATATCACTGGTATAGGGACAGAAAACCAGATACTCTATGTAAACAATTTAGGTATGCACAAAAGTCTGGTCAAATGGTCTATTTTGTCAAGGAGAACAAGCCTGTAAAGTCTTATACTGATCTGATCATCAGATTTGAAGATATGGCATGGTTTAAAAAAATAACAGATTCTAAATCTGATTTCAAATTATAAAAAAAAAAAAAAAAAAAAAAATCTGATTTCTATTTCTTGAAGTTTCTATATTCTACTTTTTGAGTCTGGTAGTTACTATTTTGACAGCCTCTAATTTTGGAAGTCACTAACTTTAAGAATAACTAATGAACAGAAAATTGAAAGTAAAAATGAATGTGGGGTGTATATATATATATCGAGAATCAGAACACCAGGTTAGCAGAAAGTCTCTAAACATATAATAATGGTCTCTCTTGGAATCTATGGAATTGCCAAATCTGAAACAGTATTGTGTTGTAATGAGGTTAGCAGAAAGTCTCTAACATACAATAATGGTCTCTCTTGGAATCTATGGAAATTCCCAAATCTGAAACAGTATTGTGTTGTAATGGGAAAATGGGTTATGTCCAGGTTCGATGTATGTAGGGATATCAGTGTTGACTCATTCCTCACCTACCTCAGCTACTTTCTTTTCGTGTTCTTTCCTTTACGTTTCTTTCTTTCCTTTCATGTAAATCTTTTTACTCTATAAATGAAGCTAACCTCTATCATTCTAGACAGGTAAATTATTCCTCTCAAAATGGTATCGGAACAGAGACCTTGCTTGGGAACCAAGCCCTAGTGAGTCCCTTTCTCTTGGTTTTTCTCTCTCCTAGCGCCGCCACTTGCCTAGTGTTGCCTTCTCCCTCGCGACCTCCCAGCATTGCCCTCTCTCTCTCTCTCTCCATTTCTCACAGCTCCAACTTCCGACGTCTCTCTCTCTCTCTCTCTCTCAGTTCACCACTGCCAGCAGCCCACTGAGAGCCTTCTTTAAGGCTGGTTTCCCAAATCAGACTATGGTGGAGATTTGAGAAACTCTTTTTCAGAATTCTCTATTTTTGCGTGGATTCACAGGACTGCCTGTTCTTGTGATGATGTATCAAGTGATTTTTGTCTATGTTGTGATTGATTCTTGACCTCTTTGCTCCGTCATCATGTCTGACGTTACTAGTGCCTCTTTTAAAACAGACGGGATGGGTCGCGATACCCATTTTCCCTCGTTCCTTATGAGCTCCGTCCATCTTGATGGGAGCAACTATTTGTTGTGGTCACGATCTTGTCATCTGTCTATTGATTCCCGTGGTTATGTGGGCTATATCAATGGTGAAACGACATAAACTACAACCACCGGTGATTCTTAGAATAAGTGGAGCTTTGCTAACTCATTGGTAATGTCTTTTCTCATAAACTCTATTCAACCACATATTGCTTGGGGTTACCTTTTTTTAGATACTGCAACCAAAATTTGGACGGTAGCCAAGGATACCTATTCTCAAGTTAGGAATGATGCATAGGTCTATAAACTCAGGAATAAGCTTTATGAGACCAGACAATAGGATCTCTTTGTCTTAATACAAATATGAGTTGTGCAGTCTATGGTAGGATTTGGATTTTTATATACCTTCTAAGCTACTTCCACTACCAATGCAACCAGATTTCAGAAGCGGGAAGACAAGTATAGGGTGTACGATTTTCTGGCCGGTCTGAACATTTCCTATAATCAGATTCACACTCAGGTGCTTAGTCGTGATCTCTTTCTTTCATTGGAGCAGTCTTACTTCTTTGTGCAATTGGAGGACAATTGCCACACTGCCATATTATCATAGTCTACCATCTCATGGTTATCAGGACCGTTCAACCCTTTTTCTGGGTTTGGGCCTCAGTTTAGTGGTAGTAACTCTGCTCGTTCCAGTGGTCGTCTTCTTCTGACTGTGAGCCTGTCCGATGCGAATATTGTGGTAAGGAATGACATACCAGGAGTTTTGCTGGAAACTTCATGGTTGCCTAGCTGCAGGTTCGAGCGCAGTCGTGGTCAGGGCCGAGGATCCTCTGTTCATCATTCTGAGACGTTTGAGTCTGCTCCTATCGGCGCCGCTCTTTCCAGTGTTGGTTCTTCTCTGTCCCGGGACAAGCTAGCCATGCTACGACGCCTCATGAGTCTTTTGGGCCTTTTGCTTTTACCACCGCCACTTCCATGGTTCCCTTTGCCTCCAACCTTGCTTTCTCAGGTATCCTTTTTGGTAGTCGTTATGCATCGATTGTCTCTCACCCTTGGATAATTTACACCGGTGCCACTAACTACATGACAAGTATCCCCAGTATTTTTTTCTCAATATTCTCCTTGTTCTGGTAAAGACAAGGTTTGTGTCATCGTGGTTCCCTTTCCTTTGTTTCTGGGAAGGGTCCCATTGCGTGTTCTCCCACTTTACCGTTGTCTTCCGTTCTTCATGTACCAATTTTTACTACTAACCTTCTTTCTGTTAGCCTCCTTACCTTAGTAAAGTGATTTTCTATCCTGCCCATTGCCTCTTTCAGGATCTGGTGACAAGGTGAACGATTGGCTATGGTAGGGTGCATGGTGGTCTTTATCTGCTAGACGATGGGAAACCAAATGTTCGTTCTGCACTTCAAACCCGTTTCACGCTGACTGCTGCTTCTAAGTTGTTACTTTAGCATAGTTTTTGGGCCATCCTCCAATGGGGACTCTATTTAATGTTTTTCTGCATTTATCTCATTACTGTAATTCTGAGGAGTTTTTTTCTTGTGATACTTGTGTTTTAGCCAAGCAAACTCGCTCTCTTTATTCTGTTTTAAAATAAAAGAAGTGTTGTTCCTTTTCTGTTGATTCACTCTGATGTGGGGGCCTTGCCTGGTGTATTTATGTGTCTGGTTTCTGCTGGTTTGTTACCTTTGTTGACTGTTACACTCGGGTCACTTGGATTTATCTCCTTTGTTACAAAAGTGAGGTCTTCAGCTGTTTCCAGATGTTTCACACCATGGTTTGCACTCAGTTCGATGCTACACTTTGGATTCTTCGTATTGACAATGGTATTGAGTATATGGATGATGCCTTCTAGCCTTATCTTGCCGCTCAAAGGATTCTTCATCACATTAGTTGTGTCGACACTTTAGCTCAGAATGGTGTTGCAGAGCGCAAAAATCGTCATTTACTGGAGGTTGTTCACTCTCTTGTTTGAGATGTAGGTTCCTCAGTAGTGGAGTGACGCTATTTTGACCACCGGCTGCCCCCTATCTGATAAACCAGATGCCGACTCGTGTTCTGGATTTTTGTGCTCCTGTTACTACCTCAATGGGGTCATCTGACTTTGCCATCCCTCCACGTGTTTTTGGTTGCGTGTGTTTTGCACAGAATCATCAGCATCTTGACAAGTTGGATTGTTGGCTACTTTGTTACTCTGAAGGGTTATCAATGCTACCACCCTCCTTCCTGGCGTGTTATGTGACTGTGGATGTGGAGTTTGATGAGACTATCTCATATTTTTCGTTGGCTCCTCTTCCGGGGGGTTGGGGGGGATCCGGTACTTGGTGACGGTAAATATGTGTAACTCATTGCTCCATTATCGGGGAGTGTGTCCGGTGATTGTATTAGTCCATGGGGAGATACAAAACCCTATGTAGGTCTATGTTCGACACCCTCAGCAGCAGCAACAACACCTAGACAACATCACCATTGCACCTTCTCTTCCCAACCTCTCGCCATCCCCTGATCTAGGTTCTGATTCCAGTCCTTCTTCATTTGGTAATCTCTCACCTGCTCCTCCAAGTCTTTCTAACCCATCTCTTGATTTACCCATTGCTGTCCGGAAGGGAATGAGATCTTATACATGTCACCCTATTGCTCAGGTGGTGTCATGTGACTCTCTGTTTCCATTCTATCGGGCTTTTGTGTCTTCTTTGTCTTCTGTTTCTCTTCTTTGAAACTAGCAGGAGACTCTTACCGACCCTAGATGGAAGGTGGCCATGGTTGAAGAAATGCAAGCCCTGAAGAAGCATGACACTTGGGACTTGGTTCCTCTTCCTCATACTAGTTATAAGTGGGTGTTTGTAGTAAAGTAGAACATGGATGGTACTGTGAATCGGTACAAGGCCCAGTTAGTGGCTTGTGGCTTCACTTAGACTTATGACCTTGACTATCAGGAGACTTTTGCACCTATTGCAAAGCTAAACACTATTCGAATGGTTGAGAACTGCAATAATGCGACATCAAAAATGCATTTCTTTACGTTGAAGTTGAAGAGGAGGTATACCTTGATGTTCCTCCTGGGTTCTAGACCTTAGCAGCACAAGGGAAGGTCTACAAGGGAAGGTCTGCAAGCTTAAGCGAGCCCTTTATGGCCTAAAGCAGTTTCCTCGTGCCTCATCGGTCGCTTTCGTAGGGAAATAGTGTCGAATGGCTACACTCAGAGCCATGCTGACCATACCCTTTTTATCAATCAGTTTAGTGATAAGATTGCTCTTTTTATTGTGTACGTGGATGGCATTGTGGTAACTGGAAGTGATATAGAGGAGATTGTGTATTTTAAGACTTATCTAGGTCAAGAGTTTGAGATCAAAGACCTTGAGAAGTTACTCTATTTCCTTGGCATTGAGTTTGCTTGCACCACTATGGGTCTTTTCCTATCTCAGAGGGAATATATATTAGATTTTCTTTCAGAGACAGGGATGCTTGGTTGTAAGCCCTCAGATACTCCACTAGAATTTAATGTTCGTCTCCCTAGCAAGGATAGGGATCCTGTCGATAAGGGTCAGTATTAGAAGTAGTGGGTAAATTGATCTATCTCTTTCACACTCATCGTGACATTGCTTTTGCTGTTAGCATGGTCAGCTAGTATATGCATGACCCTTATACTACCCATTGGGAAGCTGTACGCATCTTGCGTTATTTGAGGCTCTCGGCAAAGGGGTACTTCTCTCCTCTAATGGTCACCTACCGGTTGAAGCCTTCACTAATGCTGATTAGGGGCAGCTCCTCTGATGATCGTCGTTCTATTATTGGGTATGGTACATTTGTCGACGGCAACTTGGTCACTTGGCGAAGCAAGAAACAAGCTGTTGTTGCTTGGTCTAGCGCTAAGGCTGAGTTTCGGGCTATGTGTAATGTCATTTGTGAGTTAATGTGGCTCCAGCAATCGATGAGTAACTTAGCTATTCCCTATTCCTCTACCTATGATGCTCTATTGTGATAGCAAGTTTGTGATCAGTATTCTTGTCTAGCATGATCGCACCAAACATGTGGAATCGATCGGCATTTTATCAAGGAGAAGCTGGAGCAAGGACTGATTTGTGTTCCTTTCGTCAGAACTGGAGATCAATTAGCTGATATTTTTACCAAAGGTTAAGTGGTAAATTATTTCATGCCATAGTTTGCAGTTGGGCATGTGTGATAGTTATGCGCCAACTTGAGGGAGAGTGTTGTAATATGAGAATATGGGTTATGTCTAGGTTCGATGTATGTGGGGATATGTGCTGATTCATTCCTCTCCTACCTCACCGATTTCGTGTTCTTTCCTTTACATTTCTTTCTTTTCTTTCATGTTAATCCTTTTACTCTATAAATGAAGCTGACCTCTGTTCCTTCTAGACAAGTCAATTATTTCTCTCAACTTTTTGACTCTAGAACTGGAAATAAGAAATTCCAAACAGTAATTGACAGAAGACTGGAAAGAATATTCTGTAATAGATTATAGATTAGCATATCAGAGCAGCAAACATAAATTGAGAAGAGAGGGAAAAGACATGCGCATGATAGAAAGTTTCAGATCTGAACCGTTTAATGGAGAAGAAGAAAAGAGAAGAGAAAGGAGGATACGAGTCAGGAGTTCCACCTGATCCTCCGAGTTGGCATCCCACCAAACTCAATCTTAGAATGCCACCTCACCAATCTTATGTAATAGATTATAGATTAGCATATCAGAGCAGCAAACAGAAATTGAGAAGAGAGGGAAAAACATGCACATGATAGAAAGTTTCAGCTCTGACCCATTTAATTGAGAAGAAGAAAAGAGAAGAGAAAAGAGGATATGAATCAGGAGTTCCACCTGATCCTCCGAGTTGGCATCCCACCAAACTCAAGCTTAGAATCCCACCATGCCTTCCAAATTGCTAGGTAAGGGAAACTGCCTCCAGCATTAGTATCCTTCTCGTTGCAAAAAACAAGTTTCCACAGAAAAGCAAACAAAATTTTTAAGAGAAATAACAATTAGCATTCAAAGTACGAATTCTTTTGTCTGTGCTGTGACTGCCATCCCTGGATATGAATGAAGATCTTTTTTTTTTACTGGAACTAACAAGTCCTGTTACTTGGTCTCACTAAAACTGTACGTTAAACATTCCAACTTATCCAGATGTGAGTTCCTGCTATGATTCACAGTTTGGATTTTAGAATAAGAGGTCAAATTATGTCCTTTTCATGCATATTCTTTTGATTGGTGTAGGAAAAAATTTTCTGATAAAAATAGTAAAAGGGTAAAGGGAGAAATGCAAAAGCCGCGCCATGAAAGCCTAATACCCTGGAGGGTCATAAGCAGACCACGGTATACCCGTGTAAAATCCCGATGCATAGGAACCTCCAAAATATATCCAAACATCACATGAATCACCTAAAATAGATCCTTTGTAGGCAATAAACACTGTAACACTGTAAAAGAGAAAACCAAAGAAAATGACCAATAGAAGGGAGAGAAATCATGGAGAGGGGGAGAGATTGATTGTGTTTATCTCCCCCTATCCCTCTACAATTTATAATCAATTAGGCAGCCCATGTATAACTATCAACAATCCATATACAGCCATACATATATAGTCAATATATGGCTGTCCATGTACAGTCCATATACAGCTGTCCATATACAGCCAATGCACTACTAAGACACACCTAAGACCTAGTCATCATAAGACAAAGAAAGGAAAGATTAAAGACTGCATTCTTAACACTCCCCCTCAAACTGGAGTATATATGTCATCGAGACCCAGCTTGGAACACTAGAGAAGAAAAGTTTCCTTGAACAAAGCTTTTGTAAATATGTCACCAAGTTGTGAGCTGGAGCGAGTAAATGGGGTAAAAACCACTTTACGCATTACAGCATCCTGAACAAAGTGGCAGTCAACTTCTATATGCTTAGTCCATTCCTTGAACACTAGATTATTGGCAATGTGAATAGCTGCTTGATTATCACAATACATAGGAATAGGTTGAGTGATTGAAAACCCCAGTTCACCCAAAATATTCTTCACCCACATAAGTTCTGTAGTAGTTTGAGCCATAGCCTGATACTCGGCCTCAGCACTGGATTGAGCAATAGTAGTTTGCTTTTTGCTGCGCCATGTGATGAGGTTCCCTCTAAGGAATGTATAGTAACCAGTAGTTGAATGTCGATCATTATCAAACCCGGCCCAATCAGCGTTTAAATAACCAGAGAGTTCAATATTACTTTGAGACCGATAAAGTAACCCTTTACTGGGAGCACCCTTGAGATATCGTAATATGCGACATGCAGCTTCCCAATGAACTTGTTTTGGAGCCTGCATAAATTAACTAACGACTCCCATAGCATAGGATATGTCAGGCCTGTGATAGTAATATAAAGTAGCTTGCCAACAAAATGACGATACTAATGGACATCTGCATAATCCTCCCCATCACGGGTAGCAAGTTTAAGATGAGGATCCATAGGAGTGTCAATTGGTTTATACTCAAGCATACTAGTGTCAGTGAGGAGATCAATAATATACTTTCTTTGGAAGAAACTAACACCTTTGGGGCTTCGAATTACTTCAATGCCAAGGAAGTAATGAAGCACACCCAAATTCTTTATCTGAAAATGTTGATGGAGATAGGCTTTCATTTCATCAATACCCTATAAGTCATCTCCAGAAATAATGATGTCATCAACATAGACCACAAGGATAACTACCTTGGAATTGCGACGACGAACAAAAACAGAGTGATCAGTATAACAAGGTGTGAATCCATAATCAACCACAACCTTAGTAAACTTGTCGAACCATGCCCAAGGCGACTGTTTTAATCCATAAATAGCCTTGTGGAGCTTACACACTCTAGTGTCCCCCTGAGCAACATACCCCGGAGGTTGCTCCATATAGACCTCCTCCTGTAAGTCACCATATAAAAAGGTGTTCTTGACATCCAACTGAAAAAGAGGCCAATCCAAATTGACGGCAAGGGAGATAAGCATCCGAACAGAATTAAGCCGAGCAACGGGTGAAAAAGTTTCAAAATAATCCACTCCTTATGTTTAAGTAAACCCTTTTGCAACTAGGCGAGATTTAAGACGCTCTACTGATCCATTAGGATTATATTTCACAGTAAAAATCCACCGACAACGAACCACATCCTTCCTTAAGGGCAATTCTGTAGGGGACCAGGTATTCCGTGAAAGAAGAACATCCTTCTCAGCATCCATAGCCCGTTTCCACTCAGGTTGGGATAATGCCTTAGTATGAGAGGTTGGAACTTCTGTATGAGCTAAGGCATAGGCAAAGTTTTGGTCCAACATAGGAAGGTGAAAGGTAGAGACATAATGAGCAATAGGATATAATGGGAACTGAGTGCAAGAGCGTATACCTTTCCGTAATGCAATAGGAAGATCATCCGACGAAGGTTGCGAGGAGGATGGGGTAGAGACTGGAGTGACAACTAGCACCTGGTCAGGGACAGCAACAGTTTTCCGACAACGTTGATGTACCTGTAGTGGGGCCTCAATAGTAGTCGACTCAGGGGCAAGAGAGGAAACAAACTAGGATCCTGGATTAAGACCGGAACTGGTGGATCAGGGTATGGAGCAGGGTAATAGGGTGTATGTTCGAAAAAGGTGACATCAACACTTACCACCTAGCGCCCTGTCTGAGGGTCATAACAACCATACCCCTTCTGAGTGCGAGAGTAACCAATAAACACACACTTAACAGCACGAGGCGATAATTTATCAAGTCTAGGACGAAGGTCATGTACATACCAGGTGCATCCAAAAGTATGAGGAGGGATGACAAACAGAGGAGAGGATGGACAAAGAAAAGATATGGGAGCTTGATTCTGAAGAACTGAAGACGGCATGCAATTAATCAAGTAGCAAGCAGTCAACACAGCATCACCCCAAAAATATCGAGGCAAATGTATATGAAGGAGAAGAGAATGGGCGACCTCTAATAAGTGATGGTTTTTACGTTCTGCAACTCCATTTTGTTGTGGAGTGTAAGAACAACTAGTCTGATGAATGACACCTTTGGATGCACAGAATAAGGAGATAGCAGTCTGAGTGTATTCAAGAGCATTGTCAGATCGAAAAATCTTAATGCCAATATCAAATTGATTCTGTATTTCGAAATAAAATTGTTTGAATACAGAAAGGAACTCAGAGCAATCCTTTAGCAAATATAACTAAGTAGTTCTAGAGTAATCATCCACAAATGTGACAGAATAGCTAAAACTAGAACGACTCTTGACCTTAATGGGACTCCAAATATCAGAATGGACTAAGGAAAAAGGAGTTGTACTTATAGTTATATTACGTGACGGGAAAGAAGAACGGTGGTGTTTTCCTAATTGACATGCCTTACACCCAAGAGTAGTGACATTTTTGCAACCAAAAACCATGAGTTGAAGATGAGAGAGAGAAACATGACCCAACCAAACATGCCAAAGCATTGGTGAAACCTTAGTGGTAGTAAGTGTAGCGGTAGAGGATGGGATGGTGTCTAAGTAATATAGTCCATCCTTCTCATGCCTCCCCCCCCTCCCCACTAAGCGTCGCCTTCTTCTAAAGATCCTGAAATACACAACAGGTAGGGGAAAAGGTGATGGAACAGTTTAAGGTATTAGCCAAAGAGCTAACGGATAATAAAGTCATGGGTAGATGAGGGGCATGAAGCACAGATGAAAGAGATAAACTAGGGGATAGAGGAACAGTTCCCTTACCAAAAACATTGGTAGCAGATCCATCAGCAAGGTAAACATTGGACGGTTGTACAGAATGGGTAAAAGAAGAGAATACAGATAACTTACCAGTCATATGAGACGAGGCTCCCAAGTCAATAACCCAAGGGGTAAAGGCCATGGATGCAAAGAAGGCAGCATTACCTGTATGCGCCAAAGTAGCAGTGGGTGGAGCATTGCCGTGAGTATCCAACTGATTGAGCCGAGCCAACAGATTATGCAAATCATCATTGGATAATGTAACAGTAGAAGAGGAACCTCCATCAACAGAAGGGTCAAGTGCGGGGGTATCACTTTGGGATGTAACAACACCGGCTACCTGAGAAGAGGACCCTGAATTCCATTGAGGAGACTTACCATTTTTCACCCAACAGCGATCAACAGTGTGGTTCTGTTTACCACAATAAGAACAGATACGCATTGAAGCATCACTTCTGCCATCACAATACCTCGACCACGATCACAACCTCTGCCAGAGCTACCCCGACCTTGGTTGCTACTAGAAGTGAACAAGGCAGAGTTGTCATTGGTAGTAATGTTGTTGGACTTGGAGAAAGTAGGGTTAACAATACGCTGAACACGGTAGAAGGCCTCATTCAAGGTCGAAACTTTCTCTCCAGCAAGCAATTGGCTTTAAGAGGCTGAAACTCAGAACTAAAACCAGATAGAATAGTTGCCACCTAAAATTCTGCACGCTGAGCCTTTAAAGGATTGAGGTTAGTAGTAAGGGGTTGATGGACATTTAGTTCTTCCCAGATTCCTTTAAGAGAGCTATAAAATTCCGCAATAGACCTGTCTCCCTGTTTACAATTTAATAAACGTTCATATTAATCATAAACACGAGATAAGTTTGTATCTTGAGAGAAGATCTCCTGTAAGTCATTCCAAATGCCCTTGGCTATTGTGTGAAACATGACATTAGCAGCCATAGAAGGTTCCATACTATTAAACAACCAGACCATGACAGTAGCATTCTCGCGGGTCCAATTGCCATATCTCAAATCCTTGGACTCTTGGGGATCATCGTATATATAAGCCAACTTATCCCTAGCAGTGAGATAGATGGTCACAGCTTGCTTCCACGGCAGAAAATTAGATGAGCCAACCAATTTGATTGAAGTAATTTGGACATGAACACCATCTACATGATTCTTAGATTCAGTCATGTTTGGAAAATAGCTAAAACAAGAAAGAGAGATATTTGTCCAGAATCTTACTGCTGTAGCAATGGGGTATCCTTTAAAAAAAAATTGCTTCTTATCTTTCACTGCTACAGAGGTACAACATGTAATATAGGAATGAATACCAACAAAAACTGCTGAATAACATGAGTTAAAAATACCAGGTAGCGCTGGTGGCTGAACACATTGATATCAAAAAAAAATATTGGGCTGAAGAAAGAATAGCTCTTGAACAGGAGCAATGTAATAGAATCACAAAAAAACTCAGGAATTGTGCATCATTCTCAGAACTGATGAAGAACAGATTCCAACAAATACCGTGTTGAGATCCCATGTTAATCGACTCCATCTTATCGAGGTTTGAGTCTAGAATTCATGGGACAAAATTAGGGAAAGAGAAGAGAAGAGGGAGAACTGAAATAGACTCTTAAACCAGCAACCAAAAACTTGCAGCAAAAGTTTATCAACCTCGCTCTGATACCATGTAACACTGTAAAAGAGAAAACCAAAGAAAGTGACCAATAAAAGGAGATAAATCGTGGAGAAGGGGAGAGATTGATTGTGTTTATCTCCCCCTATCCCTCTACTATTTATAATCAATTAGGCAGCCCATGTACAACTATCAACAGTCCATATACAGCTGTACATATACAGTCAATATACTGCTATCCATGTACAGTCCATATACAGCTAATGCACTATTAAAACACAACTAAGACCTAGTTATCATAAGACAAAGAAAAGAAAGATTAAAGATTGTAATCTTAACAAACACTAAGGTTCAGGTTAGAGATGTAGTAAGCTAAAATTTCATTTGTAAAATGAACAGAGTGGGGTCCACGAAAATTTGCATTGCATCCAAACACAAGGAAAACTAGGGGCTGATTAAAATTTTTTTATTCTATTTCACTTTCTTGTATTGCCCACACTCCCAGTTTCTTTCAATGAAAATATTATTTTACTTTTCTAAGCAAACAGAGCCTTAGCAAAACCTGTTACAGCATAGCAGCCAATCCTCACACACACTGAGACGGCCACCTTAATGAAAAGCCCGAGAGTGAATTCACAATAAGAAATTTAGGCCACCTCCAAAATCTTTATGGGTACCTGCTACTTCATATGCTGTGCCTCCCTAAGAAAATACTCATTTTCTCTTCCACAATTATTCTTGCATTAGTTCACAATGTTATTGCAACTGTCCTTTTATAATTTTTCATTTCCTTTTGGTTCAGAGTACTTAAGATGATGCAAGCTGTGGCTTCTCACAAAGCTGAGAACAGGATGAGCTTAGCAGCTGTTGCAGCTTGCATGGCGCCCTTACTTCTTCGTCCTCTTCTGGCCGGAGACTGTGAGCTTGGCAATGATTTTAAAATGGGTGGGGATGGTTCTGTTCTGCTTCTGCAAGCTGCTGCCGCAGCTAACCATGCTCAAGCCATTGTAATCACTCTGCTAGAGGAGTACGACAACATATTTCGGGTAGGTTTCACTTATAATTTCTTTGTCAAATGAGTAGAAATGGATCTTTTGTGATTCCTTCATGAGTCAAATTCTGCTACATGTTATGATAACTTTGGTAGTAAGAGGAAAAAAAAAAAAAAAAAAAAACCTTTAACAAATATTTTTTATGGGGAAAATTATTGTTTCCCTTGGTCTACTTTCATAACCTGATTGGGTCATTTTTTAACTATTCCTCTGTAACTCAAATTTTCTTTATAATGACATACACCGCATCAGACTCTTAGGCTCTGTTTGGCAACAATTTGTGGGAGTGTTTTTGGGCTGAGAGTGTATTTTTTATTTTATTTTATTTATGCTCTCGGGAAGAACTCTATGGGATAATAGTTTGTTTGGCTACGGGGATAAGCTCATTGCCAGTAACACCATGTGTGCCATGGAGAAAGACAAATGGTTGTAACTTGTCAGTATGTTTTACTGCATCTTCAGCAAAAAACCTGTACAACTATGACAAGTTACAGATGGGACTGAGCAAATTTTTTGGCATGCAGTTTTTATTTATTTATTTATTATGTATGCAAGAGCAATAAATTGACAATGCTAATTATTTACAATACCATTAAGTAAAATAAAATTTGGATTTCAGAAACAGATTACTGCCATCGCCTAAGACCCTTCCCCAACCATATATCTAACAAGTAACAACCAGATCCTCCATCACTAATGTGTACACCTCAAAATTTCAGCACAAGAACATTTTCCTGAAGTTTTATATAAAATATTTAGCTAAGATTTTAAGACCATGTCCTACTATTGGACCATTATAGAAATGGATGGCTTTCTTGAACTATCAATTTGTCTGGTTTGATACCCCTAGCTTTCTTCTTAACATAAAATTTTCCCTTTCCTTATTTTTAACAAGATAACACTGTGATAAGGAAGCACGTAAAAAGTTCCTGGCACTGAGGCTGAAGGTGATTCCCTCCTTTGTGCATCATGTGTTTGGTATCAATCCATGGTCCTCTTCAACTGCACTCCCAGAAATGCAGAAAAAGGAGAGGTTGATCCAAAAACATCAGTTAAACTGAACCTATAAACTCTTTACTATTATTTTTGCTTTTGTGTTTTTTTTTTGCAGGAAAACCTTAAACCTGAAACTATTAACCCAACCATGAAAGTGTTTAGTGGAGATGAACTCCCCTGCAAACCAGGTCACCAGAGAGCATGGAAAGATCACTTTCAATGTGCAGATGGCTGGAAACATGAATTTGCAGAAAAAGGTGATGTAGATAGTGTATAAATTAGAGAGAAAAAGAAGAAGAAAATAAAGAGAAGGAAGAGAAGGAGAAGAGGGTGGACTGCTGTAACTTTTGGGAGTCTCAATGATAATGAGAACTCCCTATAGCATTCACATATATAGGGAACACCTTAAAACATTACCAAAAATAAGAAAATAAGGGGAAGGGGCCACAGCGCTATCGGGATTAGCGCCAGCGGTAGATGGACCCTTATGGGCCTTCCCTCTTATAGTGATATACAATAACAGATTGGTTCCAGCCATGGTTCTAAATTTCGGCCGAAATTTTGGTTTCGGTCTGAAATGTTTCGAAATTTCATTGGCCCAAAATGAAACCAGGGTTCGAAACAGAAAAATACTATATTTCGGTCCGAAATCAATGTTTTGACCAGGTTTCGGTCGAAATCTCTACTTTTGGCCGAAATTTGGTCCAAACACCTTATAAACTATCTAGTTTCGGTCAAAAGTTGGTGTACTCTGACTTGTACAAGCCAGAGTAATACAACACAGGGAATAGTATACAGGAGGGATAGTATACAACACACAACATACAACACTTATTTATTACTAATATCATTTAAGTAAATACATTTACTTGAGATATTAAAACAAACACCTCCCATTTGGATCCAATAAAAGTAGTCTAAAATTCAAATTCCAACGGAATAAAAAGTTAACTTTTCAGTTCAAGAACGAAAACTAAATTTTTAATCACGGGGCGATTTTCAACTTTCAAATGCTAGTTTTTTTCTCTAATCTAAAAATTCTATAAATCTTATTAGAGTACAATATCAATAAAAACCAAGAGTCCATCAAAATAATCTTTTGTTTTGATGTCCAGAAAATTATTTTTATTCAGACGATTTTAAACAGTATTTGTATACTCTTTGACCGGAACGTAACTCCTTCAATATAATTCAGATCCAAACAATCTTGGATTTATTGCAAAGCTGATTATGCTAGTTTTTCAACAACTCTGACATTGTTTGAATCCGAGTTATATTGAAGTAGAATCGCTTCGGACAAACCTTGTTTAGAGTATGCGAATACTATTTAAAGTCATCTGAATGGAAATAATTTTTTGGACATCAAAACAAAAGATTATATTAATGGACTCTTGGTTTTTAATGATGTTTTACTCTAATAAGATTTATGAAAATTTTATATTGGAGAAAAAAGCTAACATTTGAAAATTGAAAATTGCCCCGCGATCGAAAATTCAGTTTTTGTTCTTGAATTGGAAAGTTGATTTTTTATTCTATTGGAATTTGAATTTAAACTATTTTTATTGGATTCAAATGGGGGGTGTTTGCTTATTTATGAATAATATCTTAAATAAATGATATAAAAGTTAATAAACATTTACTTTAATGATATTAATCATAAATAAGTGTTGTATATTATCCCTTCTGTATACTATTCCTTGTCTTGTACTACTCTTTTTCCCTCAAAAAATACATTTCGAAACAAAAAAGACAAAAAAATACCCGATTTGGCCATTTCGGCTGAAATTTCAGTTTTGACCCTGGCTGAAACCAGGTCTGAAACCAAAATTTAGAACCTTGGTTCTAGCACAAGTATTCATCTTGGAAAATGCCTAAATCCAAGTCCAAATGGCAGTATAATGGGTTAATAAGTAGCCTAATTGGTTAAATGGTGTAACAAAATAGAAAGGGAAGGCTACCCAAGCACATTATCGTGAGAGAGCAAGCGAGAGAGAGAGAGAGAGAGAGAGAGAGAGAGATAAAAGAAAGGAGGGAGAGTGTGTGTGTTTGGGTAGCCTTCCCTTTCTATTTTGTTACATGGTATCAGAGTAGGTAGCGTTTTGAGAGTCATTTAAAGGTCTCTGTTCTGGTGTGCAGCCACCTCTGCTGTTGCTACTTCCTTTCCGATTTTGTTACATATGGGTTATAGGTTGAGACCTTTTATGTTTTCCTTTGTAGTGGGTTTATTTTGGAAGCCCATATGTGGGTGACAAGTAGCCCATATGAATTGAGAAGTCTTAAGGGTTGTTAGTGAAGTTTAAGGGTTGTTAATGAACTTAGTTTCATTGAATAGTGAGACCTTGAAAATCTAAATATCATTAATTATATTAAAAAAAGTCACAATGGAAGTCCTTGGAAATAATCAAATCATTAACTGCAGGAGGAAGTCCCAATGAAGGTCTAGAACCATCTCAGCTACTCTATAAAAGGAGTTGTCTTGTAATCATTTGAGTAATGGATTCACTTGAAAGGAAAGTAGGTGAGAGAGTAGATGAGGAATAAATTAGCACTCTTATCCCCATATAGGTCGAACCTAGACATAATCCCATAAAACCATACTACAACACTCCCTCTCAAGTTAGAGCATAGATATCAACCATGCCCAACTTGGAAATAATAGGATGAAAGGTCTTTCCCAAAAGAGGATAAAATTTGAAGTTAAAAATTTCAAGAAACATATTTTCTTCCAAGGAGTAGATTCAAGATTAAGGTAAGGAAGACAAATATGCCTTAGTAAAAGCATCAACCAATTGATCTGTAGATGTGACAAATGGAATGCATTTGTCTTTGTTCTAATTTCTCTTTGATGAAGGGCGGGTCAATTTTCACATGCTTCATTCGATCGTGCTGAACTAGATTATGAGCAATGCTAATGGCCGACTTACTATCACAAAGAGGCACATAGGGAGCTGACTAGGGATGTGAAGATCTTGAAGGAGTCCTTTAAGCCACAGAAGCTCGTAGATACCATGGGTCATTGCGCTAAACTCAGCATCTGCACTGGAGTGGGAAACCACTGCTTGTTTCTTACTTCGCCAGGTAACCAGATTACCACTGACCAAGGTACAGTAGTCTGAAGTAGAACGTTTGTCATCCATAGAGCTTGTCCAATCAGCATCAGTGTAGGCTTAACACACATATGATCATGGGGAGATAGGAGAACTCCTCGACTTGGAGTAGACTTCAAGTAATGCAGAATCTGATAAAAAAACCTCTAAATGGTTGCAGAATGGATCATGCATGTACTGACTGAAGTTGTGGTGACGTCCGACATGGCTGATATTGAGAGTTAAAATATCCTGAACTAGGTCATATGTAAGGTTTTAAGTATCGTATTGATACGGGCCCTATCGTACGATAAGTATTGGTATCAACAGTAGTCGATATGATACATGTGGATAAGTCTCTTAAATCTAAAACCAAAAGTATATCGACCGTATCAGTCCGATACGGCATGATGCCTTGATACAAATGATATGTATCAATACATATTTTGGGCCATTTAAAAAAAAAAAACCAAACTTGTATCGGTTTTTCTCAATAAAAATATTATAGTCAGTCGATCTTCCTCTCCTCCATAAAGAAGGTTCTTATGCCTCAGCATCAAGTCCGCTGTCAAATCCGCCCCGGAGCTTGAATTTGACTTTGTTGGTACTATACCTGCACCTGAAGGACAGTTTGAGAGCGAAGCGGACAACTATCCTCGATTTGTCAATGAAGCGGTTCTTGCTATTCCGCAGCAAAGTCATCCAAGTGCTGAAGCTCGCTTCTCCCCCTCTCCTATTGAACAAATTGTGGGTTTCAATTCAATTTCCAGCTGGCTGGTTTTGATGCAAAAAAGACAAAACGGGATTGGATTTCCACTCATAAGGAAGGAAGGTTAGATACATTTGACAGGGCTGTATTTTTGGTTGAAATGGTATGGTGTTCAAACTCCTGAGATGCAGTCTAGACAACGGGCCCTCCCCTTTCTGACTGGACTGACTCGGGGAAGGGTCAATCTCCTCCGGAGCATGCTTCACAGCCACTCATTCGTCCTGACAAAAGGTATACGAATCTCTCTCTCAGCGATTCCTTTCTCCGCTAATCACCCCTTCCCAACCAGCCCGCCCGATCGATCTTGTTAGATCAGTGAATTCATATGTGAGATCTTGTAAGATCTTGTAAGCATGCTATATAAGTCGATACTGTCGATACTAGGTCGATACACAATCTGTCCTTCATCTTCTCTATGAACTGAGAATAGGGCTGCAACCAAGGATTGAAAGATCTCACCTACACACTTCAAATCCTTCCAAAATAGCATAGGGGTTTCATTATAAACCCAAAAATGACCCTAAAGCAAGCATCAAACACTATGTTGAGCAAGAATCAAGTTGTGATTTCATCCTTGAAGATCCATGTGCGGAAAAGCTAGGTATGACCTGCAATTTGTTATTTTTCATCCAAAATTTGATTTTTTTAAGTTGCTTCCTCTCTTGAATCGGTGCATCATGGACTAATATGATGAGTCCATGCATCAAAAAGTAGTTTAAACATTGGATTTGAGTAAGCATTTAAGATTTTTTTAAAAGAACACTTACTACTTTGAAAAAAAAAAAATTTCTCAAAAATGAATCTTACCATTTTGTATCTTTTATTTGATGTTTGTAAAGTGTCAATCTTCCAAGTTTAAACATTCCCTTTAATTTTCGGTTTTCTTTTTTATTTTCTGAAAAAAATAAAAAATAAAATTTATAAATTCTTTTTTTTTTTCTCAAGTAAATGTGCTCCAAAATGTATGCTAATTTTCTGGCTTTCAATCAAGTATGCAAACTAGGTATGTTGCATATTTGAAACTATGATTTTAATTTCATGTTATTTATTTTTAATTTTTACAGTTTAAAAAAAAAATCCAAAAAATCTGTTATTTATTATATGTTTAAATTTCTGTTTTAATTTATGTTTTTTATTAATATACTTTTCATGAATAATGCAAAATATTTTTATGTTTTTCTTCACATGAACCATTTTTCTATTTTTATTATATGTTTAAATTTCTGTTTTAATTTTCTGTTTTTGATTATTATATTTTTCATGAATATTGCGAAGTATTTTTCTCTTTTTCTTCACATGATTCATTTTTCTGTTTTTATTATATGTTGAAATTACAGTTTTAATTTTCTATTTTTGATTATTATATTTTCATGAATAAGGGAAAGTATTTTTCTGTTTTTCTTTCATGAATCATTTTTTTTTCTATTTATAATATGTTTAAATTATTGTTTTAATTTTCTGTTTTTGATTATTACATTTTCATGAATGTCAGTATTTTTCTGTTTTTCTTCACATGAATCATTTTTCTGTTTTTTTATTTAATTTCAGAAATCATTTTTCTTTTTATTGCTGGAAAATAAGAAATAATGTATAAAATTATTGGCTTTATGCATGTTATTTTTTATGAACTTTGTATGTCGTGTCACGTGTGGTGTGTGGGAATATGACGAGAAAAGACATTGGTTGGAATTATTGCATTAAAATCGATGGGAATCGATTAATGACAAGGTGCAATTTCTATAGCACTGAACATGATGGAGGTGGAGAGATGAGGCAAAAGCAACATATGGCAGGGAGTTATGCGAATGTGAAGAAGTACACAAAATGTCCTATCAAGTTGAGTAGGGCAATGGAAAACACTTGGCAAAAGGAAAGGCAAAAGGAAAGAAGAAGGATGATGACAAAATATATACACAAAATCTTATGGATTCAAACGAGCCAATAGATTTAAAAGATTATCAGGGGTCAGATATGGAAGCTGAAGATGGGATTCGACAGACGATGGCTGCCTCAGGCATGAGGTTCCAGTGAAACAATGGGATGAAGAGTAGTTGAGAAGTTCAATGTCTCAGGGTGCTAGTGGTAGTGGTAGTGGTAATGGTTCTGGGATACAAACACAGTCAAGCAAGAAATCAGCTGGTTTAAGTAAATCAGCAAGTGCCCGGGGTATGTTTGACCCACTTAAGGACATGGCAAGGGGAAAAAGAACTTGGACATTCATGACATGGGCCCTAAAGTCCTCTCAGATCTCGAGATGCAGGGTAACAAAGGATAGAAGAGCTCATGCATCCAAAGTCATTAAGTGAGAGAATGGGAAAGTTTATTTCTAGATGGTTCTGTAGTACCTTTATTCCAGCACACAAGGCCAAAGATCCATATTCAAGGCAATGGTGCAGGAGATACAACGCTGTGGACCAAGTGTGACGCCACTTACACCTTATCAGATTGCTGACCCATACTTTGGATGCCATTGTAAGTGAAGTTGATGAATATGTAATTATCTTCAACCAGAAGTGGCCCCAATATGGAATCACTATCATGTGTGATGGTTGGAGTGGGTCAATACGGTTATCCATCATCAACTTGCTTATTTATTGTGATCGGCATACCATTTTCCTCAAGTCACTCTACGCATCAGAGCATGTTATATCTTTTACATCTGATGGATGAAGTTGTTGAGGAAGTTTGAGAAGAAAATGTAGTTTAGATTGTTACAAATAATGCTCCAAATTATAAGAGGACTGAACATACACTTATAATGAAGAGGCAACATCTATTTTGGATACTTGTGCTGCACACTGCACTGATTTGATGTTTAAAGAAATTTGCCAAATAAATGATGATGAAGAAACACAACCACCATCACAAACACAAGCACAAGACCAAAGCGAGAGTAATTCTGAAGACGAGGTCAGGTGTTCAGTATGGAGGCACTATTCCTGAGGAGAGTGATGATGATGATGATGATGATGATGATGATGATGATGATGGTGATGATGATGGTGGTGATGGTGATGATGGTGGTAGTGGTAGTAGTAGTAGTGGTGATGGTTTGCAAACATATGATCTAGACTCCGGTGTAGTTCACAGGCGAGGAGGCATAGACCCATGCAACCCAAGATGATAATCACGGTGGTCACCCACAGCCTAGGAGTTACAATTTTGGAAAGGTAAGCAGTGGGACCAAGTTGATGATGCTGATATGCTTACACTTGAGATGGAGTCAATGAGCATGAGTTCAGAACCAAGTAATGCTCCTTTACTAATGCATTATGGAGGAAATCTTGATTCTTTTTTTGACATTCGGAGTACATCATTTGAAAGTTCAAGGAGGAGTCCGATTAAGACAGTGTGGCTCCTAGCAACGAAAATGTCGACTCCAGATGAGTATTCATGGTTCTATCATGAGTGGGTTAAACACTATCATCATTATATGGACTGGGGTGGGTATTGCACATATGTAAAAAAATATCTACCAAATCTTATTGGTTGCACCCCTTCCTGAGACTTATAACTCTGAGTATGAACTAGCCTGTAACTCGACATGGTATTAGACGGAGTAATATGAATGTAAGAAATATTTTCCTTCTTAATGTTGCTAATTATAATGTTTGTATGCTTTAAAATTATGTTTTGTATGTTCCCTAATCATTTTCTTGCTTATCTTGCCCCGTATTCATGCGTATCCACTGTATTCACGATACGATACGTCTCTTAAATTTGTCCGACCGATACGATACCAATATGCGATACTTTAATCCTTGGTCATATGCAACTCAGACTAGTCCGAAAAGACTTCAATGATCAACTAGTTCTTGATTTAAGGCAAGAGAACAAGATCGTAACGTAAGGCATAATCAGCAGCCCTCGGTGGAGATCATCACCACCAAGGGTGAAAGAGTGGCTGCGCCTCTAGGTGGAGGCAACAGTAGAACGGAGTGGAAGCCAGAGGCGAGCCAAGAGGGGGGAGAGAGAGAGAGAGAGAGGCGGTGCTAGCTGGGGTCGGCGGAGCTAGATGGTGGCTGGTGGTGGTGTCGGCATTATGGTTTTTATCTGAATGAATATCTTAGCTCTGATACCATGTGGAATTTAGAACAATGATTTGACTTGTCTAGATTGATAGAGGTCATTCTTTATTTATAGAGTAATGGATTTACATGAAAGGAAAGTAGGTGAGAGAGTAGGTAAGAGAGTAGGTGAGGAATGAGTCAACACTCTTATCCCCACATACGTCGAACCTAGACATAAACCCATAAAGCCCATAGTACTACAAAAACCATATAATGATATTAAGTTACACTATTATGTGAGAAACAGAGCTGCAGTGAGACATTGTTCTTGGTGAGAAGCTGGGTGGTTAGTAAGAAGCTAGCTTAGGCTTGGAATGGGACTCTTCAAGTCTTATCTTTGTCTTCAATCAAGCAAGTCATTTCTTTCATGTGCATGCTATATTTTTCCTAATTTGTGTTATTTAGCTAAAATCATTTCTATCCCTTGATCTATTAAAACCGATCTTCTCTCAATGCTGTTTACTAAACGTTCACTATGAGTATGGTTTTTCCAATTGAATTCCAATCCCTAACCTTAGGTGATTTGGACCCACAAATAAAGTCATGGCAAATTTAAGAGAGAAACAAAGATAGAGAGGGAGAGAGAAAGAGGGAAGGATGAAAAGAGGAAGAGTGGCACAGGGGGTTTCCGAAAGAGGGGGAAGAGAGAGAGAGGGAGAAGAGGGAGGAACGGAGAACGACAACAGTGATTGTTGGAGATTAGGTGGGGAGAGAGAGAGAGATGGAGATTGGAGATCGGGAGTGTATATGGTTGAGCGAGAAGTTCGTTTAATGAACAAGTGAATGTTGGGTAAAGTTTACCTCATTTTTTTCTGCTTCTGTCTCAGAATTTCTCCAGGAGAAATGAAGCAGTTTCTATACGCTTCTCCATTTTTCCACTCCAGAAGCTCAGTTCACTCCCATGGAGTACAAAAACAAAGTGGTGGGAGGTGTGACCAAGCACATTTCTGCTGCTTGCCTGCTTTTCCACTACTGTGGAGTGAAAAAGCTACTGTGGAGTAAAAAAGCACCAGACATTCCTGTGAAGTGTTACCAAACATGGTCTTAATTCTTACCAAAAAAAAAAAAAAAAACATGGTCTTAATCTCCCATATACATGTCAGGGTCTCATATTTGATTCCAAGTAGACCATCAAATACCACTTTGCTATTTGTTAAATTTATTGAATTATAGTTTTGCCACTGTCGTTGGGGAAAGAATAAGGAAAAGAAGCAGAAGCAGTGGCACCATTCACATTGAACTATTGGACTGGTTTTCTGCTGCTGCTTCGTCTCCTTTCTCCAGTAAAGGAAAAAGAAAAAAAAATTAGAAAAAGAAAGAGAGAAGGGGTGCTTAATAAGGGTCAAATCAGGGTTTTAAAAACCTATTATCACCAAGGGAAAAAATATGTTGGGAATCTTAAATCGTGAAAGAATGAAAGGATGAGAGGGGTGTATGGGAGCCTGTGTGGGTTGAGGGAAGAAGTGGGAAATTCTCAGTTTGATCTTTCTATAAGAAGTCACACAATGGAGGCAAGGCTTTCCCATCCAAGGTGATTTGGAATCATTGGGTTCTTCCTCTCGGGTATGTTTCTTTATGTGGACGGCAGTTCAAGAGAAAATATTTACCATGATTAACTTATTAAAGGAGGGTTTGGAAACTTAGGAGTGTAGCATTTTATGTGGGGAAGCTCAAGATTATGTCAATCATCTGTAGTTTACTGTGGAGATATAGGGAGGATGTCTAGAGGTAGTTAGAATCAACTGGAGTGGGAGAGGGTCCTTTGGAGGGTAGAACTGCAGTGCTCTGAAGAATGATCTCTTTTGCAATACATTGTAGCAAAATATAGAGCAATGAAGCATTTTGAAAGATCATCATGGCTATGTCTGGATATCAAAGCTCGGTTTTTCCTCAACAGCATACATCCAATATGGTCTGAAATAACCATTATTTATGTTTTGACAGTCCAAATTCTAAAACCAAAATACTTTACTGACTTTAACCAAGATTGTCTATGAGTAAAAAACTACAAGAGTTTGATTGAAGTCATTAAAATGTTTTGGTTTTGTAACCAAAAATCAAAATAATGTCATTAGATATATTCATTGTGATAAACCAAGAAATATTATATAATATATTTTTTTCATCCTTTTCTTTCTTATATATATTGCAGTCTTACCATATTTTTATTTTGGTGTGTTTCGTGAGCTTATGAAAGTTTTGCAGGATGATCAGCTCCAAGATGGTTCCTATTCTCCCGAATTATATTCAGAAGAGAGTGGCAGTGAGGATGAGGAGGCAAGTGACGATGATGAGATCATTGGAGATGATGAATGCAGTGATTCACAGCATGATCTTGATGCAGATACAGAAGATGATTCTGAACATGCAGGAAGTGGAACTTGCAGTGAAGAGAGTGGAAATGGTGGTGATGATCTAAATGATGATGAGGTTCGTTCCTCTACTTGAACAGGAACATCTACATTCATGCACATTCACCATAAGATGCGTTATTCCTGTTCATTTATGAGCCAACTGCAAATTGTTTGCATTTCTTAGGTCTCAGGTCAGATATGATCATGTGGCTGGTTTATTCCCTGTGCATCATTTCGACCTTGGCCATTTTGCTATTTCTCTTTTTGCGCAACATAATTAGGGAAATAAGACTATCGTTTTGATGGTTTAAGAAAGTTTTTTGATTCTTCATTTGGCTGGAAATGGTTTAAGATAAATTTAATCTTAATTTTTGAGTCTTCATGAGTAAAGCTAAATCTTCAAATCAGGGCCCACAAACCAAAGCTCTGGAGCATGGTCAAGTTTAAGAATGTTGGTATCAATGGTAATAATAACCTTTTTCCATTTTAAATGTTGGTAATATCATTTCTATTTTTGTCAAAATCATGGAAATGTAGGAAATCTCAAGAGATTGTCCGGAAATTGCTGATTTAAAAAAAAAAAAAAGAAAAAAAAAGAAAAATTGGCTTAGTTACCCACTTCTAAATCTCTGTCACTGTAGATGACTGTAACTACAATATTAAGTGTGAAGCGTAACTACATGAGGAAAAAAGGACAAGAGTGCTCTTTATCAGGATGTTGTCCAAACAATAGATTCAAACTTTACTACTTGAAATTAGAAATATTGGCATTTGGTGGATATTAAATTTGGAAGGTGGTGACAGAACCGCTCTTCTTCTGGGTCTAGTTCTACATCTGTTACACATTTGTGTCCCATCATCCTCTTATCCACCTATCAATCTGCAGGCCAAGCAGAATTTCCCGTGACAGAATAGAGTTTTGAAAAATTGCTGAAAAGTCAAGGAGGGACAAAAAAGTTTAACTCAACTCAACTCAGCTCAGCTAAGCCTTTTGTCAATTAGCTGGGATGGCCACCTGATCCATGTTTCACCATTCAACCCTGTTTAAACTTTAAACCCTATCTATTTATTGTTTAACCTGAGGCATTCATATCTTTTGTTGCTACTTCCTCCCAGGTAATTTTTAACCTACCCCTGTCCTTTCAGCACCTATGATCTGCAAATTAACACTCCTTACCAGTGCTCTCAATGGCCTCCCTTGTACGCTAGCCGCCGTAAACGACTCTTTTTCAACTTGTTTCCTATCAGAGTCACTCTAAATAATTTTGAATATGTTCTTTTGGTTTTGTCACTCATCCAATTCAACATCCTCATCTCAGCTGCACTTATTTTATTTATGTTGTTTCTTTGTTTCCCAACACTCAGCTCCATCTGACATTGCTGGTCTTTTGGCTGAAAATTCAAGGGGAGTAGTCCAAATATCATATATCCTAACTATCCATTGGTTTAAATTCACCATATCATTGCTCAACGTGGCTTAAATTAAGCACTCATTGCACCAGGCCCAGCACTACTTCCGTTGTGCTATCTTCTTTTTTTTTTTTTTTTTAACTTTGAATCTAGTTGGTTGTGTACCAACATGATTGAAAACTGAGTCATATACTCGTAACCACTTGGGGTTTTGAGACAGCTTGAAATCATTATCATTAGTTAAGGGATAATATAATTTGCTTTTTTATTTTAATGAATGAAGAAACAGTTTATCTCATGAATCTACTTTAGAACAGAGGTCCTGTGACTAGTGGCGGCCAATATTATCATTGTAAAGAGATGTGCACAGAAGAGCCAAGGAGTTCCTCCCCCTCTCCCCAAAAAAGCTAAAAATGAGAAGTTCCAGATTTTACCAGCTGATATTAGTGGATAAGTCACCCTTCTGAAGCAACTGAAAGGGGGACAAAGAAGTCAAAGAAGAATCTCTAGAATAAAATAATATAGGGAAAATTTCATGCACCTCCATTGTACTTTGCCTTAAACTCACCCACCCACCAATATTCCCGTTAATTACAACCGCACCCTAGTCCGCCAACTTGGCTAACGAAAATTTTGAAAAGACCCATTTACCCTCAAACCCACTTCCACTCCATCTACTTCCTCTGTGTCTACAACCGCATCTTCATCGTTTGCTGCCCCTCCTATAGGGATAGGAGGGAGGGTTGGGTTGGGGTTCCAATAACCGATTGAGCTCAGCCTGCTGTACTAGTGGAGTCTTTGGAGAACGGGATTCGACTGGTCCACACCTTGGTGGCTTGTGCAGAGGCAGTTCAACGGGTGAACCTCAAGATAGCTGAAGCACTGGTCCAACATATAGGGATGGTGGTCCGGTGGCATGAAGGCGCCATGAGGAAGGTGGCCACTTACTTAGCCAAAGCCCTAGCTCGTCGAATTTATCGATTGTACCTGCAAGAGAGCTTGGATTAGCTCGTCGAATTTATCAATTGTACCAGTAAAAGAGCTTGGATTTTCATCCATCTCAGATATCCTTCAGATGCACTTCTACAATTCATTTATGTGGGTTAAATTCCGAAAGTTGGGTGGTGTTTGATTCTTTGCTGCTTTCTGGATTAAGGGGATTTGCATTTCTTGGCTTAAAATGGAAAATTAATGGTGGAATTTGAATCTTTGATCATAAAGTTTTGATTTTTCTGGTTTTAATAGACTTTTCTAGAAAAGTATGGCCTTTTTTTAATGGGAATAGAAGCAGGAGTAATTTGTGAAGGTTTGAATGGAAGATGGAGACTAGGAGTGAAAAAAGAGACAATATGATAGTTTCGGTCGAAATCTCGACCGAGACTGCCTATTTATAGGGCAAGTTAGACCATATATGGTCGAGACTGGTCAATACCAGTCAAGACCTAGTCAAGACCCAGTCTCATGGTCTAACTCGTCTCGACCACTTCGAGATTTTCGAGAATTTCAAGAACTCGACCAAGATTTTAAACCATGTTTTTTGGTACGAGTTCCTCTAGCACTGGTAGTTCTACCCGTTCTGGCTCCTGGCCTTGTTCAGATAGAGAGCCCATTAAATGTGAGTTCTATGGTAAGGAATGTCACACTAAAGAATATTGTTAGAAACTCCATGGTCACCTTCCTAATGGCAAAGGGCGAGGTCCTGGTATTGGTTTTGCCTAGGCTCATCAAACAGAGACTGCTGATGTTGATGCGCCCTCTTAGACATGATGATTTGATGAACTAGCTTCATTGTCTTATATCTTAGTCAAGCCCTTCTCCATCTACATCAATCGCTGCTTCCCTGCGAGGGTCCTCTTCTTCCAACTTTCCCAATTCAGGTATTTCCAATGGTGGTCATTGTGCCTCTTCTGGTTCCACTCCTTAGATCATTGATTCAAGGGCTATTGACCACATGACTGGTTCTTCCCATTCTTTTTTGAGTATTTTTCATGGTTTGGTAAACGTAAAGTTCGGGCTGCAGAGGGTTCCCTCTCCTCAATGTTGGGAAGGGTTCCATTAAATGCTCTCCCTCCCTTTAATTCATTTGTTCTTCATGTACCAAAATTTTCTACTGATCTCCTCTCAATTAGTAGCCTAACTTGGGATTTGAATTGTTGATTCAATTTTTCCCCTCTCATAGTGTGTTCCAGAACTTGGTGACAGATTAAACGATTGGTAGTGGTAAAGTAGTTGATGGCTTGTACGTTCTTGCGCCCTCCTCAGAGTCTTTGACCCTAACGACACAAGCTTCTTCCTCCTCCATAGTTACACTGGCAGCTTTACGTATGTAGCATTACCATTTGCGTTAATGTCTTGTTAAAAATTTAGTCAAGCTTTTTCCTCAATTTTCAAAGCTATGTAAGTCAGATGAATTTTTATTTTTTTTTTGTAATGCTTGCATTTTTGCAAAGCAGACCCGTTCTGTTTATCCATTTTCCAATAAACGTAGTGTAACTCCCTTTCAGTTAATCCATTCTGATGTTTGGGGTCCCTTTCAGTGTGTTTCGGTAACTAGCTATGAATGGTTTTTACTTTCATTGACTGTCATACTCGTCTCACTTGGATTTATTTGCTTTGCCACAAGAATGAGGTATTTCATTGTTTCTTATTTTTTTCATCGGATGATTCAGACCCAGTATGTTGCGAAGGTCACTATCCTCCATACAGACAATGGGATAAAGTATAGATGGATCTTTTCATTCCTATCTGATTGAGCATGGTATTGTTCATCAAACCAGTTGTGTGGACATTTGCTCAGAATGGTGTAGCTGAATGCAAGAATTGCCATTTGCCGGAGGTTTCAGTCCTTGATATTTCAGATGTATGTCCCTACCCCCTACTGGAGTGAAGCCATTCTTATAGCAGCTTACTTTATCAATCGGATGCCCTTGCGTGTTCTTAACTTCCTCTGTCCTTTGGAGTTACTCCTGGGTACTTCGAAATTTGTTGTTCCTCCAAAGGTGTTCGGTTGTGTGTGCTTTGCCCGTAACCGTCACCTCCATGGCAAGCTCAATCCCATGGCCTTCGGTGTATTTTCCTTGGTTACTCTGCAACCTAGAACGGGTACAAATGTTACCATCCGTCCTTTCGCTAGATGTGGTCTTCCATGAGACTAAGGGGTTTTTTTTGGCTCCTGGACCTCTTCAGGGGGAGTCTCCTAGTTCTCGTGAAGACGTGCTTGGACTTGCTGGGTCTCTTCCTGAGTATCTTCTTACTACTGCTGTCCCAGTTGCTCTAGCTATTACTCTAGATGATACTCCAGATGATGATACTGATATTGACATTGGTACGGAGTTTTCGGTTCCAGATTCTTAGCCTCTGGTTTCCCCAGTAAAGGAGTTTACTTGTTCAAGGTTCAAACAGCAGCAAGAGCAAAATACCACCGCTACCACTGCACCACTCTAATCATCATCTCTTGATCTGAGCTCTGTTCTTCTTTCATCTGGCGAGCCTACTTCAGACTCCACTGTTGAGTTGCCTATTGCTCTCCAAAAAGGTGTTTGATCCTGTACTCAACACCCCATTTCTAACGTTGTGTCTTATGAATCTTTGTTTCCTTCTTTTCATGCATTTGTTTCCTCTCTATCCTTTATTTCCATTCTTCCAAACCTATAGGAAGCTTTGGCTGATCCTAAATGGAAGGATGTAATGTTGGAAGAGATGCATGCTCTTGACAAGAATGAGACTTGGGATCTTGTCACTCTTCTGTTGGGGAAGAAACTAGTAGGCTGAAAATTGATTTTCATGGTGAAGCAGAAACTTAATGGTGTTGTTGATAGGTACAAGGTGCAATTAATCGCCTAGGGCTATACTTAGACATTCGGCATTGACTATCAAGAAACTTTTGCCCCTGTTACCAAGTTGAATATTGTTCATGTCCTCTTTTGCAGTCAACCTTGGATGGGATTTACATCAATTAGTTGTAAAAAAATTCTTTTCTTTATGGGGAGATAGAAAAGGAGGCGTACATGGATTTCTCCTGGTTTTTTCGGACCTCTAAAATATGGTAATGTCTGTAAATTAAAACGGGTCTTATATGGCCTAAAATAATCTCCTCGGGCCTAGTTTGGATGCTTCCATAGGGCCATGATATATGTGGGGTACGAACAGAGTAATGATGATCACACTCTGTTCATCAAGAAGATTGGTGAGTTAATGACTGTTCTTATTGTGTATGTAGATGATATCGTGGTTTCAGAGAGTGATACTGCTAAAATCTCACTTGAAGACTTTTTTGGGCGTTATATTTAAATTAATGACCTTGGTCTGTTACGGTATTTCCTAGGGATTGAGCTTGTTCATTCCATTCATTGTATCTTCCTCCCTCAATGGAAGTATACCCTTGACTAATTGGTTAAAGCCTGCTGACATTCGACTTGAGGCCAATCCCGTCTGTTACAGAAAAGATGGGGAGCTGGTTGATAAAGGTGGATATTAGAGGTTAGTTGGCTATTTAATTTATCTTTCTCATTCTTATCCAAGACCAGATATTGCTTTTGTGGTCAGCATGGTTAGCCAATACATGCATGACCCCTTCTTTAGTCATTTGGATGTTGTGTATCGGATCATGCGTTACTTAAAAACTGCTCCTGGTCACGGTGTCCTTTTGTCTCCCTATGAGGTTATTCGTATTGAAACCTACACCGATGCTGATTAAGTTGGTTCGTCCGATGATAGATGCTCTACTCTAGATATTGTACTTTATTTTTTTCCTTGGGGGGGGATCTTGTTACCTAGCGAAGCAAGAAATAGGCTGTGGTTGCTCGTTCCAATGCAGAAGCTGAATTCCGGGAATGACTCATGGCATTTGTGAGCTTCTTTGGCTCAAAATTATTCTTCAAAACTTATGTGTCCCTATGCAGCTCAAAACATTGCCCATAACCCGGTTTATCACGATAAAATGAAGCATGTTGAGATAGATCGTCACTTCATGAAGGAGAAGTTAGAACAAGGTCTCATTTGCATTCCATTGATCACATTTGAAGATCATTGGGCAGATGTTTTTACCAAGGGTCTTCTGCCTAGGTGTTTCATCCTATATGTCTAAGTTGTGAATGATAGATATCTATGCCCCAACTTAAGGAAGAGCATTGTAATGTTTAGGTTCGATGTATGTGGGAATGTGAGTGTTGACTCATTCCTCACCTACCTCATCTACTTTCCTTCTATGTTCTTTTCTTTTCTTTTCTTTCTTCCTTTCATGTAAATTCTTTTACTCTATAAATGAAGCATGACCTCTGTCATTCTAGAAAGTAAAACCATTATTCCAACACTTTTTTACGTAGTGCCTTCATGACGAGGTTTAGATGGAGCAACTGCCTGGTTTTATTGCTCAGGGGGAGTCTAGTATGGTGTTTAGGCTCAAGAATTCATTTTATAGGTTGAAGTAGTCTTTTTGGGCATGGTTTGGTCATTTTACAAAGGTTGTTCTCAGTTTGGCTTATCCTAGTGAGAGTGATCACTTGGTGTTTTATCGACAGTCTTCTGGATCTAGAAGGATTTTTCTAATTGTCTATGTTGATAACATAGTGATTACAGAAGATGATAGACTGATAGTACAGGTATCGATAGTTTGAAGGCTCATTTATATTAACAGTTTCATACCAAGGATCTAGGTCACCAGGAATATTTTTTAGGAGTTGAGGTGGCTTAGTCATGGAAAGATATTTCTTTCTCTCAGAGGAAATACGCTTTGGATTTTCTCACCGAGACAGAGATGTAAGGTCCAAGCTTGTTGATACCCCAATGGATCCTAACATCAAATTTACAGTTGATGACAATATTCTGACTGATCCTGAGAGATATCATAGACTGGTTAGCAAGTTAAATTATCTTACTGTGACTCGTCCTGATGTGGCTTCCAGTCATGTTTTTGTCTTCTCCTTAGACGCCTCATTGGCATATTGTTATTCGTATTTTACAGTATCTCAAGAAGGCTCTAGGTTGTGGTCTTTTGTACTCTGATCATGGATGTGTTGAGGGTTTTTCAGATGCTAATTGGGTTGGTTTACTATGTGATACTGTAATTTTGTTAGTGGAAATCTTGTGTCTTGGAAGAGCAAGAAACAGACTGTTGTTGCTCAATCCAGTGCAAAGTCTGAGTATCATGCTATGGCACATGTCACGTGTAAGTTGATGTGGGTCAAGCAGTTATTAGCCAAGCTTGGTTTTCCATACAAGCCTTCCATGCAGCTATGGTGTGATAACTAAGCTGCCATCAATATTGCTTCCAATCCTGTGTTTCATGAAAGAACGAAACACACTGAAGTTGACTCACTTTATTTGTGAGAATCTTTTGCAAGTGATTATTTCTCATGCCATGTTCATACAGGAGAACAACTTGCTGATGTGTTTATTAAGTCTGTAAGGAGTGGGAGAATTTGTTTATATTTGTAATAAGCTAGGCATGATTGATATGTATGCTCCAGTTTGAGGGGGAGTTTACTATGTGTCTCGTGGGGGAAGGGGTTCTCAGAATTAGTGCCAATCTTGATAGCACCTCTCCCTCTCTTATTTTTTCTGTTTTTCCTCTTCTACCGTTTTAGGGTTGTATGCTTCTTTATATAGAATGGAATGGGTGTCCCTCATAAGTATTGAGGCACCCAAAAGTTACAGTAGCCTCTCATACTTTTCTCCATTCTTCTCTCTCCATTCTTCTTCTTTTCTCTTTAGAATTTACAATTATCACAAAATGAGGTTCTCAGTGTCCAGTGTATAGTGTCAGCTTTAACTGTCTCTTGGTACCTTTTCAACAAATCTTTGTATTATATGGTTCATAATTTCGGCATATTACAACTAACAATGCTGCATCCCTGTTCAACTCATGTTCCATTTATCTGCGGGATTTTGCTGCTTTCATTTTGGTTTTATCTCACATCACATTTTTGGATCCTGTTTTGATGGTGCAGGTTTCTGAAGGGACGAACTCCACTTACAATTCTTCTGCAGTCGGTGAATTTTTTGATGCCAATCAGGAGTCGTCAAGTGAACCTCAGCAGACTTCAGTTCCTCAGGGTGCTAATGTACAAAGTAATAACAATCTGAACAGTCAAGAAAATTCCAGTTCGAGAGTGCTTGCTAATGAGTATTGTAAATCTTTGGGTGATGTCGCTTCCTCAATAATGGAAGATATCTCTGCCTCAAAAACTCCAGTACATGATGCCCTTGGTTATGATCAGTCTTTATCCACTTCAAAATATGCAAATAAACAGAATGAACCTGTGCCTTCTGCCAAACGTCGAACAGTTTGGGGGCGTACCGCTGTGAGTGCCCATATGTTTCTTACTATTTATTTGTCATCGGGTAGCCTTTTTATTTTGGTTGTGTGCATCCAAGATGAACTGGGTTTACTTGTGGTGTCTATTCTTTGCAGATGGTTTGTTCTTCAATGTTTCTTTTAATTTCAGTATTTTATTTTTTTAATATTAGTGGCCAACTACTTGCTACTGGTAATCAGGGTTCTTTGTCATTCTGCAGGCAAAGAAAAACCTTTCCATGGAATCCATCGACTATACAAGTGAAGATGAGTAAGGGATACATCCATGACTTACCTGAAGCAAGGGTCTATATATATTTGTTTGAAAGAAGTTGTGCATGTTTTCTTGCATTTTGTGTACACTTTTGGTGTCATTGTAATATTGTATGAATCTTTGATGTTCTTGATCCAATTTCAGTGTTTTTAGATTGATTTTTCTGGAGTATTTATGATTCATCAAAGAAACACTAATATAGGAAAATTCAGAAAATAAGTGGAAGTGGCTATTGGGTACGGTATGCCAGATGAACTCTATTACATTCTTTGGAAGTCTGCAGTTCTTGACATTCTTTGTCTCTGTTTGTGAGTGCAAGGTCTTGGATTGGACCCTGTTTGCACCTTTTGGATCACTAATATCACTAGACATAGTATTTCCTGATGGCAAACATTTAAACCAGAGTGAAGGCTAAATAAGTTGCAGTAATTACATTTCCAAAGAATTTAGTTCACTATTAGTTTTTAAATTTATAATTAATTTTTTCCTTAAAAATTCATCTTTATATTCAATGGGAGTTGGTGGTATCTCACATTTGGTTTTCCAGAAACGTCATCCATGGAATTCTGTTTGTTCTTTTCCTTGCTTACATTGTATTTTCTGTACTCTTACATTGAGATGAACAGAAAATCATCAAGCCCTTAGCAGGCTAGCAGCCACCCTATGAGAGGGTTCCAAACGATTTTAGAATATCTCGCTATGCGTTTCCCAGCATGTAGACAGTAGACCACAAGATAGCTGAAGGAAGGAGAAGCCCAAAGTCTTTATTCATTTTTTTTATTTTTTATTATTCATTCTAACAACTTTAGGACTTCTGTCATAGTTCCTTTAGCTTTTCATTTCGTCACTTATTCATGGTTGTACAGAGAAAGTACAAAGTTTGCAGAGGGTCATGTTCTAATGCCTTTTCTAACTTTTAGGTCTCTTATCTTTTCTGTTGTGCACATATGGCTTTCTGTGGTTATTATCTTCAGTCTTTTACTTTCCATAGTTCATGATTTATGAGCAAGAAAATTACACTGCATCTTTATCTGGTGCTTCGTGTATTTTGATTAGGATTATGTAAAACTTATGGAAAATGGGAAGTTCCCCCTACCATTTGAACTCATGTTATATCCAAAAACCTAGCATCCGAGAATATGCATATGTTCTTAAATGTTTTGTTTATTGCATCCCTTAGAATTCATTTGAAGCTTTACTTTTATGTAATTAGATTGGATCACTTGAACTTTTGCCATGTTTTTATTATTATTATTTTTATTTTTATGCTTGAGTTTTGCCATGTTATTCAATTTTATGTGCACATCTGATTATTTGCCTTAACACAGGGCTGTAATTCAGAGGCTTGAGGTCACTAAAATTGACTTGCAAAATAGAATTGCAAAGGAGGTAGGGAGTTCTGTTTTTATTTCTCTTAGCATACTTCAGTGAATTTTTTGCAGAAAATATAATTTAATTTATATACATTTTTTTTATTCTAGGAAAAAGGGAATGTGATCCTGCAAGCAAATCTGGAGAAACGAAAACAGGCTTTGCATGACCGTCGTTTGGCTCTGGAGAAAGATGTATAATCCATATAGATTACTCTTTCCTTCTAGTCTTTCCTTAGAATGCAACCATAAGCTAAATGTTTCCTATTGATGTTCAACATAGTCTTCATGTCCTTCAAAAGATATCTTGCTGTTAATTGTGACACTAGGTGATCTCTTGAATATAGGTAGCAAGACTACAGGAACAGTTGCAACGGGAGCGAGATTTGAGAGAAGCTTTGGAAAGTGGACTTGGTACATCCTTGGGGCATTTTCCTGCCTCAGCTACTATTGATTGCAAGGTTAGTTCAAGGAAGCAAAATAATAATTTCCTGATATCTAATTGAGTTGGTTAGAAACCAGACTTACAATGTGTAAATATACTAAAGACAAAGGCAGATCTCGAGGAAATTGCTGTTGCAGAAGCAGATGTCATTACTTTGGATCAGAAAGTTGCTGATCTCCATGCACAGCTTCATCAACAAAGCCAGCGAAACAATGAATCTGTAAAGGCCTCACATCCTCATTATCAACAAACTCCAAATCATCAAGCAACATTGTGAGCTTTCACTTTTGGTCATTTATCCACCTTGTTTATAGACATCCTTTCTTTAATTGGGGTGTGTTTTTCACATTATCTGGAGTAATATCTCAAAACAAGGTTGTAATGTGATTTGAATAGTTATTTTTTTTCAGTGGATTTCTGTACCAAGTAACTTGCTTCTCTGAAACATTGCTTGATACAGGAAGGTTCATCAACAGAAAGAGATTGATACTCCAGAACCAGCACGTCCTCGTGAAAGGACAAAAATAAGTATGGTATGTGCTAATTTGGAATGCTTATCTTTCCTTGCTCTAGGTTTTTGACTTACAGATGAATGACTTTCCATTTGCCACAGAACACTAGTTTGGATGGAGCAGACAGTGTGAATGTGAGAACACAAGAACATCCATCTTTATCAAACAAGAAACAACTTCAGAAACACAAGCTTGATTCAGCATATGACGGCAGTACCAAATCTGTGGAGGTTGCTGCTACTCCATCTGCTGTGCTGCCTGTGGTAGTTGAGTTCACTGCTTCATCTAACTCTAAGGAGTTTGGCACGAAGGATGAGGTAGGCCTCTTCATTATGTCTGATTAGTGTTAATAGATTATTTTTGTTTCAATAGAAGATTTACCCAATTTAGTGCTGAACTTTTTCAGAACTTCCAGTATTGGTAGGATATAATTGCTAATTTGCTAGAAGTGGCATGTTTGTATAAGAATTCATACTTTAAACTTTTACGTTTTTTTATCTTAACTCATTTTATGCAAATCATATTGAAATAGGAATATCTTCAATAGGTGATAAAGTTTGACCAATTTTTTTTTATCTATAATGAAACTGTCTCCACTGTAATTTGATCTGAAATTTTCAGACAAACGGAATCACTTCCATGTGCTACGGCCAAACAAATTTGTAGTTTTGTGTTATTTAAGGCCTTTTTCCTTTCGTCTGGAAAACTCTTCAGAAAGTTCACCGATGTACTCTACCAACTCAATTGGACCGCCCAACTTAATGGGGTTGGCTACATGAATCTTGTTTTGCCATTAAAATATATTGAAGTCATACTTGTGTTTACCAGAAACTGTCCACTTCTTTCCATGCCATTTCTTCCCTAGTCATTTCAGTCCACCCTTTGTTCTTTTAGCTCCTCTAACAAGGTTTGGCCAGAGGTTTTTACTTTCCATAATGCTGGTTGCTTAGACCAACCCTCCTCCACCTGGACTTGGAACCCGTAATACAAAAGAACTAGCAGAGTAAAATATTTTTCTTGATAAATGAACGTAAAATATTCACCTGTATGATTTAGTAAATGCATGTGGGACTTCAGCCTTGAGGCTTACTCCAAGGTGAGGTCTAAAGAAACTGAATCAAGCCTTTAAAGGCTTACACCCCAAAAGATTAAGGTAGAAAATGCATGTGCCTCACACTGTGAACAGTTGAGGATCATGTGCTTCACACATTGATCTGAAATATTGATCATTACGACATATGAATCACACCAGAAATTTCAACTGAATGCCCAGCAGGTAGGATTCAATACCCATGCTTATTATGATGTTGTTCGGATTATGAATCTATGATAAACCACAGTTACTTACGTTTAGCCCCAGTTTCATACTTTAGATTTAGAAACTCATTCCTGGGTGCAAGATTGAAAAACCTTCATTTATTAGAAACTTCCTTTTCTTTTCAACCCCGGTCTCTGCTGTAGATTCCTTCCTCCAGGCCCATAGAAGCTTCTTGGCATCTATTATTTTGGCACAAATTTTTTTTTGTTTCTTAAAAAGAAACCGTTTGAGAAAGTTCAATTGTCCAAAATGAATTTCTAGATCATGCATTTTTCAACATCAAGTTGGTAAAAAGAACCACATTCTTGTTGATTGGAGCAATTATGTAATCATATCATGAAAAGACTTTTGCTTGCTTTGTATATACTCTTTTTCTTTTATGCGAGATCTCGGGAATTACTTATATCCCATTCCTAGTACTAGTATTCTAAAATTAATTACAATTATACTTCAATTGTCATTTATTAATTTGGAAAGAGAGGGCGGCGAGCCTTGGTGTGAATATAAGGTTGTCATATTGCAACCTGGTGGTCACGGTTTCAAATCCTGAAAACAACCTCTCCACATTATGGGGGTAAGGCTGAGTACATTTTGCCCTCCCCAGACCCTGCAGTAGCAGGAGCCTCGTGCACTAGGACGCCTTTTTGTCATTTATTAATTTGGAATAATTTCATCCCATCAATGCTATGTATTTGCTCCTCAACCCCCCTCCCCCTTTTTGGATTTTATATGACTTTCTTTCACATTTACATATTTATTTGTTTGTTAAAAACTCCATGTTTGTTACCTTATCCTCCAGCATTGTTCCCTGGTGGTACACCTCGTGTGATGTTTCTGAAAGCACTTACATCGTATTGCTCTATGCATGTAACTAACTCTATGGGAAGATTTTGAAATATCTGAAATTCTGAATACATCCCAAAATTGAACAGTAGTACTGCGTACCTAATAACTCCTTTCAAGTGTGTGTACTTTGTTAAATTGCATTGTGCTGTGCATGTCTTATGATTTTTTTATTTTAAACTTCACAATTTAATACTAATTAGGCACCAACGAGCAATGAAAATGTGAAGACACAAGAGCCACCATCTTTGTCAAATAGGCAACCACCTCAGAAACGGCAGGTAGATTCAACAAGTGAAGGTACTAAATTTGATTCACCATCTTCATCTAGCCAGCAGCCACCTCAGGAGCAGCAGCTAGATGCAACAAGTCATAGGGGGAACAAATCAGCTGGAGTATCTGCTATGGAGTATAATGCTTCAACCAACTCTAAGAAGTCTGGTTCAAAGGGTGAGGTAGGTCTTTACTGCAGTAGAATGGTTGTCTTGCTAGTCTACAGATTCCATCTAGTCCCGGTGGTCTAGAAAACTTTTTTCCTTACTTTTTTTCTCTCCAGAATATGAACCCAGTAATTAAATAACCTCTCTGTTCTACCCTTTTTGCCGTTTATTTCTTATCAACCTTGAGATAAGGCAACAGCATAGTCCAAGTCTATCTAATCATCAGAACACAATAATGTTATGTTGACTTTGTACCTGTCTCCAACAGGGAACTGTGGCCACATCTTCTGCGTTGACAAAGTTGACGACCCGGCTCAACTTCTTGAAAGAACGACGCAATCAGATTGTAAATGAGCTTGAAAACCTAGACAAGGGTCGAGGATCTGAAGGTCAATCAGTCAGTGCTCCTCCAAGGACCAACACCAGATAATGCAAGCTCGCATATGGTGGACCACTAAATTGTGATCTTCCTGTATATTCTCTATGCCTGTGCAACTTTATTTGTCATGCCTTGTGTAAAATGGGTCTGCCTATGTCTTGAACGATTAGCATTTGTTGTAAAAATAGGTGTATGAGAAAGATCACCTATTTCTAGGTTAGGGCTTGGCTAGGAACTTTTTGAGGTTTCTTCACATCAACATTTTCCGTGGTGGCTGAGGTCAGAGCTGAAGATGTACAGGCCATCTTTGTCCTTGGAGTAAATTGAATTATTCCTTTTCTCCTGTTTTTTGATACCCCAAAAGGTGTGTATGGTGAACACACTAGAGTAATTGGTTAGTGTTTGTGTGCATTTCATCATGATGGAAACACTCTTTAAACTGTACTATACATGTATTCATCAAATTTTCAATACTGCAATATACTGTTTTTTTTGGAGAGGTGCAATATCAATTATTTAACTTCCAAAAGTAATTTTTGGACATCTTCAGCAAGCATCCATACAGACTAGTGGACGCATTATAATCAGTACTGTGCATCAGAACTAACTGGTCGGCTGACTGCTTCGAGTCGTTGGGTCCCTCAAATGCTGCTCATCTGAACACGTTTTGGAAGTAAACAAAGAGCACTGTACTTTGGGTTCGAAAGAACAATTTTTTTTTTTTTGGGAGGGTGGGGGTTGTTTGTATTTCTGGATGGGGTGACTGAATTTTCAATTGTGAGGTGTTTGTTTCAAGGGTAGCCTCTTCCTGTTAATTTTTATCTGGGACTCTTTTTCCTATTCATTTCTCACCCTGATCACTGGGATGGACAATTACTGAATGGGTTCCACCTAAGAGATTATATTGGTCCAAGATTAGTGATGATCCCAGACAATTTTCCACTTAATACGCCATCGTGGAAGTCCACAAGGCTTAAAAAAGTACTGCATGGAGGAAATAGATAAAATGGAGACAGAGAGAATGAGAAAGGCAGAGAAAAATAAATCCAACGTAAAACGCCGTCTGTGGGAATCGAACCCACGACCACATGGTTAAAAGCCATGCGCTCTACCAGCTGAGCTAAGACGGCATACATTCTATGCTTAATCACTCTAGTAATATATTTTAACCATATTGTTTAGCTGTTAAACTCCTCAACATATATTCATCTTTGAGTGGATGGTGTGAAAGAGATTGAAAAAAAAAAAATTTATAGATTTCTTTTTTGAGTAAAATTGATTGAAAATAGAGAAGAACTTTATGCGGGATCATATGCTTGGGAGAATAGAGAGAGAAATCTAAATAAAAAAAAAGGAAGAGTTTGAGTACTTTTAAATGCTTGGGCAAGAACAGGAGTAGCATTGATCTCCAAATTTCCAAATGCTTCTCTGGTTTTCTTTAACAGCCATTTATGGTTGTATTGGATGCATCACATCATGACTAATGTGTGAATACAGATTACAAAGGGTTTATTGAGGGAAGTAGTGGATTGAGTTGCATGCCTACCTCAGAAATGTGTTAATACTTCTCAGGACCAGAGATCCCAAGTGGCAAGCCGGCAATTTGGGAATTCTTTCCATTGCCTCTCATATAACTAATACTTTCTCCCAACGATTGATACATATTCTTATGCGCTGATTGTTGTGGTTACACAGATTGTCTCCCGAGCTGACAACTTGCAGAACTTTCCACCTTTAATTTAAGGGTCAGGGTTCTTGACCGACTATGTCCCGGCTTCTCATATGAGGGATGAAATGATTGGATAGAATGGTCATTTTAACCCATGTGAAAGGGTGCATGCTGTGCAGGAGCGCACAGTTGGACATAGAAATTTGGATTCAAATCCTCTCATGTTCCTCCTGTTGACACGAGGAAATTCAATGGTTGTCATCCACTGTGTGCATATACTAATACATCGGTATGTGCGTACAGTAAACTACAGCCACTAAATTTTCTTATACCAACATGAGAGGCATGAGAGGATTTTTATCCGAGAAATTTCTCCTTATATTTAAACCAAAAACTGGTCCGGAAGAATGAATCATTAAGGCTCTATTAGACTGCAAGCAAAATTAAAAGAAAGGAAAATAATTTTTTTAATTTATAAAAAAAGCTTTCATAATCTGATTATATAAACTACATAAATTTTTTTTCTTATTTAATAATAATTTTTATTTTAGTTTTTAAACCAAAAAAAAACCAAATAATTGAAATTTTCACTTGATCATTAATCTATTAACCTTGGGCTGAAGTCTCTCCCAATCTTGTTTCCAATTTACAAATGTTTTTCTTCTGTCATTGCTGGGCTAGCGACAGTATAGTGTGGGCCCCGGCAATGGACCACCACCTTCTTAGACTTGTGACTTAGACTGGCAATGCACCCATCGACCCATGACTCCGCGTGTGTATGAGAGAGAGAGAGAGAGAGAGAGAGAGTCATGGCTTCATAAATCAGATCTGAATTGATGGATTTTGTTGATTAAAGCTTGCCATTCCACCATCGGCCTGTGGCTCCAAGAGAGTTCGGCCTGTGGCTCCAAAAGAGAGAGAGAGAGAGTGTGTGTATGTGTGTTTTGTGTGTCATGATTTCACATATTGAATCTGAATCAACAATTTTGGCTGATTAAACCAGGATTGATTGACTTCGATTCTGCATTTGATCACTTTTTGTAATGCTTAGCATATATAATAATTTTTCATTATTTTAATTAGACCGTACAATTGTAGAAAATCAATAAAACTTAATTAGTTATAAAATGCATGCGTGTGCATACCAATGTGTGTGCTTGTGTGTTCATTAGTGAGAGAATCACGTAAAGTAACCTAAACATACCAATGAGAAAAGATTCATGTCTGATAGTGTTGGCTTGCACTCGGATACAAGAGAGGTGAAACGATCACCTTGTCCCCTCCTACCTGGATGCTTATGTATGCCCTCATTATAGTCCCCGCCTAGAGGCAGGAAGCACACAACTATACAAGAAACCCTTTCCCCTTTTAAACCTACTTCTTAGGGAAGGAGCTTGATTCTTGGTTGTGTGGCTTTACGCTAGCACTAGAGCAATGGGAGCGTCTACACGGACATTTAAGAGGTATGGGATGATTATTTTAGTGACGGGTGTGAGAGGGTTCAAGAAAACAATGTGCTTTTCTTTTTCTTTTAAAAAAAGAGAGATGAAATCCAGTAAATACCCATGAGACATGTTCTCTCCCTAAAACAATGGGCTGGTAAACAATCGATCAAAATAACAAACATCCACTTGGTTGGATGATTGGTCCCTCGCTTATTGAAACAAGGGTTGAGAGGAAGTCTCAAATTTGATTCTCCTCTCTTGCATTTATTCTCTTTCTCACCTTATTCTGTTCGGCAAATGTAATTTAGAGTAGTATCCATCCATAAAAAAAAAAAATTCCACAATCACCCACCTGTCATACCCACTTTTCTTCTGGGGAAAAAGAATCTCTCTCTTCCTTGGGATTTAGATCCCTTTTCTTTTCTCTCTCCCCCTCTCATTTCTGGCTCCAACTATTGGTTTTTCTTATACTCTTATTTTTCCGCTAATAAGGGAACCAATGAGATAACATGACATTTGTAGATTCTCTTCTTTTTATTTTATATAAAATAAAATTATTAATTATTATTTGACATGGAAATCGCTATCAAAGGGTGTCCCAGTGAGGGGGAACCAATGAGATAACATGACATAGCATTAAACAAGGATAGAATTTTCCATTTCATGTTTGAGGTGCTCATTTAGCCTTTTATGTGGGGGCAGGCCAGGTTCTTCGCAACTGCCAATCTTCTTTTTTCATTATTATTTTTTTATCTTAGATTATAATGACAATTGATCGATCATACTTTATCTTAAGAGGGGTAGCTGAGTTAACGAGGAATCTACGTTTTAAAAAACGGCAGGTATTAAGTTTGATTTCTTTTATTGTTTTACGGCCATTCAGACAGGTATTAAGTGTTTTTTCTTTCCAATTAATCCGTCACGATGGATTGATGATTGTTCGGGGCCAACTCACACAGGTTTGAGGTTACAACAGTAGGTAAATGGTGTATGTGACAATGCATGCAGTGATTGCTGATGTGGCAAGATATGGGAAATTGCTTTAACAATGGTCATGCTGATGATGATGATGATGATGATAATGATGATGCATGATAATGAATGCTAATCCAAAGGCGAAGAAGTGCAGTGGAGCGTGACACCATACACCATTATATATAGCCATAGAGGGTCCCTTATATATATAATCACTTCTGGTGGCTTTTACTATTTGCCACAAAAGATTTAAAAAAAATAGATAATAATTAATTGAGATGAAACCAAATTTAATAAAAAAGAACCCAATTCCCCCCACCTCCACTGCCACTGCCACCGCCACCGCCCCACTAGTGAGAATTATAGTTGAGCCGGTAAGGCCGCATCACCACCACAACGGCTGAGAATTATGATTTTAGGTTCTAGTAATTGGTATCTGATTCTATCGGTTGATACCGATAAGATTAATAGAAAAGTGATAGATGTTGATGCGATTAAAAAAATTAAGGAAAATTTTTATTCTCTATGTTTTTTTATTTTTTTTTTAACTCATTTAATCCCGACTTCACAATTAATTTTACACGCATCTCTTATCGTTAAGTTGACTAATAAAAAAATACAAAATTATTCAATTACTCGCCCTAATAAATTGACAATCAAATAATAATTTAAGAATTCGAAAGAAGGAAAATGAAAATGAATATTTAAGCAAATAGTGTCATTTACTAATGGATTGAGAGAAAGGATAAGATAGGAACTTAAAATTTTTTAAAAAGATAGGTTTACCATTAGAAAATTATAGATTATACTACATTATCACTCAAGCGACATGTCTGATATGACAAGATCTATCTAATACTTATTTAACAAATGAGAACTTGTGAAATTAGAGTTGGATGACTTAAATGTAAAATTCAAGGGTGATTTTGAAATTTTCCTCAAAATTAATTCAAAAAGATAGGGTCAACCGATGTGAGAACCCGATACGTTTTACTAATTTGAACGTGTCGGCTTTCATGACCTAAACCAATACCCACCGGATCCACATCGTCTCCCGCCTAGGTTTGGGCGGAAGACTGGGCGGCCCGGATGGATGGCCGCCACCTGGCACTCGGAGGGATCTGAGCCCTCCATCCGAGCCGACCCCCTATTCGACTCAGCTTGTCGACTGGGGGGTCGGCTCAGATGGAGGGCTCAGATCCCTCCAAATGCCAAGTGGCGGCCATCCATCCAGGCCGCCCAGTCTCCCGCCCAAACCCAGGCTTGGGCGGGAGACGATTTCTGTTCATACCCACTTCTGTCTGCAACCAAATCCTCTCCTGCGGTCCTGCCATCTACCAAGGGCCGGATTTCAGCCGGCCCACCCCCCAATGTATTGGCAGGTGCAACCAAATCCTCTCCTGCGGTCCTGCCGCCTGCCAAAGGCCGGATTTCAACCGGCCCACCCCCCAATGTATTGGCAGGTGGCCAGACCGAACCCCGGTCCTCGGGCGCGGGGGGAACCTCCGCGGGGGGGCCGATTGGATCCTTGGCAGGTGGTCAGACTCGATCCAAGTTCCTGCCGCAGGAGACGATTTGGATCCTTGGCAGGTGGTCAGACTGAATCCAATTCCTTGGATCGACGACAGAAACCTCCTGCCGCAGGAGACGATTTGGTTCCCTTCTGTCTAGGAAAGGTTGACCCCACTTACTTCAAAAGATATAGCTGCAATGCAATTAAATGGTAGAAGCCCTGAAAATTAGTTCTTGCCTTCCTCGCAGTCCCCCTACCTCTTTCATTGAAAAGGTAAATTGATCGTGTGGATCCCACGATTCCTAACTCACTGACATCACCGCTCACTGCACCCCACCTGCTTGATTTTTTTCCTACACAGGGAATGCCTTTTGATTCATGCTGCTACTTTAATGGATGATACCGGTTAGAGTATGGCGTCTTCTGGGTTTTCTTTGCTCTTTTGAAATCTTGTTCTTCTGTTTGGAGTTTAGGGGGGCAGGGTGATGGGGTGGGGTGAAGATGCTGAAAGTATATATATATAGAGGAGTTACAGTAATTATTTTCTCTTAAATTAATTAAAATAATATAATTATAATCAGTAAGAAACGAAGAGCATGCAAACAAAAACTGCAATTCTGCAAACCAATTTCAAAACAAACATCAATTTTCATTTTCTTTTAACCTTTGCCACCAATCTCATCTCCAACATGGTATTCTATCACCATGGACGAAGACAAACTTCTGGATTCAAATTCAATAACATTAAACAAATTCAAGAAAGAATGAAAGATAAAGATCGAATAAAAAACTCTTTACTAACTCATTGTCTGATAATCTAGTTTCCACTTCAATTCCTAGTTCCAGACTTGAAGGATCTAATCAAATCCCCAAAGAAAATTAAAACCCCCAAACCAACCTCACCCAAAATAAAAATTATAACTAATTCTTAATTTTTTTTATGGGTATATGTTGTTCGTCATCATCATCAAGATTCTAGATTTATAGCAGAAAATCTCAGAAATCTTTAAACAGCTTTCGGACCTGCTCCAGCGTCACGAACAGCACCACAGTGAAGGGCCCCTGCCTCGAGATTGTCGGAATGAAACCCTTATACAGAGCCATTGGTCCCTCAGCCCTTACAGTCTTCAGGGCACAATCCATGGCCCCGTTGTAGGGCGGCGCCTCTGCTGCCTCCACCTTCATGTTCATCACCCTCGTCTTGATCACATCCACTGGGTTCGATGCCACCGCAGCCACAAACCCAGCAGCGAAGCTTGCAGTCACATGGGTACCAAGACCATCCCTCATCACACCATTCCCAATTATCATCTCTTTCACCTGATCATATGTCGCCAACTGAGACGCAGTCACAATCATGGCCCTGTTCACAGTTAACGACGATCCTCTCCAGAGGCTCGTTACCCCTTCTTGCTTTGACATCCTCATGATCGCATCCACAACACTCTTGTAGTTCCTGCGCTGTGCCGCCGGCAGCCGGCCGTCGGCTTGCATACGCACCATGGCCACGTCGGCTGGATTGCCGACGGCGGCTCCGATTCCGCCGGCGATGAGGCCTGCTGCTATCTTACGCACGAGTGGCATTTTGCCTGAGTCGGGATCGGTCCATTTTTGCTTGAGGACGTCGTAGAGCCCCATGCGAGTGGTGGAGTAGAGTGTTTGACGGAGGACGGTTGCAGAGATGCCGGAGAAAAGAGCAGCGACGCCTTCGGTCTGGACGATCTTAACGCCGACGGCTATGGGGCCCATTCTTGGTGGTGGTGGTGGAGGTAGCGGAGCGTGTATGGTGCTTGGAGCGGCGGCGGTTGCAGAGGAGGCGTTGAAGGCAAAAGCTGGACGGAGAGTCTGAATTGTCGCTGGGTTGGGGACATGGGACTCTCCCTGGAGCTGCATCCGGACTTTGATGAGATCGAGTGGGTGGGTTGAAACCCCAGCAATGATCGAGGCGATTCCTCCTTCGACGAAACCCTTGACACCCATCTCTTGATTTGATTCAACTGATAAACTGGGATTTCAATAGCAATGGTGGTAGTTTTTTGTGGTTTATAAGGGACTCCTTTCCACAAACAGAGAGGAGGAAAAATGGAACAAACGAGAGAAGAACTCGAAAGGGAAAAGGGGAACTAAAAATCGGAAGAAGAAGAAGAACAGGACCAGTTGGAATTAGAGTTCATCTCACTGGAAACCAGGAGATGAGAATGGAGGCCAAAGGCTATACAAGAAGAATGAGGAACGTTGGTTCTCTGAGACATATGCTATCAAACTGAAACTCAAACAGAACAGATCTGCAGGAGTGATGGTTTCCGACGGCGGAAGCGAGTGAGTATTTATAGAGGCTACAGAAGTCGGTCCAACTGGCCAAGGAGAAAGGAAAGAGGGCGGAAGATTGAAGAAAACATGTTCATCACGCGTTTGTGGGTCCCATTTAATACGTTTTAAGCAGGAACCTTCTCTCCTCCTCCGCTCTCTCTCTCATCTCGAGTCGGACGGATCCAATCGTCTCTTCTTCCCTGTATTTCATGGAGGGAGACGCCCTCGTTAGATGGCCAATAAATGACTCTCGAAAAAATTCGAGTCCCACGTTGGAGCTGACACCTCCTGTCGGATTGATTTTTCGACTGGATGTTGACTCGAATTTGAAATTCAGATTTTTCTGAGAGTCACGTGTCGGCCATCTGACGGGGCGTCTCCCTCCTCCCTGAAGTATAAGGAGGAGACGATTTGAATCCGCAATGGACGGTCGGACTTGGGTTTATCTCTGGTTTCCATTTTTTTTGCTTTCCTTTTTATTTCTTTTTGGTTTCCATTTTTTCACCGAAGAATAATAAGATTAGAATATGGAAAGAATATGCTATAAGTAGCTACTATGACCGGTTCTCCTTTGTTGGGCTTTCTTAGTCTTGGCTTGGCCTGAGTTTGACGCTGAAAAAAAAAAAAAAAGGGTTCCATCTGTTTAACAAAAATATCCTAATTCCCTTTTTTGGGTGAAACTAATCCCACTTTTAATTGTCAGTGGGTTTTGTAGAACATGGAGAGAAACAGAAGCTAAGGCCTCTGGTGGATCAAACCGGTGGAATTCCCCCGACTGCCTCTGGTATCAGTCATTTCTAAAATTGGTCCCAAAGTCGGATTGAAATTTGATCGAATCAACTCATTGACACCCCCTATATATTATTGGAAATACTTCTCTTCACATGTAATTCCACGGTTAGGTGGTGTATATATGGTAGGTAATACATGATACTTTTCAGGTTGGTGTATATATGGTAATACATGATACTTTTTAGATGACTGATCCCTCCCTCTTTTGGGTGACATATAGTCCCTTTTTAGATGATCATAATCCGTCTTTTGTGCATCTTGCGTCCCTTTTCTAGTGGTTTCACCTCTTGTTAGGGTTATTATGAGAGAGAACCTGAAGTTCTAATACCATGTCAAGTTTCCAACTGATTAGTTCGAACTAATAAGTAGATGGACTCTCCATATATAAGATCACAGGATTCCAATCTCATTAGCAATGTAAGATTATTCTTAATACATATATATTATTGGGAAAATATAACGTATTACTTATATAGTTTGAGAAATATCACCAACTATTCAATGATTTCTGACACCATCAATTACCATTTAAATTTTCAAAACGTGTAACAAAAAGACTCAAGCTGTTAAAATGATTTCGTTAGATGCTGATATCAACTTAAATTTATTTTTAGGTGGACAATAATACCCTTCTTATTCCGATGCAAATGGCTCAATGAATCTACCATTGAAGGTAAGCCAAGAGTGGAGAATAGTTCATCGCCTATTCTCATCTCATCCGTGCGACCAGATGAGAGCAACTTGGGGATCAAAATCTGAGTTAGAGGTAGAACTAGGTAGAACAACGGAAGCAGGACTTGTAAACACGTCGAATACGGGTAGATCGATTGTCCAGGTTTCAAATTTAGGGCATGGGAGTTATCCTGAGGTGGATGTGGACTCGCCAAAACCTCAGAAGCTCCTGCAACTCCGATGGCTTCAAATCAGCGAGATTCTGTGAAACCCAGATTCTGGGCTTTTTTTTTCTCGAGCTCCTGCAACTCTGATGGCTTCAGGATTTGCTTCCTTTATGGCTTTGGTTCAGTCTCATCTTCCAAATCAGGAATTCCTTCTCTCTCCCTCACTTCTTTTGAATCAAGATTACTAGTGATTGACCCAATTTTGTAAGTCCCCCGAGAATAATCCACGTTTCCCTACTAGTGATCGACCAGAGCCAGATCAGAATTCTCGGTTTCACAGAAAAGGAAAAACGCCATATCCACGTCTCCTTAAGCCTTTCTTCAGTTCAAACCGAATTTTGCAGGTTTATTATCAGTTGGTTATGGCAGATCCGTATCGATTCCTTTTTCTTGAACCTAAGTAGGCCTGCAGCATGTGTTCGATCTTACCATGGTCTAGCTCTGGCCCCGAAAGTTCATAGTTTTAATTTATAAAATCTGAAAAAAAAAAAAAGAAATGAAAAGAAAAGAAAACACCAACAATGGCGTTAAAATAGTCGAATTGTAAAGTGATTATGAAAGAACAGGGGATGGATCAGTTAAGGAAGAAAGAACAAGGGATGAGGAAAATGAGGAAAAACGAACAAGGGATGAAGAAGAAGAGAAAGAAAGAACAGAGGAACAACCCAATGTTACCCACTAAAATCATAGAAGAAATTCTCAGCCTACTAGTAATGTCCATTATGCGATTAAGTGTGGATCCAAAGAATGATGAATTTTATTTAATGACCTTGGTTTCATTACTATGCACCTGACACAATCAACTGAGAAGAACAGAAACCAGAACCCAATTCATATTGCCGTGAGAGAGAGAGAGAGAGAGATGGTTCAAGACAGATCTTAGAATCTCCAGGCTCTCCAACAAGTGAAAGCCGAGGGATTGATGGGAATGATGAATGCACGGGATCTGCAAAGCAATCTGCAGAATCTATACCGCCACTCCAGATCTGGGGTTTTCGTCCCCACGATGTGGTAAGCTATTCTATTGATAGCTCAGTAAGTGTTGATTCTAATGCTTATTTAGCAAAATCGTCCGAGAACCAGCAGAAACTAGTAGTTCAAATGCCTGCTTCACCTGAGGAAGAATCAAGGGCCCTTGCTGAACCTTCTTAATTCTGATACAAGCAAAGGAACAACCATCATCAAAACGCATTCCAATTTTCAATGTAAAATAAGAAGGGTATAGATGTCTAGAAAAAAATTTAACTCTCTTCCATCAGTTAAGGGAGTGCGATTGATGATTTCAGAAAACAATGGGTGGTAGATGATATTTCTCAAACCATCTAGGTAGTACGTGATATTTCAAAAACATAAACATGCATGAGAGGTTAGTATTCAAAAGATATGAAGGATTGAAAATGTGGAGAAGCTTAGAGAAAGACTAGAAGAAAAATTGTAGGGAATGTTTTTTCTTTGCAAATTAAATAAAATTTTATTCACATTTAATGTTTTCAATAATTAAATTCCTCTTACCAAAAAAATAAAAATAAAAATAAACTTCAGTTGTTATTATTATTGATAGTTTGTGGGTGAGTGGTGAAATTAGATAATAGTTGTTTCATTTCCATCTCTCCTTTAGGTTGCATTTTGGAGTCCAAAAGCAGGTCTTTGGAATGGAGAATCATTAAAGATTAGCAACAGCAACATGATCAACTTTTTCAATAGAAAAACTTATCTTTTCATGTGTTTTTGCTCATCTTTCTACTCTATGTTTCTAGACAATTGGTTGTGAGTTTTGACCTTCAAGTTCTGTTTATAAAGTAGTCTTTTTTGTACAAAATTAAATTTTAATGATTTGTTTTAATGTAAACTGTAAAAACAGGCGTTGAAAAAAAATTAAAATAGAAAAGTTTAGATGAAAGAAAATATTTATATAAAATATTGTCGGCATAGAAAATTTTACAATAAATAACAACTGCAACCATAGAACTTGTAATTGAATAATCACATAGATATCTTAATGTATAATTAATTTTTATAATTAGGAAACATTTCTAATTCATCTTATTGTTGCTAGGGTTTAATGGTTCTATTCTCATCAACCAGCTCTAATAGATGGATACCAAATTAGTAAGTTTTTATTTAAAAAAAAATGTTCTATACACAAGATATTTTAATATTGTATGTTACAAAATAATAAAAAATTCTATTGCATCAAACAATAAAATATTATAGCTGACATACAATAAAATATTATAGCGAAGATTTATATTAGGATATAAAGTAGCATAATGGCCATCATGGCCTAGCACAATGGGCACCTAATCAACTTTAAAACATGAAGATATGACAAGTTCCGTCATCTTCCGTCAAAGGCCATTGCATAGATGAAGTCATTGTCAAATTTGAAAATTTATAAAATTTGGAACCTCATCAGCAGTGCTCCCACCTTATTCAACTGTTGGAAGAGGTTGGAGTTTGAGCCGGCTCACTTCTCCAACAATTGAACGGGTTGAAAGCCGAGGAGTCATGGAGGAGAGGATTTGAACGCCTCTCTTAGCCTATTGGCGCAGTCCAATTCAAATCCAATGGTTGGAGAAGACCAATCACACAACCCAATATATAGGCATGCGTGTGGGGTCATCTCCTACGGTTGGATGGGCATTGGGCTGTCCAGTGCGCTGGAAAAGATCTAAATCAATGTAAAACTCAATTTAATTTGTAATTTGACAAGCAAAAATTCATTGAACAAATCAAGTTCGCATCAAATTCAGGTGACAAGCAAATCACCACATGGCAACCACAGACTACCTCTTGATGAGGTCTACCAAAACATCTATTATGCAGCCAACCTCCCAATTGATTATAGCGGACTGGACTGGAATTGCCACAATAGTTTTACCAAGAAAAAAAAAAAAAATTGCCACAATAGAGAAGAAAAATTCGTACACAATATTCCAAAATTACCCCAAACAAATAACAAATGTTCTATACTAAAATTCCGGAATGTAAATTGTTGTAGTGGGTCATTTTTTTTTATATTTTTTTTTTTGAGTAAGTTGTAGTGGGTCATTTTCATTAATCACAGGAAATGAAACTTTTAGCTTTATTGACTTACTCATTAAAGTGAGAGAACTTGCCCTGTGTCATTCGCCTTCATCGTCATCCATGGGGTAGTGACACGGGGAAGATGGTCATTTCACTTTTTCATGCAAGGTCGTAGTGTACAAATTAGGGACTGACACAATTGGAATTGCTTTAGTATTGGGTTTTAAAAATTAAAAGAAAAAAATATTTTGGGATCGATCCTGAGCATAATTATTTAATTTGGATTCGAGAATTATTTGTAAGGATAATAATTCGGAATGAGTTGTTTTGATAATTTAAGAATTCGATTAAAAAAAATAGATTTAAAATAAAATTCGTATTCGATTCGGGAATTATTCTTTTGTCTAAAAAAATCAAAAAAAAAATTCGGATGTTAATTTTAAATATTTGGTGTTCCTATTAATCAATTATTACCCCTACATAATATAAAAGTGACATTAGAATAATATTTAATTTATAAATAACAATATAATACATAATAGATTGGTATGTGTGTGTAACGGTGGATTTATTAGATTTCATTAAATTATATAATATGGATTATTAGATTTTATAATGATTGCAATACCAATCTAATGGAGTTGATGGTCATAAAATCAAACATTTTCTTAAATTCATCCAATCATCCTCATAAAATCCATTTCTTTTTCATGTTCGTTAATTACTTCCTCATGGTTATTATAATATTTATTTTTAGACTCATATTTAATCTCAATTGAAAAAGCACACGAAAGTAATGATTTGTTTTGTATTATGGTATGATTTTTATACTTATATTTAATTTTATGTTATCGAACAAAATTAATGATTTGTTTTGTATTATGATTTGATTTTCATAATATTTAATCTTACATTGGAAAAAAAATGAAATTAATGATCTATTTTATATTATGACGTGATTTTTAGACTTATAAATAGTCTTATATTGGAAAATATGCAAATGGTTATGGCATTAAGTTTTTTTTTTTTCAAAAAATTTTATTTAAGAATAGTAGTTCAGGCATTAAGTCATCCATTAGGATATTAATAGTTTTTTTTAACCATAAGAATTATTGAGTATAATTTGGATTGGTAATAATTATTCGTGATATTTATTTTTAGACAAAAAATACGAGAATTTAAATAATCATTAAATATAATTCGAATTCGAGAGAATTATTTATATTATTCGGTTTAGAAAGAATAATTCGGAGAATTAAATAATTATGATCCCGAGTCCAATTCCTTGCTCTCAAACCCATTCCCCATGTGAGAGGGAGAGCGTTATTGTTCTCTTTTTTTTTTTTTTTTCTTCTTCTATTTTTTGAAAGGAGAATATATTCAAAATGATGTGAAGTGGGGAATTAGAACATTGCTCTACAATCCATGGATCGGATGTAGGTCAAACTATCGCGCACACGTCAAAATATAGCTTTCCTAACCAGCAAATCAGCTGTGAGATCATCTCAGAAGGGGCACCGCAATGAGGACATTCTGGGGCCACTGGAATATCACGTTGACGAAGTTCGAAAGCAATCGCTAAACCTCAGACACATGCTTGCCATAAAAAGGAATGAACTTTTGGAAGAGTTACTAGGTTAAGGATCGTTTGCAGAGCAGGTGATGAACACTTTTATTAGTAAAGAGACTATTTTTTATTTGCATCCCACATGGCTTGATCTTCTTTTGGGAATAAGGGGAGTTGAATTTTGAGAATTTCTAACACATCTGATGCCCAAAACAATGAGTCCACGAGGGTTCGGTTCCACGTATGAGAAGAAGGATTGATTAGCTATAATACCATTTGTTGATACCATATTTTGTCAGCCAATGATAGAGGGATATGTGTTCACTATAATGTGTACACAAATATCATAACACGTGTACAACACGTGGCGATGATCAAATTAGTCGAATTGCCATATCTGTACACCTAGAAAATATATTAGGTGTGGGGATGTGCATGTAGACACTTACATTCATAAAAATGGTAAAAATAAAAAAATTGATAAATCTTAATCAAGAATCAGAAAACCTAACCCAACACATATCAAATTAGGGTTTTAGGTTAAGGATAGCTTTAGGATGATCCCTACCCTTCAGCTCATTTTCCCCTAGGGTATAAAGAACTAGATAGGTGTGATGTGAATCGAACCATAGAGCATTTAGGTTCCACACCCTGATCTTGAATGAATACATGAATGAATTGAATCCACATTGCGAACTACGCGGATTCTGATTCTTAGAGTATTACCCTAAGATACATAGATAGCTTGGAGAGATTCTCAAACACGGACTCATATACTTTTGCTCCTCGAGAGTAGAAAGAAATAGATTGCTCCCCAAGAGTAGAGAGAGACATATTGCTCCCTGAGAGTAGAGAGAGACAGATTGCTCCCAGAAAGAGAGGGAGATAGATTGCCCCCTGAGAGTAGACACATCCTTGCTTTCCGAGAGTATCAAAACATCAAAACGAAATACGTTGTACCTGATTTTCAAGGACCTCTAAAATACATAGGCAACTTAGAGGACCTCTCCAAGTACGGCATCACATCTTAGAATCCTTAGGTCCTCCATATCCATATCCATATTCATATTCATATTCACTTCAATCCACATTAGGCTATCTCTAGATTCAATCTCAATCATCAATAAACATAAACTTCAACTTGAACAATTGATTCTAATGAAGCTTAACCATAAATCACATCCATAAATCTTAATCACATTTTGTACGAACTACGTTATGAACTTGATTTTTAGGATTGGGATACGTAGGCAATTTGAGATGTTTTGGACGTCTCAGATTCAATCCATCATCGAACCATCTTCGGTTCGGTTCACTGTATATTACTTTGCTTGTTTATTTACTTTGAGAACATGTTTGGCTAAACCTTAGGTTAGAAGAATTTAGAAACTTGACATAGGATCCCCCATGAGCCCTAGTTATCATCCATTGACCATGAACAGTCAAAACCATAGAGTCTAAGGAAAGTAGAATCATATAGAAGACCGATTTTTAGATCGGACAACTTTGGGTGCCTAATTCCTTCCCAAACTGTACCTTGAAAGCTTACCCATTTTCTGATAGACCAAAGCCAATATATTGGGTCCAATGAGTCAATAGAAGTCTTTTATTATGATGAGACTACAGTTTTATAGGTCCTAGACCTTAATCTAGGTGGCAACTCCCACATCATCATTTTTTCTATCCATCAGAGATGGGTGGAAGAGACTTACTTTGTTTTCACAATTACCTTTTTTTCTTTTTTCTTCATACCTCTTCCACGCACCTCCTTCAAATTATTGATCGATCTGTCGACTTTCGCTCTCTTCCATGTACCTCCCTCCAATTAATGATCGATCTGTCGACCTTGGCTCTGATACCACTTGTTAGGATTGAGAGAGTATGCAAATAAGAAGATTTATGTGGTTCAATACTCCATTATAGCTCTCTACCTGACAGACTTATCTCATCTGTTAGTCTCTTTTAGGTTTTTCCACACAGAGACAATTTATAGGGAAACGTAGGAACCTTAATCCCACAAAATTATAAGTTTACCTCCATACATGTAATAGACTAAAATCTTAATACAAGTACAACTTTAATAAATATATGGACTCAACAATACAATACACCAAACCCAACTATTATAAGACCCAAGGAATGAAAAAACCTCTGACCATGGGTAATGACGGAGCTCAAGAGTTTGTTCTGTCAGACGATGACTCCTTCTTTATGGACAAGGATGACGATCCGACTACTCGCTTTCCAACTCAATTCACCCTTGTAGACAAAATTATAGCAGAAAAATAATACAGAAAGCAAGCTGTCATAGAGGCTTACTTGCTGCTTGGAACCTGAAATATGGTGTCCAGGTGATCTTCTTCTCCACTGATGTTTTTATATTCAAGTTTAATCATGAGATTGATCTGCTTCGGGTCCTTGAAGATTTACCTTGGTTGGTAAATGGAAACCTTATCATCCTTGAGTGTTGGAACAGTGCAAAGCAGTAGGCATTCGATAAATTTAGCATTCGGGTTCAGATTCATGGTATCCTTCTGGAATTAATCTCTGAAACTATGGCCCCAAAACTCCTATAAAAAATCCCTTTAAAGCTATGCTAATTAATGGTTCAATGGTTGGAAAAAGGGTTTCTTATTTGCGAGGTCGCATAACCATTCTAGTTGCCCAACCATTGTCATCTTCTTTTGCCATCAAAAGAGGGTTTTCAAGAAGATGTAGTTCTGATTAAATATGAGAGACTCCCTATTTTCTACTATTTCTGTGGACGAATTGGCTACGAACAGGATCACTGTGAAATCTTCTTCGAAGCCAGTAAAGTTGGTAGCAATCAACATGGTTGTAATCGTAAATTACCATGTCAATTAGCTCCCAAAAGCAAATTCATTTCCGATGTTAGAGGGTCTGTTCGGTCAAAGCGACTCATTGAAAATGCTCAACATTTCTTCTGCAACATTCCTCTTGGACAACTTTCCCAAACTCCCGCCGCTGCAGCAGAGAGTCATGAACGAGTCAACTCAGAATGCCAACAGCCTCCCACTTCCAACCTGAAAGCCCAAAAGATCGTCTATTTCTGAAGACTCCAACTTCCCACTCAGTGGATTGCCCATGTGGAATCCACTTATCTAAGCAACCTGCTAAGGTAAGTAATTTTCTCTTTCTAAGAGACGAAATCCCTCCTCAATCAAAAATTGAAAAGAATGAATTTGTGGAGAAGCTAACCAATTCTTCTCCCATCCAATTTACAACGGGCTCTTCTTCCAAAACAAGCCCTATATTTCACCCAATCAGTTTCTACAACCCCACATAATCTACCTTTATTACCCAAAATACTCTAATCCACTCCCAACAATCGGCCCTATCGGGATATTTCCAAAAAAAATCATGACATTGTGAGAGATCTCATTACTGTGGTTCCACAACTTTCAAACTTCTCTGTCTCCCATATTCGTGATCAGTCTCTTCAAATCTCTCAGCATGACCTAGACCTGAATAACCTAGTGACAAATCAAATGGCCAAAACTCCATCCTTCCGGTCCATAATCCCTACCAACTCATTCCTGTGTTATATTATCCAACCGTCTTCTTCCCTTTATCAGAATCCTCTTCAACCACAACCAACCATCTAAAACCAATGATGGCCGACAACCCCCTTTATAAATCCTCACCAACAACCATACCCACTCACCTTCCTCCTAAGAGGGCGCGTCCCACTACCCCTACTACCGAGATTAACACATCCAGCAACAAAACCGATTATTTTTTTTATTGTTTGGCCCCATGGAGGCTGGGGAGAATCAGTCCCACAGGTTGCAATGAAAATCTCAAGTTGAAATTGTCAAGGTATTAGGGGTGCCTTCACAATTTGATCTTTGCAAACCCTTCTAAGAAAGGAGAAACCTGATATTGTCTTCTTAATGGAGACCAAGAATAGCAAAGACACGATGACTCTCTTTTAAAGGAAATTAAGATTGAAGAATTCTTTTCTTGTTGATTTGCAAGGTCTATCTGGGGGCCTTCTTCTGGCATAGCATGATCCTCTTAATATAGAAATCCTCCATCACAACCATGGATTCATTGATCTTAAAGTCAATTTGCCTCATCATCAAAGTTTCCTTTTGCATATATGGGGAACCGAATAAGGCAAATAGACAGGAATTATGGAATCATAATATTTCCCAAGCCAAATCTGGAGATTGATGTCTAGGGTATTTTAATTCCTACTTTTCATGGAAGGAAAAAGCTGAAGGTAATTCCTAATGTATGAAAGATTATGCTACTTAATTCCTACTTTTCATAGCTCTCCTTACACATCGAACAACAAGAGGATGAGTAAGGATAACATTCAAATTAAGTTGGGTAGAGCATTCTCAAATCCTAGCTGGCTTAATAGATTCAGTAATGCTGTAGTTTCCATTAAACATGCTATTGAATCAATCAGAATCCAATTATATTGGATACTCATGGAGGGTTTTCTTATGGTAAAAGACCATTTAGATTTGAGGCAATGTGGGCTTCACTACCCAGACTGTTCTAGGGTCGTTGATCAAGTTTGGAGGAGTTCATTACATTATAAATGAACAAAGAGCAAGTTGTCTTTCAAAAAATGGCACAAAAATATATTTGGAAATATCCATTCAAGGACAGCTCAGTTGCAAAAAGAATTGAATGTTGTCTATCATGTACTGAATTCTCTCAATCTAAAGACTATCATTTTATCAAACAACTGGAGGAAGAGCTGATAAGAGAGGAATTTTTTTGGAAACAAAAATGAAGGATTGATTGCCTTGTTAGTGGAGACCGAAATACTTCCTTCTTTCTTGCAACTACTATTTAGAGAAGAATTTTCAATTGGATTCTCCAAATAAAGAATAATTCAGGAGAGTGGATTGACAATGATACAGAGATTTTCAAATTATATCTATCTCACTTCCAGGATGCGTTTTCATCAGATATCATCAATGATCAAGATTTCAATTGCATCCTTTGGGCTATCCAACCCAAGGTACCCTCCTATCTTAATGAGCTTCTATGCAATATTCTAGATCAAGAGAAAATTTACAATGTTATCAAAACAATGGCCCCCAATAAGTCTCTTGGACCAGATGGTCTTCCCCCAATTTTATTTCAGAAATTATGGGAAGCCACCAAAAATGACATCATAAATTTTATTTAGGATATTTTCACTAACAACATTCTTCTTAAAGATGTCAACTTATATTTGTTTGATTCCCAAAAAAACTAATTTAAAATTATTTCTAAAATTATGGCCACCAGACTTATACTTTTTTTTGGATAGCATTGTGTCTCCTTTCCAATCTGCATGCATTCCAAACAGAAGCATTTCATATATTATATTAAAAAAGAAAAAGAAAACAAAGGGAAAGAATGTTTCTTGGCTTTGAAGGTGGATATGCAAAAGGCATACGATAAACTTGAGTAGAACTTTATCAAGCTTGTTTTCCTCAAGCTTGATTTCAACTCTAATTGAGTTAATTTAGTTATGACCCTTCTTTGTACTGTTTATACTATTCTGATTAATGGAGCCGAACGGGGTAGCTTTTCTCCTACCAGAGGCATTCAACAAGGAGATCCGCTTTCCCCTGCTTTTATTCTCTGTAGGAGGCCTTATCATCTATTATCGAAAATGCTGTTAATGAAGGTTCCTTACAAGGCATTCAATATACATCTTCAAGCTATCCTCTCACCCATCTCTTATTTGTAGATGACTGTTTGACGTTCTCCAAGGCTAATCTCCAGCAGGTCTCTTCTCTCAAGGTGTGCTTGGATAAGTAGTGCTCAGCCTCCAGCCAAAAAACAAACTTCAAGAAATTTTCAATCACCTTCAGGCCAAACACCCCTCCAAGATTCAAGATGTGGTTTTTTAGGATTCTTAAAATTCCCTTTGGTGATGGCCTTTCAAAATACCTTGGGCTTCCCTCGGAATTTGGATTCTCCAAATGCAAAGCTTTCCAAAACACTCTTGTTTGTGCAACCAACAAGATGAAAAACTGGAGGGCTTCTCTCCTTTCTCACTTAGGTAAGGAGACTGTTTTAAAATCAGTTGCATTATCCATCTGTAATTTTGCCACCTCTCACTTTAAATTACCAAAATTCTATCATGAATCTATTAAGAAGGAAGCTGCCCGTTTTTCTAGAGCAATGGCAAAGATAAAAATGACATCCATTGGTTGTTTTAAAGCAGGCTTTGCAAATCCAAGGAAAAAGGTGGCATTGGATTGAGGGATCCATTTATGCAGAATCAGACTTTACTGGCTAAATTAGCTTAGAGATTATGGAAGGATCCTAATTCTAACTGGGGACAGATTACAAATTTTAATTGGAGACAGATTTACAAATCTATTTACTTCCCTAATTTAGATTTCTTGAGTGCTAATCTGGATAACCATCCTTCTTAGGGGTGGAGAAGCATCCTTGAAGGAAGAAAATTTCTCTTGGCTGATTTGATTTGGCAAGTTGGGGTGATGGCTCTCATATTAAGATATGGGAGGATAAATGGATCCCCACCTCTAACGGTTTCAAGATTAAGCATCCTAAATTATAGGAATTGTCCATTTTCATATATCTATGATATTATTGACCATCAGAATTGGTCTTGGAGGAGGGATCTTTTAAATCAATATTTTCAGAAATCATGAAGATTCAACTTAGCCTTTCATTACAAAGACAGACTTATATAGAGTGGATCTAGAAATGGTATTTAATCTGTTGAATCTGCTTATGATTTCATTTCTAATCTTCAGGAGGACGTCGAAAATATTCTTCCCTCCTCTTCTAACATCCCTCCATGGAAACTTATTCCCAGAGAGGTGAGGAAACAGATTTGGCATTGCAAATTTCTTCCAAAGATCAAAACATTCCTTTGGCGTGCTTGCAATCATAGTATTGGTTCGGTTGGAGATCTCTTGAAAGGAATATTAGATTGGATATCTTTTGCAAATGGTGCGGCATTGAATCAGAAAGCATTGATCATACCATCTTACTTGCCCTTTTTCTAGGATCGTCTGGTTCGGTTCTCCATTATCTATAGTGATGCTGGAAGACCCGTCCTTTACTATTCCTCAGTGGATTCATAAATGGAAATCTTTGATTTTTCAATCAAAGCAGGATTAGTCTTGTAAGTTCGGTTTGGCTTCTTTTCTTTGTTGGTTTATATGGAAAGCCTGAAACGATCTTATTTTCAATTAGAAGATCTGAACTCCTTTGGATGTTATCAAAAAGGCAAATCAAGCTTTTGAAGAGTTTATTTCATCCTTAGATCAGCCATCCTGCCTCAAGCATTTCACATCTTTACCAGAATCACCAGCACCCTCCTTGGTCTTATGGACTCGGAAGGTGGTTTGGGTTTGTTTTAGAAGTTCCACTGGAGATATGATCAAAGCTGTCTCTATAAAGTCTTCTTTCTCCTCAATTAAATGTGGTGAGGTTCTTGCCATTAGAGCTGTGTTGCTCCAAACTCTTGATCTTGGACTGGATTCCATCCTTCTTGAATTTGATACTTTGGAAACCATCACAACGATTCACAAGAACTTCTTCTTCGAAGATATGTTTATTCAGCCTATCTTAGAGGATATTTCCTTGCTGCATTCAAATTTTTAAAATTGCTCTTTTGTTTTGATTTCTAGGGGAGCTAACTCTGTTGCTCATTCCTTAGCTCGGAAAGCCGTCACCAATTCAGGAATGGTGTACTAGTCAGATTCCTCTCCCTACCTTCATAATTTGATTGTAAATGATGCCATGGTTATTTCCATTCTTCTTATCAATAAATTTCATTTTTACCAAAAAAAAAAAAAAAAAAAAAATACCACATGTTCCCTTTGTTATATAGAAGGAAAAGAATAGTATGTAAAGGATATCTCATGTTCTCTATCTTCCCCCTCAAATGCAAAAAAAAGAAGTTAATTATGATTAAAAGTCAAGAGTTATTGTTAAGGACTAGAGCTAAAATCGATCTTAACTAGAGCTCTCTCTAATATTAAAGAAAAAAAAATCAACGAAATTTACAAATTTGTAATTAAATCTATACGACTTTTGAATGAAAGACTTTAAAAACTCAAATATGTGGAGATATTTGTTTTTTTTGTTACCCAATATCATTTTCCAACCAATTCCAATCCAATTCAAATTGAAATAGATGGAGAGAGATTCTGGGTTTTTAAATTCTTGATTAAGATTGTATTCATATTTAAGTTTGAAAATGATTCAACTGCTTCTCCAACTGCCATGATCAGTCGGCATCGGCAGATATTATTAATGGCGGTGGGTTTGGTACCTATATAGACTTGAGGGTACAATGCTTTAAGCCTTAGACAGACTTTTCAATGAAATTGAAAATTATTAGAATGTGAAAGCTGGACCGGCCCACTCATTTGGGCCGAACGCTAAGTTTGACTTCCGTCCATCTTCTTAGGACTCGTTTGGTAATAGCGTACGTGCGCGGCGAATAGAATCCTCGTAAGGAAAGCATCCAATTATCGACGGAGACCATTGATGCTTGATAATTATCGATGGTAAATACCTCGAAACTGGGTTCCAAATTAAGGTATTGGATATAGTATCAGCCAATGTCTAAAATCGATCTGGATCGTATTGGATCGGTGTACTGTACATAATAATATTAAAAGAGATTGGATCGGAGATCGAATCAGGATCGGTTAGGTCCTAAACTGATACCAATCTGTCTGATTGACTGATCTGATACTGATACCAATACTGATACCTTGATCCATACCCTCCAAACACATTTTTTTATTATTCTCTAACCTAGCATGCATGTTTAAACTCCCGAACAGCAGGGAAGACAGAGACCAAAACTCAGTCATGGTTACATGAAGCTCACAGACGTCAAAGGTGAACAAATATGGGTACGAGCTTCTCAATGGAAAAAAGTGCCAGACCAAATAATTTGAAATTTTCTTTTTCGTCCTCCCGATGTAACACACTTTTTTTTGGTGAAGATAATTATTATTATTTTACAAGTTCATTTTAAAATCTGTGTCAGATAATAAAAACTCTTGAAAATAAGGAAATTTCACATTCAAAAAAATTATAAGAAATTCATTTTATCATTGATTTTTAAAAAAAAAAAAAAAAAACTGTTGGCAATAAAGACATAAAAGAAAAAGTAATTGAAAAAAGAAAAAAAGAAAATTCTAAAACTACGGGTCAACAAAAAAAAAATCAAAATTATAAAAACTCCAGGCTTCTAGAAGAGAGCAGAGACAGAAGAAATACAATAAAACCAGGATGTCAAGATTTGACTCCGAGAGAAGATGGAGAAAGTGATCGCATGCTCTAGAAAGGATTTAGAGGCTCAAGTTCAAGGATTCAAATCTTTTTGTTCAAGAGAATCTAGAGGAGAGGTGGCATCTCTATTGGATGGATGGCACCTAAGGTTTTCATGAATTCGAGCAATCAGTGTGTTGGTTCGAGTTCAGATTCACTCATGCCTTAAGTGTTGTTCATCCATTGAAGGAGAATCTGGAGGAGAGGATGTGGATCCCAAATTCAACCTCTCTAACATCAAAATCACCAAATGTATCGGTCCATATAGGTCCGATACGGTCAATACTTATCAGATTCCATATCGGACTGGTTCAGGCAACATTGCCACCAATAACCCATGTGCCTCTTCTATCTAGCTACCATTTCCAAGATGCCAATACCCACCACATTGTCACTCTTGCAAAGTACTCAGATACTTCTTTGCCTAAATCCACATTGCCTCCTATACCTAGACTGCCCACACTGCCCCCACTTCCAAAAGTAGTTCTGCTTCCATTACCCATCATCTCAACAGTAATTCTTTCAATTCCTTCCATCCCTAACACATTTCTTTTTCTCTCTCCACCACCTGCAAGCAGTAGCCCATAGAAACCCACTATACTATCATCCATATTTCAGGAATTTGAGCTCGAGTTCTGCAATTTTCATTTTAATAGAATCTATTTGTGTATTAGAATAAAAATTCGGGTGGGTGTCGTGTGAATGAATTCTAAGTTTGGATTTGGATTAATGTTATATCTTTGTATCAAAACACAAGATTTTTGAATTTTCAAGTTCCAGTTGTTTTGATAAACTTCCTATCAAAGTAAACGAAAAAGAGGAAATCAGATCGAGTCAATGCCACTACCCAAAGAATATAATTGTACAATCATGATTCTAAATCTGGGTATGAACTGTTATGTCACCATCCGCTGCTGTTACGTAGAATCGTAACTCACGCCACCACGTAACTACTGCGCATCAATACTCCATTGTATTCGTGTTTTATTCCATTACTCAAACTCAGGTTGTAGTGTTTCCTTGCAACACGTAAATGTGTCTCAGGTTGGTAGTAGTGTGTGCATGCAACACATATGTGTCAATAGGATATTACAAGTGTAAGTAATTCACTCCACTATTCAAGGGGTTGATGAATCATACTGTAAATACAATATAAAAACATAACTCAGGATACGATTAGAGTATCTGAGAATTTATTCAAACTCTGAGATTTAACAAATATGGTACTTGGTTATGTCCAAAATTGATTTGATTCATATAGATTCAATATGAAATTGACACATGTTTGATCTTATTAAAATAATATTAAAATAAGTTAGAATCAGGGATCGACTATGTCCAAAATCATTATAAATTGACAATCTGGTGTGCTGTATACAGTCTTTCCCAGTTCATTTTGTAATTTATTTTGTACAATAGCTATCAAACGATTTCTATTCTATCCTAGAAATTATTCCTGAAATTGGTACAAAAATAATGGAAAATCAAAATAAAATTCAATCCAAAGAGAATCTTAGATGTAATTATGTTTTGAAATAAAACAACAATACCATGTTGCAAAGTAGAATTACTTGAGAATGAGAGGACCAGAATACTCATTTTTCTCTTACTTTATTAAACCAGAGGATGTAAGAGTAGCGGCTGACAAAGGCCCACCCCAGCCATTTAGGGCCTGTTTGATAACACTCATACTCTAGGATTTCATTGATTTTGTCTCTCAGAGCAATTTTAGAGCTGAATCTCGTTTATTTCAAAACTGAATCCTGTTTGGTAAATCAGGTCCGATTCCAAGTTCCTAGGGAGTGAATCGGACTCCATTTGACTCTAGGATCTCAAATTTGGGAGTTAAAAAAAAAACCTCTCGTTGCTCTAGAGCAAATGAAACAAAGGTAAAAAAGGAATCGGGCCAAAACGAAGGCTAAACCGCCGCCACCATCACCTCCACCGCCACCGCCTCCGCCACCACCTCCACAGCCACAACCGCCACCACCACCACCACCATCACCACCTCCACAGCCACCGCCACCACCACCACCACCATCACCACCTCCACAGCCACCGCCACCACCTCCGCAGCCACTACTGCCACCACCACCTCCACAGCCACCGCCGCCACCACCACCACAACCACCACCTCCACAACCACCGCTGCCACCACCACCATCACCTCCACCCCCACCCCCACCGCCACCACCCCACCACCCCCAAATCTGGAATCAATTTCAAATTCATTTTCATCAAACTGAGATTCTATTCTCAATAAACTCTGGAATTAGATCTAGAATAGGATTATCAAACAACATTTTGCTATTAATAAAATAACTCCAAAGCAAAAGCAATAAAATGACTCCAAAATAAAAGCAACGGATCAAGAATAGAAATGTCATCAATCAGGGCCTAATGCCCCTTTTACCTTTGGATACGTTAAACCCTTAATTATTACAACATATTGTGCTTGGGCCTAGCTTGGTATACTATATTAGTATATTACCCTTACTGAAACTAGGGCATGGTTTTCTGAATATTCTAATTAAGGAGGTTTTTCATCTTATGATTTTTTTAGTGAAATCTTATGATCTTAATACTTATCATATGGCTCGCAGAGGATTATGGACAGGTAGCTGATGATGTATTCAAACTAAAAACTATAAATTGTCTATTATAAAAAAAATAAAAATCTTAAAAAAAAAAGAAAAGAAAAGAAAAGAAAAGAAAAGGATTTTTGTCCATCTACAATCAAAGTTCCACCGGCTAGTCTGACTTGATCCTGGCAGATTTTGACTCATAATCCAAATAAGGAAAGCAAATATTTTCAATTTTATTGGATCCATTATATCCCAATGCTTGAAACCATGTCAACACTGAACAATCCTTGCTAGGAATATCGATTGAGTTATTGTCACCAATATATGCCCACAGGGATTTTTCGGTGTTAACGGCCTAAGCCTCCAAGGAACATACCAAACCATAACAGAGAGAGCAATGGGGTTGTGAGGTTTCACCAATTTCCCATAGCAAAGTTGTCAAATTAATGGATAAAATGCTAGTACAATGTGGGCCACACAACTGATTAATGATACTTTGCTTACAGCTGAGGCCGAAGCCAGGGACTCCCATAACAAAGCTTTAACATTATAAGAAAATGTGGAAGGAGAAATCTAGAATTTTATTCTTTGTTTTTCTGACGAGTTTCATTTATTGTTTTATTCATTTTTTTCTCTTTTCTTTTGAGTCTGAGATTGCTATTCTCTCTGTCTTGTTGATTTGTGCCAGGTCAAATTGAATTTTAAGGACTACCGTGAATCTTCAAGGGTCGGCTGTGGCTGCTGTGAGGAACATAGTGGATTCCCTTCCCATAGATGGTTCTGGGTACTTTTCCCCCCTCTTTTAATTATGCAAGATGATTTAATGTACCCAAGTGACAGACTTAATGAGTTTTTGCTTTACAGCACAAGCACACAGCTGAAAATGATGTTGCACGCGCAGGTCCTCAGGCCCTCTATGATGCCATAAGGAATTTGATAGCAAGTCAGTGGTTCAGAAGAGGCATGTGAGTCTGCTACCGCAGTGATAAAGGTCTCGATTGATAGAATCTCACAAGAAATGGGTGCATCCAATTCAGGGTCAGTACTCTTTGTGGTGTTTGCTTCACATGACCTCTCCCACAATCTCCATATTTTCCATCTGAATGCAGCTACCCCAAATGAATTCAGCACCACGTACAATGAAGTGGATATATGAGGTATGACAATATAATGGTAGATGGAAGACTTGTTTGGGCCTTAATGTATCTTTTTTGTCATTAGCAGGCATTGTCTGTTGGACCGCGGGAGCGCCCAACCCCCCCCCCCCCGGGGTTCCAGCATTTATTGCTAGTGCACTTTATTGTCTTCCTACTGCTTAAGCATGAAAAACATAGCATGTTCTTATCAATGATCATTATTTAGAAACCTCTTCATGTTTTTGCAGGAGTTTGCAGCATTTCTTTTTGAGTCCTTGGTTCCTCTCCCTTGGGTACAGTTCTATCGATGTCCTCCTTTACGGGATGTAGTTTATTTATTTATTTAATTTTTATTTTTTATTCGATTAATAAATCCAGCATGTAATTGTGGAACCCATGGTTTGATCCCTTGATTTATTTATATGGTTGCTTGCAAGCCACCAAATGTCTTATCTACTAAAACAATTTTAGTCAAGGGAGGCTTCAATGTCTTGTCTGCATGTAATTTTGTTCTTACTACCTGTCAAACTTTTCTCTGGCTATGGAGAATTGGTAACTTATGAGTAGATTTTGTTAATTATCTTAAGTGCTTCGTAGTAACGTGTGGAGATAACTCTGTTCTAGAACTCAAAAGCATTTAGAATGCATATGGCAACCGAAGTTGCTGAATTTGCATGGCAGGATTCCATCTTTGTTTTGCCTGTTTTATGATTCTTATACTGGATATGAAGGTAATATTTATTGGTGATGATACACTGTTGGCTAAAGATTTTCTGCACTACCTTTCTGCCAATGCTGGTGTCCAAATTGGAGCATTTAAGTAAATTTTTCAAGCTACTTGATGCTTTTTCTTTGTAGTAATTCAAACATGTATAGCTTCAATAATAAGGTTTTTTTTTTTTTTTTTTTTTTTTTCCACATTTCCATTTTACAGGCCTTTGGAATGCAGAAAGTCAGTCATATCTTTGCATCTTTTTCTGCAGTTGGGAAGCATATTATCTTTTAAGTGAGGATTCTAATTTACATGTCTTCAACAATAATAAACAGCATGGACCTGTGCCTTCCCAGTCAAAAAGCATTTGGTCTAGTGAGGATGTTTCCAACTTTAGAGAAGCACTTCTAGTGGACTCTTGTTAAGTGAAAAAATATACTTCACTGTCTATCTCCCTCTTATTAAAGAAGCACTTCTAGTGGACCCTTGTTAAGTAAAAAAGATATACTTCACTGCCTATCTCCCTCTTATTTGTCTTGCACATTATTTTGCTCAAACTCCTGTTTGGAGGAATTCAAACTTGTGAAGGTATGGTTTCTATTACTGCCTATCTCACTCCTATTTTTCCTATTTCTCCCACATCTGAATAGGACATGTTCTCAGGAATTTCATGGCTATTTTAATAGAAAACTGTAGTTTATTCTATCATTATAACATCAAGGGTTATACGAAGCTTAACTTTAAAAAAACATTATAGTACTGGACAGTTTGGTTGCCAAAAGTGAAAAATTATCTGCCAAAAGTGAAAAATTATCTTCGTAGTAAACGTCTGGTGAACAGGTCTAATTCAGTTCTCAATTGTTTTCTTAACAGCATTTTGATATTGGAAGTTACTAGTTTGCAGTTTTGTCTTCTTAGAGAAAGATTACAAAGAAATTTTATGTTGTACTTGTAGGACAGAAACCAGGAATTTACCGGACCTGGCAAGAATGCAGCGGGCACATCCTCGGTACCCAAAAGCTTTGTAGAAGTCATACAACAGTCAAGGGGAAGCCGAACATGAATTTTGGATTCTGTTCAAGAAAATATGGAAGCCAAGCCAAGTTGGAAGATCATCACACAAACCTTCAAGTTCAAACAGAGATATGTAAAGGTGGCAAACAACTGCCTCAAAAATCTTCAAACAGTAAGGAAAAACATATGGACCTTTGGCAAATACAATCCAAAATTAACTCACTCCAAAATGCTTTGCTTGAAAACTGCTGAAATCAGCCAGCACCAAGGCTCTAAACTGCAGAAAAAGGGCTTAAACTCTGAACCCACGACTGTGTCTACGTCCTCTAGCTTTTTCATACTTCCGGCCCTTGGAGTGAACATATGGCTTGCTGTCGAAAACCAAGAGGTTTCAAGAATCACATGATTAGGAACAAACCAGAATTCAAGAGAAAGCAAATAACAGAAATAAAGCTAGCCTGATTAGGCTTGTGTTCAGTATGCTTAGGAGAATAAAATAGTAAAATATGAAGTCAATCCAACGGTCAGATAACCAGTTATTGATGAATATAATGAAAGTACAGCTAGCAACTTAAGAAGCAGAAATGCATGGAAGAATCTGAAAGTAACCCGCAATGAAGGGCAGTAAAGATTGATTGAAAACCGAGGCTAAACGGTAGGACAGAAACCGTAACCAGAATATGAAATCAGATTTAGAAAACTTGAACTTTTGAACAAACCAACTTGAACTAGGACTTCACGATTCCATTGAAAAACTAAAAAAAATATGCAGAAATTGGAGCATCACACTTCAAGTAGAAAACTAGATAATGGATTTTGAAAACAGAATTTGTAGTCCGACCTTGAAACTAGAAACCTATCGTTTCAGAGAATCAAAACAGCATCTTTGAAACCCAGGCTCACCTTAAATCACCATGCTCACCTTTTTGGGCTTTGCTGATTAACAAATTCTAGTTTATGCATTATGAGTTGAAAGAAAAGCAAGAGCACAACCATTAACAAACTCTAGTTTTGAGTTAGCTTCCAACTCCGGAATTTTGTATTTGACATTTGCTAAAGCTGAGGATGAGGAAGTAAACAACTACACCTTTTATGCACTGCTCTCAATGCATCTCAACAAACTTATTTTTTGTTTCTTAAGTTCTTCCACTTCCCATTGTCTGCTTCAATGTTTATAGTCCTCTATAAAACAACCCATCACCTGTTATGGTTCTTCATCTCAACGAGAATCATCAAATATGCTTCTTAGCTAGCTTGATTTTCATTTGCATCTCAGCAGTTTGTATTTCTCATCTTCCAATCATGGCACTATCATTGTCAAGCATCAATACAAGCACAGTGGCTTGCCGTCTCTTCGATATAGTAGCTTCTCCCCTTGTGCTGCCGCTCCCTATCATCCCAACCTTGCCTGAGACTACATTGCCTTCATTGCTGGCAATGCTGCCTTATTGCTGGCAATGCTGCCTTTGCCTAAGGCAACATTGCCACCAATGCCGTATTGGACTGTGTGTTGTAATTGTTAGCAAATGGATCAACTTTGATGAGAGAGAATGTGTTTGGGCCTCAATGGCGATGTAGACAGTACCCACACAGGAAATATACTATTAGAAAGAGGACAGAGAAAATAGAGAGAGAGAGTGTGGGTCCCACTGATGGTATGGCAGGAGGAGAGAGACCGTGGACTATGGGTCCCACTGATGGTGTAGCAATGATTAGCAGACAAGGAAGAGTGAGAATGAAGAGAGAGAAGGAGGAGAGAGTGAAGAAAAATCAGGAAGAAAGAAAAGAAGAGGGTTGAAGGGGTTTCTTGGAGTTTTTTGTGTGAGTATTGAATCACCAACCAACTTCTCACTTGGCCATTAATGCAATCTTGAATACTTGTGAGAAGTTGGTGGAGCCATTTTGCATATCTATGGTGATTGTGTGGTCGTGAGAAGGAGAGAGATGCTTATAAACAAAAGTTTGTTTGAAAAGCTGAGTTCTCCCAGCATTGATGGTTATGGGAGGTTCCATTGAGCCTGTGGAAATGTCAGAATTGTCTTCAAGCATCTGCAAGCATTGATTGTGAGATTCTCTTAACTTTGTATCTTTCATTAATTTCAGTTCATTGCATGTTAGCTTAGGTGGAAATTGTTAAATGATTAGTTAGCCTTGGGTTTCATTGTAGGGCATTGCTATAAGCCCCAAAACTACTCTTTTGTATTGTGTTCAATGAGTGCTAGACACTGACAGTTACAGCCTGAATCCTAGCATTGTTATGCCTTCTCAGTTTTATACTGGGAAAACACAGGATCATTATTCTTGTCTTGTAAAAGACTAAAAGCAGCGTATTGAGCGTATTGAGTATATACAGAATCCATTGGGAATTACTCCGTGGACTAGCCATCACATACTTTATTAATAAACTACATAATATCTCTATGTTGTAGAATGCTTTACATTTTATATCTTATGAAGTGCGTGGAATGGATTGCAGGATGGATATACAAATCTGGTAGACCTGGCCATTAAGTGATAGTGAGGTAGATTTGCATACGTTTGTGTGTATGTAATATCTTAGTTCTCCATCAGCTCTGGGCAGCAGAGAAAATTATCAGAAGAAGTTTCTACATTGATTCACCCCCTTTCAGTGTCAACGGAGATTCATCATGCTGGCAACTCAAGTGTCTCCTTTGCTTACTATTCCCAAGAAACCAACGTCTACCATATTTCCACCGATGCCTACAATTCCAAAAGTAGCTCTACCTCCAATAGCCACCATCCCAACTACAATCCCTTGAATTCCTTTCATTCCTACCACAATCCCTTTTTTCTCCCCACCACCACTTGCAACTAGTAGCCGTTATAAACCATTATACTATTATCCATTTCTATTTATTATTTCAGGGACTTAGGCTCCTTTGGTATAGTTTATATTTATGTTTATGAGGTATTTATAATAAGCGTTTATGAGAATAAATTATGAATCATAAATGATAATGATTAATACCATTAGACATAAAGAATAATAATAGACTATCACAATAATGATAAACACCTTCTGACCTATTTGTAGATTTTAGATTATATTAATTTATTTTAAATATAAATAAGTACCATAAATTATACCAAACAACTACTTATGTTATAATATATTATATAATACATACCAAAAAGAACCTAAGATCCACAATTTAAAAGAGAAGATATCAAGGGATTGGAACATTTTTTTTTTTTTTGGTAGAAGTCCAAAATTCTTGAGAAATATAAATAAAAGATTACACACTAGCCTTAATAGGATGTTTAACCCCCAACTTGACATTGCCATCAGCAGGAGCCATCCTAGGCTACTACAAAAATCATACTCTATATCGAAGTCTGTGGGAGTTATCCCACACTAACTCCATTTAATTTCTCTAAAGCAATGAGAATGTCAGAATTTGGAGCTAAGCTTGTAAGCCCATCCACTCCTGCAAACAATATCAGGACTCCCCTTTCAAAACAATTTACCACAAAGGATGAATCTAATTCCACCCATATTCTTCTGATCGAAACAAATGTAAAGAGCTTCCTTGATACCTCTCAAAACTCCTCTAATCTCAGCAGCTAGCATAATTTGTTGTCACTCCCAATGGCTCGACAAAGGCATAAACCACAACACATTTGGATATTGCCTGTTGGAGTTTTTACCATTTACTTTAGAAAAATTTTCATCTAACCCCCCAAAAACTATGTCAAATTCGATCTACTACCCAATGGTTTCCAGAAATTCTAACCGGCCCCATTTAACTGAGAGACTTGACTGAACATGTGAGTAGACATTCCTACCCTTTCTATTTGAAACTTTAAAACATTAAAATGAGATAAAGTTACTAATTTACCCTTTCTTTAAAACATTAAAATGAAACTCAAAAAAAAAAAAAAAAATCATAAAATTTCATCACTTGCAAGTTGTATCTCCCGATTGAGAATCATTCATGATCGATAACGATTACCATGGCCGGACAGAGTTGCAGGTTTTATATCATCCTCATTAGCATTCCATTACCTAATCTTTAATGATCTCAAGCCCTTCCAACTCAAATCCAGATTCATTAAAAAGAGATATATTTCACTTCGATTGCTTGGTCATTTCGAAATCTAGGTCAAGAAGATCTAGTCCTTTTCGGATCTCGATTATCCTGTCTGATGTTCTGCAAATCTCGCTAAATGAAGCTTTATTTTATTTTTACTTGTCCCCAATTTTATAGAGATGATGTGGAGCTGTGAGGAATTTTTATGCTGAAATCATGTGTCCCTCTTCTCGGACTCTCTCTCTTACTCTGCCCATCGACGGCCCCACTCCCTATCTTCTCTCCTTCTTACTTCTTCTCCTTCACTTTTCTCCCACAATCCCTTTTTTTTTCCTAAAATTTCTTGACCTTCCCCTCTTCTCGGACTCTCTCTCTCACTCTGGCCACCGACGGCCCCACTCCCTATCTTCTCTCCTTCCTACTTCTTCTCCTTCACTTTTCTCCCACAATCCCTCTTTTTTTTCCTAAAATTTCTTTACCTTCCCCTCTTCTCGAACTCTCTCTCTCTCACTCTGGCCACCAACGGCCCCACTCCCTATCTTCTCTCCTTCCTACTTTTCTCCTTCACTTTTCTCCCACAATCCCTATTTCTTCTCTTGTAATCTTTTCTCAATCTCTATATAGATCCCCTTTCGTTTCTTGCTTGGATTCGACCCATCCATAAAACCTTTTAATTGGAAAAAAAAAAAAAAAAAAAAAAAGCAACAAAAACCTTTTTAACTGAAGTATCTTTAGAGAAAAAAAAAAAAAAAATTGCAGACATTGAACTCCGACGTAAGAAACGATCAGAGGAGGATCCCCTTGTTTCTTACTCTTCGTCTCCAAATTTCTAGGGTTTGGGAAGAAAGAAACTTGAAAAACAGATGGGAATAAGGGTATTATTGTCTTTTACTTTAGAATAAGGGTATTATTGTCCTAATATTTGCAACTAATGGGGCTCTCCTAATGGGTGGGGTCTCTTTGATTAATGGTGAAAAAATTTTGGGTGGTAGATGAGACATTTGGAAGCCTTTTGGGTGCTAGATGAAACTTTTGAAACTTTTGGGAGTTAAATCGAATTTGACATAGTTTTTGGGGGTTAGATGAAATTTTTTCTTTACGTTATTATTATTGAAGATGCTGGAACCTGTTTTTACTCGTTTCATGGCACCTTGGGCTTGAATCATTGTATTAATTTGTGCATTAGTTTGAAAATTTCGTTGTTTTAGACTCACTGTATTCTAAGTTGGGATTGAATTTGAATGTTACATCTTTGAACCAAATCTGAAGATTTTTGAACTTACAAGCTCCAAGTGTATTGAAAAATTTGTCATCCGTTGCGCGGGAGCGCATCCAAGAATCACCGTTGGTATCGACAATTGCTATTCTTGCTTGCATGCGGATAGCAGGCCAACAGCGATATCGGCTTCTTCGCTCCATACGGGCGCAACACTAATACTAGGCCGCCTTCGGCCCTTCTTCTCCTTATCCTTATCTTGCTCCTTCTCCTGGCAAAGTTCATTTCTTGATTCAATTTGTCTTATTGTCGCCCTTCTCTGTTGAAAGAGGAGTTCATTTTGTGAATCAATCAACCACAGAAATGAGTTTCAAATGTCTTTGTCTTGTTGTTCTAGTTGGTGCTTAGTCTGGGCTACGGATTTGCCGGTTGGTTGATCTCGACAAAAGGAGGTCAACTACGGGTTATGTATTTAGGTTTGGGAATGGTCCAATTAGTTGGATGCCAAAGCTTCAATCGCCTCATGAATGTGCTAGGGGAGTTGTCGACTACCGAGGCCGAGTATATGGCGTTGACGGTGGGACCTAACCTCGTCGACTCTGGTCCCCCAACCTCCTCCCATCAAGAGAAACGAAAAGAGTGTCAAGTTTTTAATTCAAAAATTCAAACTAGTAAGTGGAGGGACTCTCCATATATAAGACCACAAGATTCAAATCTCATTAACAATGTATAACTATTCCCAATACTCCCCCTCACATGTAACCCCATCGTTAGGTCGTGTATCTCATTAGCAATATAGGATTATTCCTAATAAAGAAAACATATATATATATATATATAACTGCAAACCATGATTCAATTAAGGAGAAAATAAAATGTGTGCATGAGAATAAGGCCTAAACATGTTTTAAATATAATAGAAAACCAAAACAACTACATAATGTCAGGATCAAAGTTGCCCAGTTAGGATAGCAGCCAGATATCTCTGATGTCAATACGACTATTCAAAGAAACCTAATTTAAATAAGCACTTGGGCCAAAAAAAAAAAAAAAAAAAAAAATCCAAATCGACTTGTTTTCAAATCATTATCAAATATAAGGATTGCAATGATAAAACTTATTTATTTTGTCCAATTTTGACCCAATCGACATGAATAAAGATCGCACAAAACCAAATACAATCACAAAAATTAATTAGAAAGATGAACATATTTAACCAAAATGCCTTTGATTTCATAGGTACTCACCTGAATTTTTACCATCAATCCTCTGGAGAATAATTTTTGGCTTCAAACTCCAGTTTATCTAGTTCAAATAAGAAGATGGAACGCATTAAACTATCCATCTGATTTAGAACGCAGACATGACCAACGAAAACAAAGGCAATTATTAGGAGAGTGGCTCTGCTCATTTGAGTTTGACACGTCATCATGCTGGTGTGGGATTCCTTCTGACCCGTCATCATCCCATAACGGGACCTCTAGAGAGACAATGCTCCTGCAATTTGACTCTGACCTGTCATATGACATTTGGTATTCCTCTGAGAGCCCACTACCCATACCGTGAGAGTGTCTCCCACGCATTGTGTAGCACATATGGATATCAATTTCTATGCTAATGTATTTTCTGTCATCAGTTTCGACTGAAACACTGATAATATCTCCACCATCAGCAATTGATTTCCAAATACAATGCGGTATCTTGATCACCCAAATCGAATCTTCATTGAATTGTTTCGTCTTGTACTTTACGATGTGGTACCATGTACAATCCTTTGATTGATTATGAAGTAATACAGCCACCGAATTGTTCCTCAAAAATGAGCTGTAAGTGTTGGTCCTGCAAAGAATACATATAATCACCCCTTCAATTTCCGCGTTAGGAAGTTGTTCAAACTGACGAGATGATGAAACTCTTTTCTCTCGAATGTTAAGCCACTCTCCAATTTTCACCCTTTCAATCTCCATGTTAGGAAGTTGTGCAAACTGACAAGATGCTGAAACTGTTTTCTCTTGAATGTCAAGCCACTCCCCAATTTTTGACCAAGGCAAATAGATGTCACAGATTTTACTATTTTGAAACTCTTCAGATGTCACCTGCCCAATGGAACCCATCAAATCATGGTATTTATTGTAATAAAATTTATATATATATATATATATATATATAGAGAGAGAGAGAGAGAGAGAGAGAGAGAGAGAGAGAGAGAGAGACCTCAAATATTCTCTCCTTGACACAACCGATCGTCAATTTGTAGCCCCCATTTAATTGGATATTCTCTTCATGCTCATCATCAGGTAGCGGTTCTATGGTCGTGTATTCTGCACCAAGCACTGTTAAACGGGTCAAGTTCCCAATTCCCTCCGGCAATCTTTTAATTTTGCATCCAGAAATAATAAGTTTTTCAAGTGATGTCAATTTACTAATGCCAATTGGAAGATTCTCGAGTCTCCAGCAATTTTTTAGATCCAATTCAACAAGTTTACTAAGATGACCAATACTTTCGGGAATTTCAACCAAGTTGCCACAAGAATGAAGAATCAATTTCTCAAGATTTGGTATCCTTGAGAAGTCTGGCATACAGGTTAGGTTGTTGGAATAACTAAGATCGAGAACCTTCAATTTTGGGAGATAATGCTGGAAGGAAGAAGAAAATTTAGTTTCCATAAAATGCATAAATATTTAAACTGAAACAAACACAAAAAGATTTTTTTTTTTTTTTGATAGAAACACAAAAAGAATTAAACTCACAAAAAAAAAAAAATGACGTACCTTGGTTCCCTTCCATACTTCTCTAAGTTTTGTTCTGTGCATTTCAAGAATAACAAGTTTCTCCATACTAAAATTATCTGGTATATATTTGAAGGGGAAACCTATCCAGCAAAACCAAACTAAGTTTTTGAAAGATAAATTCCAATCCTCATGACAAATTTCCCAACGTATATTATCTAGAGAAATTCGAAGTAATCTGAGATTAGGCATTTTAAAAAATGCCTTTGCAGTTAGTCGAAACCTTTTATCCCCCGTTATGTGATAGTACATTTCATCAGCTTCTTCCATACATTGTAGATCAATGCCTTCAACAGCATCATTTCCCTGATAAAAGAGAGAAATTAATTAGAAAAACAAAAATGCTTAAAAGAGTAGCAGTCCTAGCTCTGTTACAGTAGAAAAATGACATGGATATTAAGATGTTATATGTTGGGTAAATAAAAAAAAAAAAAAAAAAAAGATGTTTTATTTTGAGTTAGTTCATATTATAAAAGTCCTCCCTTACTGTCCTCTACCTCAATATTCAACCCAAATTGAGCATATTGCCTAAAAGTTAGTCCAAAGTTGTGAAAAAAAAATTCGAACATACACAAATTAACCTGTGTATATGAAAACATATATACCTACCTTGTTTGCTAAGGAAATTCTCTCTTTTTTGCAATTTCATATAACTCTGAACCATTCTTTAACCTTTATTATACATACTTTTTATTAGGCTGAAAAATACTCATTGTGATAGGTAAAGAATCCTCCATAATATGGACCAACTCATGTCTACCATCTCCTACCACACCGCATCTTATATATTATTTTATATTGTTCATCAAGCTTATATATTTTCTTACAACTTTCGAGAAATGATTCATGCCAATAAGATATCAAGGCGACCCAAATAGTTGTTGCTTGTATCTTACTGACGAAGCAAGTGACAGCAAAACTATTTCTAGAGAGGGCAGTGTTCTCTTAATTAAAGCCATCTACCATGTGGGATATTGGATGGGCTCAAAAAACAATTTCAAATGACAAATTTGAGGTTTGAAAATTCAGGACCTCAATGCATACAATTCATTGGTTACTTTAGTTAAGGGTTTTTTCTTGTCATCAATTGTATCGTTGTATGACCTCAATGCATGGGGTGTCTATTCCTCTTGAGTTTAAGATTATAATAAGAGATTTTTTTGGTAATAATAATACGTACCGTAAAGTTTCTCAAAACATCAAGAACATCATCATTCTGCCACAATCTGTTACGTTCTCCAAGCCTAGAAGGAGCTTGCTTGCGAACAATTTCTCTTCCCATATCTCGAATCAGATCATGCATATCCAGTAAGTTGGTTTCATCAATTGATACAAGAGACCTCTCAATGAGAAGGTTAATTCCGGATTCTGGGAACAGACCACAGCCATCTAGGAATGAAATTACTTTGTCTTTGTCCTCTCCAATGAAAAAACATGATATATCAAGGAATATCTTCCGGTTGAAATCATCTAATGCTTGATAACTTATTTCAAGTATTTCAAAAATATCGTTATTAAGTACCTTTCTCAGTTTCTCCAATTCCTTATTCCATTGAGCTTGACTTTTTTGGAATAAAAGAGAACCCAAAATTACAAGAGCTAATGGAAGGCCCCTTGCATACTCTACCACATCATATGAGAGCTTCAAGTAGCATTCTAATGGATGCTTTTGTCGAAAAGCATGGAAACTGAAAAGTTGAAGGGATTCATTTTGATTCATTGTCTCCATTTTATATTTTGTGTCCGTCTCTGATACATTTAGCAAATGTTCATTTCTTGTTGTTATGATGATTCGACTTCCTAGACCAAACCAACCATGCTCTCCAGCCAATTTATCTAATTGTTCAACTGCATCTACATCATCCAGAACAATAAGAACTCTTTTATGCCGTAGACTTTTTTTTATAATAACGATTCCTTTATCCTTGTCGTTTATGCTTATGTCTTCTTCCTTTTTCTTCAAAGCATCAGAGAGAAGCTTTTTTTGTAAGAAAACTAAACCATTGTGTTTTATTGAATCCTCTCTAACATTAGCAAGATAGGCACTACCTTCAAATTTTTGAAACATGATATTAAAAACAGCCTTCGCTATGGTTGTTTTACCAATTCCAGCCAAACCGTGTATTCCTATGAAGCGAACAACATCCAATCCATCATTTAGCAAACAAGTAATGCGCTCAATGTGGGAATTTAACCCAACTGGATATTTTGCAACATGCAGTGGTAGTGTCTCTTTCATTCTTATTGATACTTCCTCAACAATCATCTTTATAAGCTTTGCCTCATGCCTACCAATTTGATACAAACAAAAAAGAAAAAACCAACAATAAAAATTAAGTTACTAAATGAAAAGGGCTGCAACTATAAGGAATAAGCATGAACACAATTTAATTATTCTTAGTTAATAAGGTTTTAATTTATTAATGAAATATTGGTAAAACGATTTTGGTTTAACGTTATAAACCATGATCCATTAGTTTTCATCTATATGAAGGGCTGACTAGGAAGATCCAAATGGAACAAATCCTAGTATTTATATTAAAGGGAGGGTGTGTTATGAGAAATTATTATTTTTTATTTACTTTAAAAAAATTTCCTGCAAACATAAATGTGTACACCAATTGGATCTTCTGCAGCCATGCAGCCCCCTGCAGCCCAGTATGGATCGTTGAATTATATTGGATGCATATGTAGATGTGCTTTTAATGATCCAAATGCGGTTGCAGAGACTGCATGACTATAGAAAACCCATTCTTCTTCCATATTTGGTTTGCAAATCCTTTCTTAGGTTTTTTTTTTTTATTTTTTTTTATTATCTAAAAGAATACCCTTTTCATTGGGATGTGATTCCATAATGAGTCCAACTAACAAGAAACTAACTAGGTTTGTGGGAAAAAATTTTCCGGGTTACCTATATGACTTCTCGCCCAATGCTCAATTCATATTTGTAGTGAGTTTTGATTTTCTAAATCCCTCGTTGTCTGTAAATTTAAAATTTTCTTTTCAATAAATAAAAAATAATTCCTATGGATTCATCTTAAATCATAGGTGGCCTATAAGAGGGTTAAATCCATGATAGATAGAACTCGACTACGGTACCTTATACTAAATTCACAAAACTAAGAGGATTTGATTAGGACTTACCCATTTGCAACATTTAAATGATCCCATCCTGACAAATTCGCAACTTTTGTGAGAGCAGCCTTCCATGACTCCACTCTCCGCTTCTCCTCTTTGAAACGCTCTTCGTTTTTCTCTTCCTTGAAACGCTCTTCATGTTTCACAAATGCCATCTCAAAAGTTTCTTTTTGGTATCTAACATGTGATGGATCCACCTTGTAGAAAACAGGCAGAACCGTTTGGCCATTTTTTTGGCACTCGAGGATCTTCACCAGTTCATTAAGGCACCATCTCGAAGAAGCATAGTTCTCAGAGAGAACAACAATGGCAAAGCTAGAACCTTCAATCGCATCCAACAGTTCTAAAGAAATATCCTCCCCTTTTTTTAACTCTTCGTCATCTCTAAAGGTGTCCATCCCCTCCTGATCCAACGCTGTATAGAGATGATCAGTGAAGTTCTTGCGAGTATCCTTACCATAAAAACTTAAGAAAACATCATACTTCTTCCGAGAGGAGAAAGAAGTGGAAGAAGAAGCTTGATGGATCATCTTGGCGAAGATGGCCGAACAAAGCACAGTATCAGATGGAGGAGGAATTTCTACTATCAAACGAGAGAAGAAAAAAGAGACTAGAGAGTGTCGAAAATCAAATGAATAAGGATCTTGCGCAACTAATACAAGAGGTAAAAGTGGAGAGAGTATCGACTAAAATTACATTTTTTAAATTATAAACAGACAAACATACAGCTTGCATTGCCTCGGCTCCAAGATCTAAATTGACCATTTCGAAATAGGTTCAAGGTCTTCCATCCATGACTTGTTGCTCATTTTTTTTACCGGTTTTAATCTGACGCCTTCATTCAATCAATGCAGTAACACATGGAAAAAGAAAAATCCCTATGGCAAGTCTTTAAAAAAGTAGGAAGAGTTATTTTTTACCAGTCCTTGTCGTGATGTCCCCCTCTTCCATTGCACCTAGCTACATAGGAATTGCATCAGTAATTGATTTTATAAATTATAAATAACCGATCAGCGCACCTTTATTTGTCTCCATTACAAGATTAAAATTGATAAAGACTCGGTCAACTTTGCAAGACAGACTAGCCATGTGAACCTCAGCACCTCACATATATTTAGTCTCCACTTCCCCACTCATTAATTGCACCAACACAAGAAAACCAAATCGCTGACAACTAGTAATCCCGGTTAGCTTTGTTAATGAATCATTCACATTTACCAAAAAAAAATAAAATAATTATTAACATATTTTGTTTCAAATTCGTTCGTCTCAAGTTATGCAATCGATTCAGCAACTGATCCAGGGTTGGATTCACTTTGACTTCAGCTGGAAGTATTGTGTTGGGGAAAATAAGTTAGATTAAATTTGGACCGTCGGATGAAATATCAGGAAGGAGTTGTTGGGGCCATACACGTGGCGTCAATTTAAAGGTACATTTGTTTTCTCTAAAAAGTGAAACATCCCATTCCCATCCAATGTGTTTAAAAAAGATATCATTTGACCCCTGAGTATAGTTGCAATGATGAGTCAGCTTGGATGGGGGTAGGTGGTCATTGAATATGTAGTAGTTAATGTTCATAAATACCGACAAGAGTAATAAATGGAAGGTGTGCTGACACAATCTGCCATTTTGCTATGCCCTAGACCGCCACAAGGAAGAAGATACCAAATCCCCTCGAGTACTAGGAAGTGGTGGCCACCTACACCAAAATGAGACCTTGACATAGACCCTCAAGGGGTAGAAAATGTTAGATTTGACAGGTCTGCGTTACCCCAAGGGATCGGAAAGGTTAGATTTGACAGGTGTGCGCCACCCCAAGGGTTTGTAGCCCTCTTATCCTATCTTGTCCTACAAATAGGGTGATGGAGATGGTGGTAGGTGAGAATGGGAAACTTGCCGAACAAGTTTCTTCTTTAGTCTATAAATAGCAGAAGGCCATTAGTTGCAAAAAGATACAAGATTTTTCATTCTAGATGAGGTACTATTACTATCTACAATTCTGCTTTGGGTTCCATTTTTCTATCCTTTGTGAGTTTTAACTCATCTTCAACTCCCAGACCTTATAATCTTAGAACCTCCTTTGATTGGGAAGGAAGAGGCTATTAGAACTTCTATACCTCGGTTCCTTCTCTTTAAGGAACTCAGGTGTTTCACCATCAAGTTCCATTCTGCTTGTATGGCCCATACTGACTTTGACATCGAAATGGCCATAGAGTAAAACCCACCCACCTCATTGCGTGTTCTTGATTTGCAGATACGTGGCAGCATCTGACGCATCGGGCAAAATCCAACGACAACATACTACACAATTGAAGAGGCGCTCCTTCCATTTTCATGGTCCATTAATTAAACGTATGGTTTTAGGTATACACGTATCCTAATAAAGATTCATATCGGTATCCGTCATGATTGATATACTATCATTTTGTTGAATCATTATGGAACTAATACCTGATTGATATCAAGTCGATGCCTGACCTATCCAAGCCGATACAAGACGATATTGACCAATACCAAATCGATACCAAAAGAATTTAACACATCAACATATGACCAATACTTGACTGATAGAGACTAATATTGATATCCAACACCAATACCAATACATGTTCTGATACTATAAACTAAATCTATGATTACATCTACACTGGGTAAAAAAATGAAGATTCTCTAAAATTAACGAACGTGAATCTTAAAACGTGAATTTGAATTTCCCCCTTGATCATATAATGATTAGGATCATTGTATTTATAACAATATTTCAAACTTGAGTTTGTTACAACAATTTTGCTAACTTATAGGGTACAACTGATTATACGTGGGTAAGAGTTTTCCATGGTGAAGAGTCATACCCATATTAATTTAGTTGATGCATTTTGCAAGGTCTTTGTACTCTACTTCGGTGGATGATTGAGCAATAGTTTACTGTTTCTTGGAGCTCTAGAAGATAAGGTTATCACCAAGGTAAACATAGTAGGCACTTGTGGACCGTCGATCTTGAGAGCAGCTGGCCTAGTCAACATCCGTGTAGGCACGTAGTTGTACAAGAGAGGATGCACGAAAATAGATGCCAGAATTAATGTTATCCTTTAAGTACCATAGAGAGGAGTTTACTTGTACTTGACGAGGAGGAATATGATCTAGAGGAGCTTGACTTGGATGACCCTGACTACCAGGATCCAGGGGAAGAGTAGATGAGATGAGCCATGTGGACCAATAGACGAACATTGGAGTAGATGAGGATAGGAGGTGGCTGATGCTCAGGAGAGTTGGTTCTAGTAGACATGTTGCAAAGCTCCAGGGTCGGACACAGAGGAGGAGAGAGACAGTAGATCTAGATCTTTAGCCACAGATCCCACCACCATTTAGGAGAGCTCAGAATGTGAGGCCATCTACTTTAGGCTCATCATCACAGCCCCCACTACCATGCCACGACCCAATAGTAGACATCCTCTCCAGTGATCCTGCATTATTCCCTAGGTAAGAAAAAAGGCAAAAAAATCTCAAGCATTATTGAACTAGCACAAAGGAGGCAGTAAGGAATACTATGGCTAAGTGGTTTTTTTATAATAACGTTCCTACACATGTTACCATTGGTCAATATTGTCAGAACATGATATATGTGGTAAGTAGGGCTAGTCCAGAAGTGAAAGGGCCATAGCTCATGCTAATACCTAAATGCAATGGATTTAGATCAAATCTTTTAGAGATGCAACTGGAAGTTTTGGGAGAGAGGCTGCAATTATTGCATATTCACAAACCAGCCTAGTGAGTCCAATGGTTCCTATTTTTTTTTTTTTTTATGAATTATATATTAGTATTTTAGGCTACAATTATAATGCAACTATTTTATGTTATCATGCAACAGAATGGTGAGGCTTATATAGAAGAGACTCCCCAAACATATACAAGATAGCAATTAAAGTGCTATCACAGACGTGTTCCGCCTCCAATTGCGAGTGCAATTGGAGCACATTCTCCTTCATACACACAAAGAGGCGGAATTGCTTGGGTGTTAACCAGTTAAAGAGCCTCGTTTACATCTACAACAATATGAGATTGAGGGAAGATCACATTCGTCTCAACCTAGAAAAGATACCACCCCAATCGCATTGAGTGAGATCTTCGAGATAGAAAAAGAGGAGGAGGATCCGCTGTATGAGTGAATGAGGGATCGAGGTGAGCTTGTTTTAGATCAGCCTGGAGGTCAGCCTAGTAATCAGATTGCTTCACAGCTTCGAGTGGATGTTGATGACTTTATGGCATCGGAGGGTAGCATTTACTTACAGCTCCGCTGACCATTTGAAGATGCTATTAGTGATCGATGATGCCACTCGTTCGCCTACCCCCACATAGACATAGACACATACACACACCAGTGATGAACAGTGATATTGGTGGTAGTAGTGATGGTGGCGATGGTGGTGCAGGTGGTGTTGGTGGTACAGGTGGTAGTAGAAGTACTTAACATTAAGGGAGATGGAATGTGACATGGAGCAGCAGCTCGAGCCATAGCCAGATCCCATCAAATTTATAGGGGAGAGTCAGTATCCTAGTTCCACATAGGATTAGGACCATGGCACATGCACTGGTAGAGGATAGCTAGTTCCACATTATGACGTGGGATACGTATGTGATGTAATCAGAGAACCGTTATAGGCAACAACAACGGTATCAGGCTCGGGGATTAGATGCGCCCCGACACTCGTAGTGGATTTGACTCATTTTAGTGGAATTTTTTTATTTTTTGTAATATGAACATCATAGTTAGTATTTTGAAATTTATTTGAACATTAAATTTTGTTTCTTCATTAGTTTCTAATTTACTACCATTTTCAATGATTGTGTATGCTACCATGTTATAGTGTCGGCGTATAATTACCATTTATAATGTTGTTTATGTGCAAATAATTTAGTAAATATGTTACAAAGTTTAAAATTGCATTATACAAAAAAAAATTGAATTAAAAAAGTATGTATTTTGGCCACTGAAATCACATTCGAAACCATTTTTTTTTTTTATATTAGGTTTCATCGAAATTTCGTTCAAAACCACTGAAATTTCGATTTCTAACCTGGCCTAAACTAAGCACGAAACTAAAATTACGATCCTTGAGCTTAATTGCCCAACATGATCAAATTCAGAAAAAAAAAAGATGTTCCTTAATAAATTCTCTTTATTTTTTTTTCATTGAATCATGTCCCCTATGGTGGTCAAAAAAAAAAAACTTCTGGAAATAAAATCATTCGATAACGATTTCCATCTAATTGATTAGGATTTTTTTTTTTTTTTTGAAAATTTTATTATAAATTATTATTACAAATTTCCGTGAATGAGAGTACAATGAAGGTAGAGGGAATTGTCCTATCTAATCCCAAGCCCGCGTCCTAACCTAAAGGTGAGGGGCTGTCAATACACGCCATTTTTGCCGTCCCCTCCCCAATAAATTTTTCCAACCTTTGCCCGTGGAACCTAAAGATGAAGGGAGAAGGATGATCTCGAGCTACAGCGGTATGAACTGACGGATCTCTTTCACTGTTCGTTGATCGGAGGCGATATCTCCGTTGCAATCTCTGTGGCAATGGATAGTTCTCGGCGGCCTAATTTCTGATCAGATCTGGCTCCGGCTACGGAGACCTAACATTCTAGCAGCCGTATCGTCTTTTGTCTACAATACATTTCCTCCAAACTGCATCTACTTGTCACTTGCGAACTTAACCAGGTATGTTTTCTTGCCATTTTTAAATTTGCAGAAACTTCTGAATGCTTATCTTCTAAATACACTTGTTTTTTTTTTTTTTTTTGATTAATGTATTGAATATGTATACATTGGCATGTGTTATTTCTTCATGATTTAGTATTCTGAGAATGTGCATCCTCTATATGGTCTGATTCTTTCATTTTACTTTCTACAATGTTGGTGTTGAGATTCGGTACACACTGTGTCTTTGTCTTGTATATTTTCTTCTGAGAAATCAGCTGTGTGTATATTTCTTCATGATTTTTCCAAGGCATTTTGGATTGTTTTCTTGGGTTGTGATGATGACTGCTTCCAAGTTTTGCTTCATGCGAGTATTTCTTCTTTTTCTCGTAAAAATCCAGTTTGCTGCCGTCACAAGAGTTAATTTCATGATCAGGTCTGTAACATCAGATCGGTGTAATTTCATTGCGGTTTTCCTTTTGATTAATTTCATTTTTTGTTGATACAGGTAATTGAGTCAATCCCATCCTCGTGGGTAATCTTTGGTTAAATTAATCATTTGGGTTATCTGGCCATTTCCATGCCTAATTGGGCCGATTCGACTTAAGGGAAACAATCATATTTTTAATTGAACTTAGCCCATCAGTTCATTTGTTTAGGATCAGCCCACAACTTTTTATTTGTTTAAGATCGGCCCATCATTTTCATTTGTTTAAAATCGACCTATCGTTTTCATTTTTGTTTAAGATCAGCCCATCATTTCACATTTTCAGAATCGTCCCATGATTCTCATGCGTATTTCAATCCATGTTGATTGATTCTCTTTTATTAAACTCAGCCCATTGTGGATTAGTTTCTTTGGCTGTTCGGTTCATATGATTTTTCAGTTCTTTACCACATCATGTGAGAGCTTCAAGTAGCATTGTGATGGGTGCTTATGTCTAAAGGCATGGAATTTGAAAAGTCTAAGGGAATCAATTTGATTCATTGTCTCAACTTCATATTTTTTTATCTACCTCTGACACATTTAGTAAATCTTCATTTCTAGTTGTTAGGATGATTCGATTTCCTGGACCAAACCAATTATGTTCTCCAACTAATTTATCTAATTGTTCAACTGTATCTACATCATCGAGAACAGTAAGGGCCCATTCGACTTAAGGGAAACAATCATATTTTTCAGTTTTCTTTTCAATAAATAAAAACTAATGCCTTCAAATTCATCTTAATTCAAAGGTGGTCCTATCAAAGGGGTATCCATGATATCATGATGGAGCTCAAGTACTTATCTACAAAAATAATATACTAAATTCGTATAATTAAGAGGATTTGATAAGGATTTACCTATTTCCAACATTTAAATGAGTCCAACCTGACAAATTCGCAATTTCTCTGAGAGCAGCCTTCCACGACTCCACTTTTTCCTTCTTGTCCTTATAACGCTTTTCATGTTTTATAAATGCCTCTGCAAAAGTGTTTTTCTGGTATCTTACATCCGATGGATCCACATTGTAGAAAACTGGAAGAACAGTTTGGCCATTTTTTTTGCATTTGAGGATTTTCACCAGCTCATCAAGGCACCAACTTGAAGAAGCGTAGTTCTTAGATAAAACAACGATGGCAAAGCTAGAACCTTCAATTGCATCCATCACTAGCTCTAAAGAAATATCATTCCCTGCTTTTAACTCATTGTCGTCTCTAAATGTGTCAATCCAGTCAGCTCTATAGAGGGGACTGGTGAAGTTCGTGCGAGTGTCTTTACCGTAAAAACTCAAGAAAACATCATAGTTTGTTGGAAAGGAGAAAGAAGAGGCTTCATGCGTCATCTTAGCAGAGATGGACGAAGAAGAAGATCAGACAAAAGAAGATATTCAACTACCAAAAAGGAAAGAAACAGAGATTAAGAATGCCCAAGTTTAAATGAATGAATGAAGATATGGAGCAATTTATAATTAGATAGTGTCTGGCCAAAATTGCATTTTTAAATTATAAGCAGCCAATCACCGCAGCTTGCGTTCCCTCCGCTCCAAGATCCAAAGTGATTGATATTCGAAGTAAGTTCTCAATCCTTTTTTTTTTTTTTGAAGGATGGGTCATCTTTTGCAATTTCATTTTATATTGTTTGAATTTCAAAGGAACGGGAAGATTGCTTGCAAGAAACCACACATATTTTTGAGCAGTCTGAAATATTGTAATGTCCCAGACTCTCACTTGGATTCAGATCCTCTCCAATTGATACGGCATTTGGAGGAGTCGAGTCTCAGTAGCCGCTTGACGAACGACACCTGGCAATTATGTAAATTATAAACAGCCAATCAATGCAGTTTGCGTTGTTTCCGTTCCAAGATCTAAATTGATAATTTCCAGATAATTAAGTTCCCAAAGTCATCTTATATTGTCTTCATTCAATCATTGAATAAACAATTTCAAAGCTTTCTTGGTCTCCACAATGGGGTTCAGGTTTCAGAAAGCTGTTTCCTTGTCTTGAGGTGCTCCTGCTAATTAAGGACTCTTGAGAGGAGAGTTTTCAAAGGCTTACAATTTATAAGCCAGCCTTGTCAATGAAACAATTCCCTGAATACGTTCTGGCGGGGAACAGGTTGGCCATGTAAATGTTTAGAGACATAAAGATGTGATTCTCCCTCAGCGTTTCAATAAGATATATAGGATGTGTATTTTATAATAATCAATCTGTAAAAAATTATTGAATTTCAAATTACACGTTTGTTAGTCAAGAGAGATTTTATATCTCTTGCTATTTTGGGTTGTTAGTCGTTGTTACGATCTAGAGTAGATAAATGATTCATGCCATGTGTGTTAGAGAATGAATTTGAATAGAACCCTCACTGATGACGTGAAGAGTTCGTATGAATTATATTTATAACATCACATGTGATTATAACAATAGAGTCCTGCTCTCTCTCTTTTATTCTTGGCATCGGTTTTGGACTTGTTATGTGTAATAATGTGGGCTTTTGTGTGATGACTCATCGTATGCAGTTTTTGAATTTTGAACTTTTGAATCCCCGTTATCCTTTAAAGACACCATCACGAGGAGGATGGTTGAGCCATTTTGACTTCTAAAATCCTGAATTGAAGAACTCATGTTAAGGTTTACAATGATAAATTAAGTACGAGAAGTGATCTTTGTAGCTTATCTGGATATAGGAAGTTATATAGGAACCAGGAGTATGAACAAAAGCTGAAGCGGAAGCCATGGAGAATACCCGATCGTTTGATACCATGTAAAACCTGAAATTTTGAATTGATTCAAAGCCTTGCCCAAATACATTGGGTACAGGTATATTTATAATATACTGGAGTTGTTTACATTGTGTATTTGAATTACAAATTTTCAATTTGAATATTTGTAACCATTGAGAGATTCTCTCTTTAATTTTGTAATTCAAAAATTGAATTTGACTCTTTGTAACCGGTGAGAATTCAAATTGTAACCAGTGAAAGATTCTATCTTTAATTTTCTAATTCAAAATTTGAATTTGAATCTTTGTAACCGGTGAGAGATTCTCTCCTTAACACCTCTCTCTCAATGAGAGTTGCAGCATTAGAGGTAAAATAGAAGAAGAGGATTTTTAACACCTTTCTAGATTTCGATCTCACATTATTTTCACTCAGCTTTTAATTTTTGCAACTAAAGCTCCCTTACCATTGGATATAGGGGTAAAGTACACAAACATCCCCTAAACTTTGGCTAAAAGAAATGAACCTCCCCTATCATATTTAATAGGACACAAACTTCCCCTCAATTTTGAAATTCATGACACTTATTAAAGTGAAAGACACGTTTTCTGTGATTGTATTTTCATTCAATGAATATCGGCAAGATTACAATGGGTATATATGCTTTACATCATTCAATGGGTTACGATTATAGGTAGGTATTTGTGTTTCAATACAATACAACTACTTGATTGTTATCGCATGTGGGAGACTCTTGTAATTGTTGCAACCGATTCCAATTGGGATCACGTGTGGTTTTTGATGGTGGAGCAGAGTCCTTAACATCCCCTGCAAATCCAACGTACTAGGTAAGACGTTGTATTTGTCCCATAGCCAATGAAAACGAGCCGTATTGAGTGGCTTAGTGAGGGAATCAGCTAGCTGATCATGACTGGAAATGAAATAGACTTGCAGTAACTAGTGATTGACAAGATCCCGAACAAAATGAAAATCAATCTCGATGTGTATGGTACGAGCATGAAACACAGGACTCGAGGATAGGTAAGTAGCGCCAATGTTCTCACACCAAAGAAGACGCCATGGAGAGCGTGTAACCAATGTCATGAGGGAGATAGCTTATCCAAGAGACCTCTGAAATGGCATTAGAAAGGGCCTTGTACTCCACTTCAGTGCTAAAGCGGGCAACCGTGGGTGTTTACGAGAGCTCCATCAGAACTAATTACAGCCAAGAAAAATAAAGTAACCACCTATGGAACGGTGATCATCAGGGTAGCCAGCCAAGTCAGCATCCGAAAAAGTAGTGAGAGTAGCACTGGGGGAATGGCGGTAATGTAGACCAAGATTCAGAGTGCCTTTGAGATACCTGAGTATCCTTTTGATAGCTGTCCAGTGAGCCGTGGTCAGGTTCTGTAAAAATTGGCAGACTTTATTGACGGCAAAGGAAATGTTAAGTCTGGTTAAGGTGAAATACTAAAGGGCACCCATAATGCTACGATAGTCGGTGACACTAGAAATGGGATCACCAAGAAATTTTGACAGAGTAGACATGGTGTTAGACTTTATGTTGTCATTGTTGGCAACTTGGCTGATGTGACAGTGCTTATGAGCATACAGTCAAAGAAATCAGGAGAGAGAGTGTCAGTGCAGGAGAGAGAGTGTGAGTGTAGTGGTAAAGCTGGAGTAACCTCAAGCAACCTCGTAGTTGGGTTTTATAGTGTTCTACATGTCTTATAGTGTGTCTCAGATGGCTTGCAGTGAGTTAAATGACATTCTACATCAAGTTCGATGAGAGAGAGTGTATGTGGGCCCCACTGTGAGGACAAAGATCGAAAATTTTTGGAGTCGCCACCTAGATTAAGGTCTAGGACCTTAGAAATGTGAAATCTCACCCCAAAGTAAGATTTTGATTGACTCATGACCCTTAGATTGGATTTCTGATCCATTAGAGATTGGGTAAGCGTCAGGTTACGATTATGGGAAGGGATTAGGCACCCAAACCGCCCGATCAAAATCGGTCTCCTATGCCTTTCCTATGCTAGACTCTATCTGTTAAATTGAACCAAACCAAGTGATTTGATATCATTGAACCGAATCTGTCAGATTGCCTACGTATTACAGAATTATTCTGAAAATCAAGTCCACCATCGTAGTTCAGGTGTGATTAAAGTTTATGGTTGTGATTTATGCTTGTGCATGATTAAGTTCTTTGTTCAAGTTGAAGTTTATGTTTGAATGGATGAGAAACCCTATGGGTTAGGATCTGGATAGTCCATGTGGACTGATAGATAGTCCTAGTGGATCTAAGAATAACCCTATTTGGGTCAAAATATGGATAACCCATTCTGGGATGGAATGTGGATAACCTTATCTGGGTTGAAATGTGGATAACCCTATCTGGGTTAGAATGTGGATAAATATCCTAGTGGATCTATGGATAATCTAAGTGGACTAAGATGTGGATCCAAATTTGGGATTCTCCCAAATAGCCTATGTATCCTAGGGTTTGCCCTAGGAATCAGAATCTGTGTAGTTCAAAATGATGGGTGGATATCCTAGTGGATCTATGGATAGCCCGAGTGGACTAAGGTATGAATCCGAATTTGGATTTCTCCCAAATGGCCTACGTATCCTAGGGTTTGCCCTAGGAATCAGAATCCGCGTAGTTCGGGATTGGATAACCCTATTTGGGTCAAAATATGGGTAAATATCCTAGTGGATCGATGGATAGTCCGAGTGGACTAAGGTTTGGATCCTAATTTGGGTTTCTCCCAAATGGCCTACGTATCCTAGGGTTTGCCCTCGAAATCAGAATCCACGTAGTTCAGGCTGGGTTGCAATGGTTGGATATCCTAGTGGATCTATGGATAGTCCGAGTGGACTAAGGTTTGGTTCTGAATTTGGGTTTCTCCCAAATAGCCTACGTATCCTAGGGTTTGCCCTAGGAATCAGAATCCACGTAGTTCGAACTCTGGGTTGAAATGGTTGGGAATCCTAGTGGATCTATGGATAGTCCAAGTGGACTAAGGTGTGGATCCGAATTTAGGATTCTCCCAAATAGCCTACGTATCCTAGGGTTTGCCCTAGGAATCAGAATCCGCATAGTTCGGGCTTGGTGGGATAATCTATTATAGGTTAGAATGTGAGAACCTGTTCTAGGTTTAGGGTTGAGAACCTATTCTAGGTTTAGGGTTGAGAACCTATTCTAGGTTTAGAGTTTACCAAGGGGCAAAATCGTCCTGAATTACCCTTTTCAACCTAAGTTCTAATTTTGAAAAGTTTAGCAAAGTATTTTTCTTTCCTTATTAAGGTTTTTTTTATTATTTCCATTATGTCATTCCCAAGATTGTGGGTGCCTAAATGCACGTCTCCATGCCTAGATTATCTTCTAGAAGTGTGCATACATGGCAGTTCAACTAGGGTGTTGCATAAATTAAATTAATGCCAAAAATAAAATATTCTAAGCATGGCCTGTATGAATATTTATGGTAACTATCACAACATATAGTATGATTATGAAAATCTCCCTAATATGGTTTGTATTGCAAATAAGACAAGAGCCTATATGGCATGCTCTAATATGCTATCTTCTAAGCATGGCAATACCTAATATGGCAATGAGCATTTAAACATGGCAATGAGCATCCAAACATGTCAATGAGCATCTAAACATGGCTGTGAGCATCTAAATACTCATGATGAAAATTTCAACGGTATAAATCACTATTGATGGTAATCTAACCGTTCAGATTCATTTAAAACATTCCCAAATATAATCTAACAATTCAAATCACTCAAGATGGTAATTCAACCGTTCAGATTCCTCTAAATCATTCATAATCAATATCCAGTGGTTCAAATTCAAGCATTAAAACATTTAAAATCAATGGTCCAGATTTGATTATCGAAACATCCAAGATCAATGGCCCAAAATTAAATCTCTTAAAATTCCAAGATCAATTGCCAATATTAAATCACTTAGAATTCCAAACATGTGGATCAATTTCATCACATATGATTTCAAAGATGTGTTCAAATCAATTTCATAACATGATAAAATTATCACTCACCAATCACATTATCACATAATCAAAAAATCAAATTATCATCCCACCGCTAATATTCTATTAGAACATGTCAATTCACAATCAAAACCCAACCAATCATATCAATTAATCAAATTCAAGATAGATCAAAAGAAATCATATGGGAAGCAATGGGTTTCAAGGATTGGTTTAGTGATGGTTCGTGAAGGGGTGGACAGGTGTGAGGGGTTTTGGTAATGTGGACTGGTTTGTGAGATGGGGATCAGTATTCAGTGGTAGGTGTTGAGGTGTGCAAGGTTGACTGTACATGTGATAATGGTGGTGTGGCTTACGGTGGCTACAAGATTAGTTGGGATGGCCAGGTGTTGAGATGGTGGGGGCAAAGAGAATCGATTTGTGAGTGAGAAGGTTTAATAGTTGAGTGGGACAGATGGCTTCGGGTTGGGTTTGTAGAGGAGATCAACGGCAGGTGTAAAGACCATAGTATATGGCATAAGTGTGTGGTCTGGTTTTGAGGGGATGAGCGTAGCTGGTGTAGAATCGGGTTACATGGTTCTGGTTATGGGTGGACAGGTGGGTATTAATGGAGGCTGGGCAGTGCTGGGCAGTGCTGTGCAAGCTAGCTGGGCTTTGGTGTTACGGTGAGATAGTGTAGGCTGGGGCAATGTTTAGTTGTAGGAAAGAAGAATGACATGTTACCGTGAGGTTTTCAAGGAAGTGTAGAAAAAATAAAAGGAAGAGAATGCATAGAGGTCAGATTTTTTTACCTCATTACATCTTCTTCTTCGATCTTCTCTTTCTTCTTCTTCCGCTTCTTCTTCTTCTTCATGCTTCTTCTCTGCGCTTCTCCTTCTTCTTCCTCTCTGGCCGATCCCCCTCTTTCTTCTTTCTTTTCTTCTCGGTTTTTCCCACTTCTCCAGCTCCTGTTTCCTCCTTTTCTCTCAATCCCATCGGCCCTTTTTTTTTTTTCTCCTCATCCTCTTCTCGGTTCTTCTCTCCTCCAGCTCCTCCTTCTTGTCAATCTCCACCGCTCTCTCCCTTTTTTATTATTTTTTTTTCTTCTTTTTCCCCTCTCACTTTCCAGCTCCTCTTCCTCCTCTCTCTCTCGGCCTCCCTTGTTTTCTTTTTTTTTTCTTTTTTTATTCTCCCACTCCACCGCTCTCTCTCTCTTTCGGTCTCCTTTTTTTTTGTCCTTCTCCCTTCGGATTCTCCCCCTTTTTTAGAATCCCACCTTCTTTTCGGTTCCTCTCTTTTTTTTTTCTTTTTTTATTCTCCTTTTCTTTCTTTTTTTATTCTCTCGATTTCTTCCCCCCACCGATCTTCTTCTCTCCTTCTTCTTGGTTCCTCTCTTTTTTTTTTCTTTTTTTATTCTCCTTTTCTTTCCTTTCCTCTCTTCCCGATCCTTCCCTCTTTATTTTTTTCTTTTTCCCTTTTTATTTCTTTTTTATTCTCAATCTTCTCGGATTCCCCTCCCTTTTCTATTTTTTTTTCTTTTTTTTTCTTCGGTCCTATCTCCCGATTCCTTCTTCTCAATCTTCTCGGATTCCCCTCCCTTTTCTATTTTTTTATTTCCTTTTTTTTTTCTTTGGTCCTCTCTCTTTGGATCCTTTGTTTTCTATATATAAAACATATATATAATTATATAATATATTAATATATTAATATATATAATATATTATACATATAAGACATATGTATATATTATATGATATATTATAAAGGTGAGAAACGCCTAAGAACATTGCGAAGATCAGAAGTTTCTTGGGTTTAGCTGGTTATTACAAACGATTTGTGGAGGAGCACTCTAAGATCACAAAAACCTCTTAGCAAGCTAACCAGGAAGGGAGAGGAGTTTAATTGGACTGACAAGTGTGAAGAATGTTTCTAAACTCTAAAAAGAAGGTTGATATCAACTCCTATCTTTATCGTTCTGACACCAGAGAAACCTTTTACCCTATACATCAAAGCTTTCGAATTGGATCTAGGATGCGGGTTGATGCAAGGTAAATAAGCGATTGCATATGCTTCAAGATAACTGAAAGAACATGAGAAAAACTATCATACTCATGACTTGGAATTAGCAGCAGTAGTACATGCTGTCAAGATATGGAGACATTATTTGTATGGGGAGAAGTTCCAGATTAAATCAGATCATAAGAGTCTCACTTATCTTTTTAATCAGAAGGAGTTGAACATGGGACAAAGAAGATGGCTGGAATCATTGAAAGATTATGATTGTGATATCCAGTATCATCCAGGGAAGGCTAATGTAGTAGCTGATGCGCTGAGCAGAAAAGCAATGATAAAATCCCAAGAAGAGGTTAACACGACTGCAGGAATGTGTGTTACAGAAAAGGTGCTCAATCATGGTAATGAGCAGTTCGTGATAGATGCACCGGGTGGATCAACCAACCAAGGGTTTATTCATCGGTTTTCAAATATGTTCGCAAGATTGTACCTGATATAGTTGATGAAGTGAAAGATGTTATTAAATCAGACCCTTATCTGAGAACGGTACAAGAAGACATCGAAAAAGGTAGGATTATCCCTGAGTTCACCTTGGATGTTGAAAAGGTACTGAAGTACAAAGGAAGAGTATGTGTTCCTGAAACAGAAAATTTGGATATTAGACACAGACTTATAAAGGAAGCTCATACCACCGCTTGTTCGGTACATCCTGGAAGTACGAAGATGTATCATGACTTGAAGAAATTATATTGGTAGAGAGGAATGAAAACAGATGTAGCTAAGTTTGTGTCTCAGTGTCTAAACTGTCAGAGGGTAAAGGTTGAAAGGCAAAGACCTGTAGGACTGTTGCAGCCGCTGCTCGAACCAGCATGGAAATGGGACTGCATCACTATGGACTTCGTCATCGGGTTACCATTGACTCCTCGAGTAGTTGACGCGGTCTGGGTGATTGTAGATCGTCTGATTAAGACAGCTCGTTTTATAGCTATACGACCACAGTATACCCTGGAGAGGTTAGCCAAGCTATATGTGGATAACATTTTCAGATTACATGGTGTACCTGAAAGCATTGTGTCCGATAGAGACTCACGCTTTACTTCAAAGTTTTGGGAAGGATTGCAAAAGGCTATGGGTACAACGTTGAAGTTCAGTACTACATTCCATCCTTAAATAGACGGACAGTTGGAGCGTACCATTCAGATTTTAGAAGACATGCTTCGAGCTTGTGTACACGATTTTAAAGGATCATGGGATGAAAAACTACCATTGATCGAGTTCACTTATAACAACAGCTATCAGGCTACTATACAGATGTCACCCTATGAAGCATTGTATGGTAGGAAGTGTCGAACTCCTTTGTTTTGGAATGAAGTTGGAGAACGTAGCATCGTTGGACCAGAATTTGTTGAAGAAACTTGTTGAGTAGTCGACATTATCAAGGAAAGAGTTATAACAGCTCAGAATCGTCAGAAACAGTATGCAGATACTCGACGTCGAGACCTTGAATTTGTCGTAGGTGATAAGGTATTCTTGAAAGTATCACCTATGCGAAGTTTAAAACGATGTGGACAGAAAGGGAAGCTAAGTCTGAGATACGTCGGGCCATATGAGATTCTGGCTAAACGTGGAAGAGTAGCTTATCAGTTAGCACTACCACCGTCTATGTCAAGTGTACATGATGTATTTCATATCTCACTATTGAAGAAGTATGTCAGAGATCCAACACACGTTTTGACAGCGAATCCACCAGATTTGACTGATGATTTGACATTTGAAGTAGCACCAACTGAAATCACTAGTCGAAAGGTTCAACGACTACGCAACCGTGACATCTACTATGTTAAGGTCACCTGGAGAAGGCGAGATATAGAAGAGATCACATGGGAAGAAGAGAATGCTTTGCGAAAGCAATATCCCCACCTTTTCGACTCGGAAGGTATGTATAAATTTCGAGGACGAAATTTCTAATAAGAGGGGGGGAGTTGTAGGACCCGTATCGAACTAACTGGTCTTACCACCTTGTACCAGGTCTACCTATCATGGTCAAGCCAAGTTGACCAAGTGCGTGAAGAAATCACAAGACCAGGTATGAGTCTAACCCAAAAACAGTAAATGTGAAGGTAGGGTCTCATGCCTAAACAGGTAGGGTCGACCCCACCTCAACAGAAGTCCAACCCATGATTTTCTAGTCGTAGGGTCGCATGACTAGAAAAAAGTAGGGTCGACGGATTCTGCGACCCTACGTCCGACCCTATGATGACAGACAGAAACCGTAAATTAGGAAACCTTCCTAATTCAAAAGGGGTTCTTTCCTAAACTCGATGGGACTTATTTTTTAGGGTTTTCCTCTATAAATAGGACGTTCCTTAGCCTCTTTCACTCCTTTAGAACCCTGATTCAAAGTGAGAGGAAGAGAAAGAGAAGGAAGAGAAGAAGAGAAGGAAAATTGAAGAGGAAGACTAAGAAAAAGGAGGAAGTTCAGAGAAACCTCTGAATTTCAGCCAACTTAAGGTATGAACCTAATCCCCTTCATAAATTAAGAGCCTAGAATAGATTATGAAGAAGTTAGGATTAGGAGAAACCCAAATCATCCATCCATGGACAAGCTTTAAAGGAATCCATGGAAGTAATCATCATGGGCAATGGAAAGTGTGTAAAAATCATAGTTTTGAACCATAGAACAATCATAGAATGGACCATGAAAGTAAGCCAAAGGATCCAAACATGAAAGAATGGACTTTAGAATGAAAGGTCGACTCAGAATACGTGTGGTCGCACGTAAGGTCGAATGATATCCGACGCTACGAGACCACAGGATCAACCACATGCCCTCGGGAAGTCCCAGGGAGGGTGTGGTCGCACGTAGGGTCGAATGGTATCCGACCCCACGTCCGACCCTACACTCTAGGGTCACAGAAACTGCTACCCTAGGTGCTACCCTACCTACAACCCTACGATTTCTGTTAGTCTAAAAATGTTAGAATTAATTCTAATTAAATTCTATCGACTTGTTAGGTCTTTCTAGTGATTTAAAGTGAACTATAAAGCTTGAACAAGGATCTACGCTCAATCAAAGGTAAGGGAACAAGACCTAAACTAATTGGCTAATAATAAACTGTTTTAATTATTGAATCCAATGCCATGACTGATTATATGCGTGAATGCTTGTAATGTGCATCTCACATGTCATCCAATATTTCTATTATTACTGCTCATGCATATTTAAATTTTATTTATTTATAACATGATGTTGATGGTAATGCTAGGGATAGGCATGTGAATGTTTGTGTGTGGTTAGTGTACTTGATGCGAGTAGGGCATCAAGGGGAGGACGTGACATTGTGGTTCAGCCTGGTCACCAGACTCTAGCTCTATCTCTACTCAAGTCTTATCCACTAACATCATCGTATCGCCATTACCTTAGCAGAGCTATTAAGTAGTAGGGCATCAGGGGAGGTGGTCTCGGACCGTGCAGTCCATGACTCTATCGGGGGGCGGGCCTTAGCTCTATCTCTATGGATGTATTGAGGGATGCTGGAGTGAGGCCTTGGATACACTGTATGACATTATGATTGGTTAGTTGTGAGCCTAGTTTGCAAGCCCTCGCCAACAGGGGCTTACGTGTTGGTATGGGTAGGGCATCAGGGGAAGTGTGACACGGTGCGGTCCTAAGCACTTTAGCTCTATCCCTATTCCATGGTGAGGTGGATGTGGACGACAATGGTGTTTGATCCATTGGATGGGCTTACACACCCTGTGTATAGAGGTGAGGCGGCCACCGAACCTTTCTATTGCACATTGCAAACTTATGAACCAGACCAATGATATGAATTGAATGCATGCATATGTTTGTTGCATTGTTTTGTTTGCTCACTGAGCCGTGATGTGTGCTCACCCTTTCGACATCGAATATTTTAGTTGATGATGCAGGTACCACCGTAGAAGATTATATAAATGCTCCGATGTATGGACATGCAACGGCGATGGACGCTGAAGTTATGATGGAGTCGCATGATTCGTCATGCGAGTGCAACTCATGCGTCTTAATTAAATTCATTCTTTTGGATTGTATTTGGAAATGTAATTGAATATTTTAAATTATTTTATGTCTTAGTCAATGGAGAATAATTGGATAATTTATTATGTTATAATTGTTAGACTCTCAGTTCATTAGTATAAAGACTTTCGCTATTGTGTATTTACTCTGATTATTGTTGTGGATGTGTATGGTTTAAGCAAATGGACACAGCCTATTGAGATCCTGGTTGAACCGTTGGTTTATTGACGGTTCATCACACCATTCTGAATAGTGCAAAATTGGGGTGTGACAATACTATTATACCACCACCACATTTAGCTAGTCAGAACCCTAACGTTAAATGTTTCAACTGCCAACAATTGGGCCATTATGCAAAGACTTGCACTCTACCAAGAAAGTAACTGCCCAGCAAGGGAAGATATTTGCAGTCACCATGTAGGAGGCAATCGCATCACCTGATGTGGTTACTGGTATGATTCTGTTCCTTACTATTTTGCTTACTATGTTATTATGAATGAGCATATAGAACTAAGGGATAATTAAATTCCAAGAACTGTAGATATAGCTGGTGTACCCGCCAGAGTACTCTTTGACTCTGGGTCTACACACTCCTTTGTTTCTATGTCTTTTGAAAAAAGGCTAGAGTTACCTGTCAACTCTTAACTCCAAGCTTGTTAGTTCACTCTTCGTTGGGAGTAGAAGTGGCTTTTAATGAATGCTATGGGCCATGCCCAGTTAGTATTAATGGACGAAACCTAGAAGCAAATCTAGTTCAACTCGAAATGGTAGACTTTGACGTCATCTTGGGGATGGATTGGTTAGGCCATCATTCAGCTAGCTTATTATGTGCCGAAAGGAAGTTTGTTTTCAAGGATGACAATGGGAAGGAGTTTAGCTTCACCAGAACTAAGTTACCTTGGAAGTGGAGGCTGATCCTTTCTGCTCTAAAAGCTAAGAGATGCTTAGAAAAGGGAGGAATGGGTTATTTAGTGTCTGTGGTCGATGTCACTACATAGGTGCCAAAGATGGAAGATCTAGATATGGTACAAGAATTTCCTGATGTATTTTCAGAAGACCTACCCGGACTACTTTCAGACAGGGCTACAGAGTTTGTGATAGACCTTATGCTAGGGTCGGCACCGATGTCTAAAGCATCATATAGGATGGCCCCTACGGAGTTGAAGGAGCTGAAGACCCAGTTACAAGAACTACTAGATAAGGGTTTCATATGCCCCAGCATATCGCCGTAGGGAGTGCCTGTATTGTTCGTAAAGAAGAAGGATGGTAGCGTATGACTATGTATCAACTACCAAGAGTTGAACAAGTAACCATTAAGAACAGATACCCTTTACCTAGGATCGATGATCTGTTCGATCAGTTGCAGGGTGCAATGATTTTCTCGAAAATTGATCTTACATTGGGGTATCACCAACTTAAGATCAAGGCATGAGATATTCTGAAGACTACTTTCAGGACAAGGTATGGGCATTATGAGTTCCTTGTAATGTCGTTCGGGTTGACTAATGCTCTAGCGTCATTCACGGAACTGATGAACCGAGTGTTTCATGACATGTTGGACACTTCGGTCATCGTATTCATTAACGACATCTTGGTCTACTCAAAGGATAGGGAGATTCATGCAACACACTTGAGAGTAGCCCTACAACGGCTAAGAAGGGAGAAGCTCTACGCTAAGTTCAAGAAGTGTGAATTTTGGCTGAAAGAAGTGGCATTTTGGGTCATGTAGTATTTGCAAACGGAATCAAGGTAGATCCAAGCAAGATCGCAGCTATAGTAGGATGGGAAGCACCAAAATCAGTTGTCGAGATTTGTAGCTTCCTTGGATTGGTTGGTTACTATAGAAGGTTTATGGAAGACTACTGTCACACCCCAATTCTGATCCAACCAGAACGGTGTGAGTGAACCGTCATCGAACCAACGGTTCACATCAGGATCTCGAATAGGTCGTGTCCACCCATACAAATCATTACACATAACCACAATCAGAATATAAATATACAGCGGAAGACTTTAAATAGAATGAACTGAGTACCTATTGATAATTTAAATAAATATCCCATTATTCAAATTCAAACACATAAAATAATAATCTTTTACATCTCTTAATACCAAGCAAAATAACTGAAACAATTAAATAAAAATCCATCACAGGTACACGCAGAAAGGGCACTCGCATGAAGCATCATGCTCGTCCTCCCCTGCTTGTACATTCAGAGCAGCTACACCTCCATACGCCGGAGCGTTCACATAATCATCCACAGTGTAACCTGCATCAACATCTAAAAACAATGTACGTACAAAGGGTGAGCACACAACACAGCTCAGTAAGGCAATCAGATAGTTTCACAATATTATGCATGAGTAACAACCATTTTATGCTGTGGTCTGGTTTTAAGTTTGCAATGTGCTATAGAAAGGTTTGGTGGCCCCCGCACCTCTATACACGAGTGTGTGGCATCGCACAGTAGATCACACTACCACCAATCCACATGCACCCATCATGGAATAGAGATAGAGCTAAGGTATACCCGCACCTCCCCTGATACTCTATCCATACCAGTACCTAAGCCCCTACTGGCCAGGGCTCGCAAACTGAGCACGCAACTAACCAATCCTATATGTCAACAATGTATGCTCTATCCCAGCACAGCCGTCTACGGCATAGAGATAGAGCTAGAGCGTGCAGGCCGGGCCGGAGACCACAATACCTCACCTCCCCCTGATACCCTATCCGCAACTAACCCACTAGGATAGAAACAATACGCAGGTAGACCCTATCCCAACATAACTCCCTACGGCATAGAGATAGAGCTAAAGCATCGTGGATAAGCCAACGTCAACTCGGAATCCACAGTACCACATAACAATGGCCGGGACAACATCAATATCGAAGACCACCGTACCACGACCTTCCCCTGATACCCCACCCGTACCAAGCATGTTAAGACATAATACTACAAAAGGTGCTAGTGTGAAGAGCGATCCCAGGCCCATGCCCCACTCCACACACCAACGAAAACAATCACATGCCTAACAATCACATCCTATGAATGCATGAACAATAATAATAACTGAAAGTAAAGGATGGCATGTGAATATGCACAAACATCACATCATAGATATTCAATGATTAACAACGATTTACTGTCCATTAATTATTAGGTTTAGGTCAGATTCCCTTACGTGACGCTCGTTTGATAACTTGCTCCGTGTCGCAAGATCCAAACGATAAGTCACAAAGTCCTACAAGATTATTTGGTTTCATTAGAATATATTGTTTAGGGTTTCATGTTGGTCGAAAACCAACATGGTTACAAAATACCCTCACAGAGCTGACCGGTGGCATGTACCGGTCGCAGCTCTGTGGAAATGACTGGCGACCGGTATGGTCAGCCGGTCCCCACAGACAACCTCCCGAGAGGTAGCGGTCGCAACATACCGGTCGCACTATGTGCAACCGGTATAGTCGACCGGTATGTCTCCGGAAGACCATACATGGGTTTTTCGACTGTCGTCGATCATCCTCCATGGATTTTTAGGGTTTCTCCTATCCATTCTAAGTCTAGGCTTTGAGTTAGAGTTATCCCCAACTCATTCAAGTATCGTTTCGATGAATATCATCTCGAAACTCGAATCTAGGGTTTGACGGAAACTTAGGGTTTATTGGCCAATTCAGGGTTTTAGATTAATACCTACTTTGCATGGTATTGATCCACCCACACCACTAACATAGGGTAAGAAGATGGATTCAAACACTTACCGTTGACTGGCGTAATGAGAGCGTCGTCCAACGGTAATGGCGGCTCCTTCTTCTCCCTCCTAACTCCTTCTCCTTTTCCACCTCTTTCTCTTCTCTAGGGTTTGTGAGAGACAATGGAAAGGATTTGAGGAGGCTTAAGGGTGTATTTATAGGCTAGAAATAGGGTTTAGTAACCCTACTAGGATTAGGAAACTTCTAGGATTCGAAATCAGGAAAGCGGGACCCGCAGAGACCAATCTCCAGATTCCCGCACATAGCTGCGCAGGCCATACCGGTTGACCAGTACCAAGACCGGTACCATCGACCGGTATACCTAAAATCAGATATAATTGGTCAACTTCGGTCTGATTTTGTACCTGTTTGTTATCCGCTTGCCCCGTCTGGTTCGGTGATGATCGGAAGACCTGTCACGACACAAAACCAAGGTTAGACCGGGTTTTCAGAGTGCGGGTCTTACAACTACTCAAGGATCACTGTTCCACTCACTAGACTACCAAGAAGGGAGAGAAGTTCATATTGACATACGAGTTTGAGAAGTGTTTTCAAACTTTGAAGGCAAGACTAGTCTCTGCACCTATCTTGACAATCCCAGCACCAGGCTCGCCGTTTACCTTATATTCGGATGCATCAAGGTTAGGACTTGGATGTAATTTGATGCAAGGAGAACAGGTGATCACTTACTCATCAAGACAGTTGAAAGAACATGAGAAGAACTATCTGACGCATGATCTAGAATTAGCAGCAGTCATACATTCAATCAAGACTTGGAGGCTCTACCTCTATGGTGAAAAGTTTCAAATGATGTCTGACCACAAGAGTTTGACTTACCTTTTCACTCAGAATGACTTAAATATGAGACAGAGGAGATGAATAAAACTGTTAAAAGACTATGATTGTGATATCCAGTACCATCCAGGTAAGGCAAATGTTGTGGCAAACGCCCTAAGCAGAAAGTGGGCATCGAAACCTGAAGCAAGACCCAGTACAAATGCTGCACTGTGTGCTGCAATCTCGGGCTCAATAGAGAATGAAGAAGAACATATATTAGAGACTACAGAAGATCCAGTAGAACAAGGTTTGATTCATAAGTTCACATTGATTTTTGCAGCCTTGAAGATCTCACCAGATCTAATAGATGAGGTAAAAGTAGCAATCCTATAGGATCCACATCTCAAGACTGTGCAAGAAGATCTAGAAAAGGGTAAAAGCAACCCTGATTTTACCTTGAACTCAAACAAGGTACTCAGGTATCGCGGACGATTATGTATATTGAGAGTGAGAACTCAAATATTAGAGAACGAATTATAACGGAAGCTCATTATACTCCATATTTGGTACATCTAGGAAGCACCGAGATGTACCATGATTTAAAAAGATTATATTGGTAGAGGGGTATGAAAGCAGACATAGCTCGATTCGTATTGCAATGTCTAAATTGCCAGCAAGTGAAAGCAAAAAGACAGAGACCAGCAGGTTTGCTACAACCACTATCGGAGCCAGCATGGAAGTGGGATTGTATCACAATGGATTTCGTCACTGGCCTACCCTTGACACCAAGGTCAGTAGATGCCGTATGGGTGATAGTCGATCAGCTAACCAAGATATCTCGTTTCATTGTTGTCAGACCTCAGTACACCATGGACAAGCTAGCCAAGCTATATGTGGATAATATAGTCAGACTTCACGGCGTCCCAGAGAGTATAGTATCAGACAGAGATCCCTGTTTTACATCAAAGTTCTAGGAAGGATTATAGAAAGCCATGGGGACCAAGTTAAAGTTTAGTACAGCTTTTCACCCTCAGACAAACGGGTAGTCAAAGAGAACTACTCAAATCTTGGAGGACATGCTTTGAGCGTGTGGCCTAGATTTCAAAGGAGTATGGGATGAGAAGCTATCGCTCATCGAGTTTGCTTATAATAATAGTTTCCAGGTTACGATCCATATGGCTCCATATGAGGCACTTTATTGGAAGAAATATCGTACTTCTCTGTTATGGAATGAGGTGGGAGAGAGAAGGATTGTAGGACCGGAGTTCATAGAAGAAACTTATCAAACGATTGATCAAATTAAGAAAAGAGTGAAGACAGCTCAAGTTCGACAAAAGCACTACGCAGATAACTGACGTCGAGATCTGGAGTTTATAGTGGGTGATAAGATATTTTTGAAGATATCACATGTGCGAGGTCTGAAAAGGTTCGATAAGAAGGGGAAGCTATGCCCCAGGTATGTGGGACCATACAAGATATTGATCAGACGTGGTAATGTGGCGTATCAACTAGCTCTACCACCATCCATGTCAAGCGTTCATGATGTGTTCCATGTTTCTTTACTAAAGAAGTATATCAGGGATCCATCGCACATCTTGACAGCAGACCCACCAGACTTGACAGAGGATTTGCCCTTTAAGGTGGTACCAGTGATGCTCATAAGTTGAAAGGTACAACACCTCCGAAGCAAAGATATCTATTACATCAAAGTGCATTAGAAAAGCCAAGATGTAGAAGAAATCACTTGGGAGGAGGAGAATGCAATGCAAAATGAGTACCTTAACCTTTTCAATGAACAAAGTACGTGCAAATTTTGAGGCCAAAATTTTTTTAAGGGTGGGGGAGTTGTGAGACCACCATGTAAATTTCGAGGACGAAATTTCTTTTAAGGGTAGGGGAGTTGTAAGACCCGCACTCCATAAACCCGATCTAAACCTTTATTTCATGTCGTAACAGGTTTTCCAATCATAACCGAACCAGATGGGACGAGCAGGTGACAATCAGGTACAAAAACGGACCAAAATAGAGAAATATTATCATACCAGTTTATATACCGATCGATCGATATGTCTGCGAGGGCAAACCAGTTAGATCCAAAAATGGATCTATGTGGGTCCCGCTTGCCAAATCTCAATCCTAGAGACTTTCCTAACATAGGAAAATTTCCTAAAACCTAATCTAGCCTATTTAAGGACCTGTAAACCTCCTTAAACCTCTTTGATTGATCCTCACAAATCCTAGAGAGGAGAAAGAGATTTTAAGAGGAGAAAGAGTTAAGAAATGTGGAAGAGGATCCGTCGTTGGACGAAGAACACCATAGTTGTGAACCAACGGTAAGTGCTTGAACTTCTCTCTAAGTTAAACATTATGGATGACTGATCATGATTGATCAATACCATGCAAGGCTAGGTATTGATCAAAATCCCTAAATTCTCGTTAAACCCTAATTGTTCGATAAACCCTAGATTCGAATTCTAGGCGAAGAATCATAGGAACTAGGACTTGAATGGAACATAAAACAACCCTAAGTTGTTGCTCAAGCCTAGAATGCATAGGAGGAACCCTAGGAGTCATAGTGGGTAACCGACAGAAGATGAACACCAAGTTGGTGGCTTTTAGGAGGCATACCAATCGACTATACCGATTGCACTATATGTGATCGGTACCTCTCGGGAGCTGGTCAAGGACGGACCGTTCGACTATACCGATCGCACCATTTCCCCACAGTGCAGCGATCGATACCTGCGGTCGATATGCACTGTATTGGGTATATTTTGACCAGTTGGTTGTCGATCACGTAAAATCCTAAGGAACCAATTCTAACTAAATCCTAACGTTGTGTAGGACCCTGTGATAGCAAGATTGGACGTTGTGACGCAAAGCAAGTAAGCAATCGAACATCAAGTAAGGGAATCGGACCCAAACCCTAATTAACTAATAACAGTAAAACGTTGTTAATAACTATTGTTTTATGGAATGTTGCTTGTGCATATTCACATGTACTTTCAGTTATTATATTGTTCATGCATACTCGCTATGCTAGTTTGTGATTGTTAGGTATGTGATTGTTTTTGTTGGTATATAGAATGGGGAGGGCCTGCGGTCTGGGATCATTCCTCACACTAGCACCTTTTCGTATCGCTTCTGTCTTAGCATGCTTGGTGCGGGTAGGGTATCAAGGGGAGGATGTGCCACTGTGGTCTCCGACCTAGCCACCAGACTCTAGCCCTATCTCTATGTCATAGGAAGTTGTGCTGGGATAGGACCTACTATAATGACATATAGGATTGGTTAGTTGCGAGTCCAGTTTGCAAACCCTCACCAATAGGGGCTTACATGTTGGTATGGGTGGGGCATCAGGGGAAGTGTTGGCGGTGTGTGATCTGGATACTTTAGCTCTATCCCTATTCCATGGTGGGTGCATGTGGAACGATAATGGTGTTTGATCCATTGGGCGGATTCACACACTCGTGTATAGAGGTGCGGTGGCTTCCAATCCTATCTATAGCACATTGCAAACTTAAAACCAGACCATAATGTAAATGTTACTCATGCATGTTGCTTGTTGCATTGTCTGATTTTCTTACTGAGCTAAGTTGTGAGCTCGTCCTTGTATATATACATGTTTTTAGATGTTGATGTAGGTTTTACTGTGGAGGACTACGTGGACGCTCTAGTATATGGAGATGTTGCTGCTTTAGAAATGCAAGCAGGGGAGGACGAGCATGATGCTTCATATGAGTGCCCTTTCTGCGTGTACCTCTAGGATGATTTTATTTTATTTTATTTTATTTCAGTTGGATTCATAAATTGTGTAAAGATATTTTATTTACGTTTTAGTGTAAAGAATAATTGGTTACTATACTTACAATGTAGAACTCAGTTCATTTAATTTAAGACTTTCGCTATATTTATTTATATTCTGATTATGGTTATGTGCAATGGTTTGTATTAGTGGATACGATCTTATTGAGATTCTGGTGTGAACCGTTGGTTTAGTGACGGTTCACTCACACTTCTGGTTCAACCGAAATTGGGGTATGACACCCATCCTTCTCAAAATGGATCACATAGAAAACTAGGGCTTTATAGATTTAAGGTTTTGGATCGATACAATGTTTCACGGCATTGATCCACAACCAAACCTTCCTACAAAGATAGAGCACTTATAGGTATTCTCTGAATGGCGTTGCTCTCCTCCCAATGGAATCCCCTCTCGTACGGCTTCTTTCCTCTCTACTCCTTCTCAGATCTCCTTCTAAACAACTCTAGGGTATGAGATTCACTGAAAGGGATCTAAGGAGGAGGGAAGATATATTTATGGAGTGGGAAGGTTTCCTACATCCAAAAGATCTCTAAGAATCATATTTGGAGTGTAGAACCCACTGGAGTCTGTCACCACTAGCGCAGTCATACCGGTTGGACTTACCAGTCTGACTAATAGTCTAACCGGTATGTCAGAACGGTATGCATAACTTGGGTCTGAAATGCTTGTTTCTCATACTTGGAATTCGTGGTTCATCACTCAGCCTCGTCTTCTGGTCCGCTTATGATGGGAAGGCCTGTCACGACGCGAAACTTAGATTAGACCGGGTTTTCAGAGTGCGGATCTTACAACATAAATTTGAATCATTTTTTTTTTCTATTTTATTAACTCAACCCATTGTTAATGCTTAGAGTTTTTTTTTTTTTTTTCTAAAAATTCGATTTTATTAAATAAGTAAAGAGAAAAGAATACAAAAAAGCCCTAATAGAGTGATGAACTCCCACCTTCGGCATTGCCGTCAGTAAGACCCACTCCAGGCACAAAAAGCAATTAGAAAAAATGATATCTAGGGTGATGGGAGGCATCCCACACAATTTCCTTAGATACTATATTCGGACATTTGTTCCATGAATATGAACGCCTATCATGGGCTGCACAGCTTGCAAGTTTATCTGCCATTGTATTGGTTTCTCAAAAACAGTGAATGTACCTGACAATACAACTAGATAACTCCATAAATAAGGCATTCCACTATTGCAGAAAATACCAAGGTAAATTTGTTGAAAGCATGGCGTTTACCATAGATTGAGAGTCTGATTCCTTCCAAATCCTACGAAATCCAAAAGATAGAGCGGCCTTCAATCCGATAAGGATGGCTTTAAAGTCAGCATAGAAGTTTGTGTGGATGCCAAGATATTTAGCAAAGGCATAGAGAACTTGCCCATTATGAGATTGCCCTACACCACCGGCACCCGTAACTCCTGGGTTACCAAAACTCGAGTCATTTTAATTTATTTTGCACCACCCAAGAATAGGCAGCCTCCAATAAAGTTCAATCAACAAACTTCTTTTGGCTGTGCCGCAAGAAGATATAGAGCACTCGCAATTCTTAGATCTGCTGCTAACTTGATCTTGCATGGAAGATGAAAAATCGCTGCAGTCCCGTTTTTATTTTATTCCAGATAGGATCTATCTCCGCCTTTATATTACGGTGAATTGCATTGTTTCGAGCCATCCAAAGGTTATGAATAACAATAACCAAAATAGCATACCAAACACTTCTTTAAGGAACGATTCTAGCTACTTTTTCTCATCCACCATATGAGCAGAAAATTGCAAGAATCTATTGAGGCGTAACAACTTCAAAGCAAGCACATACCTTTTGCCATATAGCTATAGAAATATTGCACAACTACAGAACATATGATACTAAGATTCCTCTGCACAAAGAGCATCTTGAGGCCAAAATAATACCTTTTCACTTAATCTTGTCATCTGTGGGGTACTTTAATTTGCAAACACCAATGCCATGCAATCCAGCTCAAGCTTGGAGTAAGCACTTTGTTCCAGACTATAGGAGACCACATTGGTTTCGGTTTATGAGACCTAAGGAGATCCCAAGCAGATTTAACAGAAAAACGCCCATCTTGTTCACCAACCCACACAAGACGGTCTTTATGACCATGAGATAGAGGAATAGAGTGGGCAGCTCCAAACCAGTATTTAAGAGCAGCTGAATTCACTGAGGGCAAATGTTTAGTGTATAGTAATGTTTAGTGTATTAATACACATGCATGATAATAAGAGTAATTAATCTCCTACGAGAACCACAATTGTTTAACAATTTCAGAAGTCTTTGTTGATGTAGCCTTTGTTAGGAGATTAATTACTCTTACGGAAACCGTTTATCGAAACCAAATCGAACCATTTATACCGGAACGGAGAGACCGTTTAGTTATCGGTTCGATTTTGGTTTGAAATATGACACTATTTATCTAATAGGTTTAAAACCGTTTAAACTGACAGGTTACACTGATCAAACACCCATTAACCCGAATAGAATGTGAACCGTTTAGTTCCCTAAAAGCTAAACTAGAAAACCCTAATATCATGAGTCATTCCTTATTAATAATTTAATATTTTATTTCCCCAAAACCCCAACCCCAATCCCAATGGTCCAACACCAATTAATATATTATTTCCCAAGTCCCAACACCAATTCTCAAAAGCAAAAATTATAAAATCAAAACGAAAAAAACGTTAAAATAGGCATTAGTGATTAAGCATAGCAAGTCTCACTCTCTCGAACCTCAACTCTCTCCTTCCCGTTTGAACTTTTTCATTATTTTTTATGAAAAAATAATTAATAATCAATGTGTTAAACCATTTATAAACCGCAAGCAAAACCGATTAATGAGAAACCGTTTAAAAATCAATAAACCAAAATCGATTACTAATCGATTAACCAAAATCGATTACTAATCGATTCTGGTTTCAATTTTGAGACCGTTTAGTTAATCGGTTCGATTTTGGTTTTACCCTCTTATACATCCCACCGTAGCACACCGAAATGTTAAACAGATTATAAACCGTTTAACACCCTTATTTAGAGTATTATTACACATGCATGATGATAAGAGTAATTAATCTCCTACGAGAACCACTTGTCTAACAATTTCAAAAGTCTATCTCCTTATTCTTCTCGTTATCCAAACAAAGACTATAACTCACAACTTCCCACGATTATAGTAACTGCAGATAATTGTCACCACTAGTTCCACGTCCACAATAACCCCTACAAAATACCATGCTCAAAAGGCTGTTACCCCCACAACTCCTATGGAAATCCCTTTGTGCACACAAAACTCATGCACATAACTGATAAATATACAGATGCATTTCTAGATAAAGGGATATATTTAATTTAATTAGACCTTGAAATACTGGTTATTTAGTCTATGTTCTTTGTATCTAACGGTTAGAATGGATACATCATCTGTCTACTTAACAGAGTTAATGCTTGTGACTTTAAAAAATAACAATCCTTTGTGACTTAGAATTACAAGATAAAACACCTCCAACTACTCAAAGGGGGGATTAATAATCCAAAACATGACTTATAATTAGAAACAAGGGAGATGGGAGGGGGAAAGAAAGCTGGGCTGGGAAAGGGGGAAAGAAAGCTGGGCTGGGAAAGCATTAAAACAATTTGAAAAAATTTCATCTAACCCCCAAAAACTATGTCAAATTCGATTTAACTCCTAAAAGTTTCAAAAGTCTCATCTAGCACCCAAAAGGTTTCCAAATGTCTCATCTACCACCCAAAATTTTTTCACCGTTAATCAAAGAGACCCCACCCGTTAGTGGAGTCCCGTTAGTTGCAAATATTAGGATAATAATACCCTTATTCCAAAAGTAAAAGACAATAATGCCCTTATTCCCATCTATTTTTCAAGTTTCTTTCTCAAACCCTAGAAATTAGGAGACGAAGAGCAAGAAACAAAGGATCCTCCTCTGATCAAGAAACGAAAGGGGATCTATATAAAGATTGAGAGAAGATTAGGGGAGAAGAAATAGGGATTGTGGGAGAAAAGTGAAGGAGAAGAAATAGGAAGGAGAGAAGATAGGGAGTGGGGCCATCGTGGCCAGAGTGAGAGAGAGAGTCCGAGAAGAGGGGAAGGTAAAGAAATTTTAGGAAAAAAAATAGGGATTGTGGGAGAAAAAGTGAAGGAGAAGAAATAGGAAGGAGAGAAGATAGGGAGTGGGGCCGTTGGTGGCCAAAGTGAGAGAGAGAGTTCGAGAAGAGGGGAAGGTAAAGAAATTTTAGGAAAAAAAATAGGGATTGTGGGAGAAAAGTAAAGGAGAAGAAGTAGGAAGGAGAGAAGATAGCGAATGGGGTCGTCGGTGGTCAGAGTGAGAGAGAGAGTCCGAGAAGAGGGGCAGGTAAAGAAATTTTAGGAAAAAAAAGAGGGATTATGGGAGAAAAGTGAAGGAGAAGAAGTAAGAAGGAGAGAAGATAGGGAGTATTGTGGGAGAAAAGTGAAGGAGAAGAAGTAAGAAGGAGAGAAGATAGGGAGTAGGGGCACATTAAGAGAGAGAGTCCGAGAAGAGGGACACATGATTTCAGAACAAAAATTCCTCATGGTTCCACATCATCTCTATAAAATCGGGGACAAGTAAAAATAAAATAAAATTAGCGAGATTTGCAGAACTTCAGGCAGGATAATCGAGATTTGGAAAGGAATAGATCTTCTTGACCTAGATTTCGAAATGACCAAGCAATCGAAATGGAATATATCTCTTTTTAATGAATCTGGATTTGAGTTGGAAGGGCTTGAGATCATTAAAGATTAGGTAATGGAGTGCTAATGAGGATGATATAAAACCTGCAACTCTGTCTGGTCATGGTAATCGTTATTGATTATGAATGATTCTCAGTTCCCGATTTGAGATACAACTTGCAAGTGATGAAATTTTTTAATTTTTTTTTTAGTTTCATTTTAATGTTTTAAAGAAAGGGTAAATTAATAACTTTATCACATTTTAATGTTTTAAAGTTTCAAATAGAAATGGTAGAAATGTCTACTCACATGTTCAGTCAAGTCTGTCAGTTAAATGGGGCCGATTAGAATTTCTAGAAACCATTGGGTAGTAGATTGAATTTGACATAGTTTTTGGGGATTAGATGAAAATTTTTTAAACAATTTTTATCATATATGAAGATGGACTTAGAATCTAGAAGTAGACGATGTGAAAAATAATAAAATAAATTTAATTTATTTTCATGAATAGACATTCATCATGAAGGATTAAAGTAAATCTTTAATCGGTTTTGGTGGTTCAACGCGCATGTCAGCTGGACTCTTGCCGTTCCATGTCCCGTCGTGTAGAATGATGTAAATGGTAGGGTAGTCGTCTTTTTCTCGATCGGATCAGTATTTGACTCGGGTATAGATGATCCAAGATCGCTTCGGGTCTAGACCTGGGTGGATTGGATTCGGTCCAGAACAATCTGGAAAAAAAAAATTAAATTATTTTCTTACCTTTCATCAAAATTTAATAAAAATTTATAGCTTCTAGATTTTTATTCCAAATTTCATGATTCCTGAGTCGTTGAAAAGATTTCTCCTAACTATTTTTCAATGGTATGAATTTCAGTTCACAAATGAAAAATAGATTGAAATTTTATTTTGAAAATAGGTATCAATTGAGAAAAATAAAAACTTTCACAAAATAATGTCCAGCTCTACTTATTTTCAATTCATTTTCAAATTTTATAAAAACTCACGTAATCATGAAAATTGATTCAATTTCAAGGTTGCTTGACCAATTTTGACCCAATCAACTCTATCAGAGGTATTTCAATAATTTTGATGACTTTCCTCGATCACTGAGTGATAACGCAATTGTCATATGGGTTACATAAGGTTCTCTTCGGTATATATTATAAAATTAATTATATAATACAATATGACATATATAGTTATTTGATATGATTTATAATAGTTATTTATATTTAAAATAAATTGATATAATCTAAAATTTACAAATAGATTAGAAGGTGTTTATCATTATTGTGATTATCTATTATATTTTTTTTATATTTAGTGATATTAAAAAATTATTATTTATGATTCATAATTTATTTTTATAAATAATTTATTATAAATTACTAATAAATATAAATATAAACTATATCAGAGAGAAAGGCTTGACCTTCAAAATTATAAAATATGTCAAACAGGTCATCTTTAAGGCATCCATTCATCTTCAATGTACAGATTTTCAAGGACGATAAACCAAGGTGTCTACATGCTTGCGTGTTTTAAGTATTAATTACATGGCTGTTCTAAGTTTTTGAGTTAGCTTCCAACTCTGGATCCAGACGTCCTTTTTTTGACATTTGCTAAAGCTGTGGATGAGAAGGTAAACTAACAAACTACTCTCCACTGCTCTCAACTACATCTCAACAAACAAACTCTTTGTATCTAACTTGACTTCTTCCAGTTCCCATTGGCTCCCTCAATGTTTATAGTCCTCTATAAACACCCATCGCCCTGTTATCATTCTTCATCTCATCGGCATTCTAGCTTGATTTTAACATTCATCTCAGCACTTGGTATTTCTCATCTTCCGATCATGGCTTCTTCCAAACACTGCTTTCTTCTGTCTTTGATCATGGCAGTGTCATTGGCAAGCATCAATACAAGCACAGCTACTCGCCGTCTATTGGATACAGCAGCTCCACCCCCCGTGCTGCCTCTTCCCACCATCCCAACGTTGCCTCAGGCCACACTACCTCCATTGTCGGCAATGCCGTCTTTGCCTCAGGCAACATTACCACCAATGCCAGCAACCCAGGTGCCTCCTTTGCCAGCCATTCCTAAGATACCAATGCCCTCCACATTGCCACCCATGCCTACACTACCCACAATGCCCACAACTCCAAAAGTAGCTCTGCCTCCATTGCCCACCATCCCAACAACAATCCCTTCAATTCCTTCCATTCCTACCACAATCCCTTTTTTCGCCCCACCGCCTGTAACCACTAGCCCTTAAAAACCCACAATACTATTATCCATTTCCATTTATTGTATTTGGGGACTTGCTGAAGATATCAAGAGCTTGGTACATTTGGATGGTGCTTGCTGGAGTTTTTGCTTCAATATCATTGAGGATACTGGAACTTGTTTTTGCTCGTTTCTTGGCACCTTAGCTTTTCAGTTTGTATGGCTTGGCTTGTATTAGATTCAATATTTTAGGAATTTCAGTTTGAGTCTCATGGTTTTTCATTAATACAGTTTCTATTTATGTATTAGTATGAAAATTTCAACTTGTCATGTGTGATTGTATTCTAAATTTGGATTGGATTTTAATGTTATATCTTCGTATAAAAACTAAAGATTTCTGAACTTAGCAAGCTCCAATTGTTTTGATAATATTGCCATCCACAAACGAAAAAGGTAGCTCCACTCTGAGGACATGATCTCTGGGTCCCTCATACAAAAAATTTACATAGGCAGAAAAGAACATATCTTCTGTATCTTAAATACTAAAACAGAGATGCACCAAGCTGGATCTATCTTCCATAAGATCGTATGAACGAATTAACTATATTCACTTCTGATGATAATATTATTTAACTACTCAGAAATTGCCAGGAATAATCCATGCCAGATTGCTAATCCATAAGCCACTCTGCTTGATTCATCTGCCACTCTCCTTCCTTCTGCATACATTAAATTAAGATCAGATTTTAAGATCACAGCTGCTACTGTTGCCGAGTTCTTCTGCTACTGTTGCCAAGTTCTTCGGAATAAAAGTTGTGTTAACCATTAATCGGTCTAGTATTTATAATACTACCATAAATTCTAAGCAGTCTCACTGAATGACACTAAGGATTGCTTATCTCTATATCTTGTGAACCAAATCGGACCGGTCAATTTAATGGCAGATTCCCAATATTCAATAGAATCCATAATTAATTAAGCTCATTAGGATATCATCCAACGGTTATCAAAAGTCTTGCAAACAAAGGAGAATTACTAGATAATGTAATACCATAAAACCAATGGAAAATGACATCTGACTCTGGTGCTAATGGGACTGACTACTATATATCCATATTCAAGAAAAAAAAAATGTTATTTTCATGTTTGTAGTTACATCTCAATAAAATAACAAAATGAAATAGTCAAATAGATATCACATCGATTTAGTATTTACTCTTTCTCTTCAAAATTAGCCTTTCACATTCGGTATAATTCGGGCTAGGTTGAATTTTGGTTTAATAATTCTATCAGTTCAGTCTTGGCCAATCTACCTTAACGGGCTATCTTGGACCGGACCTGACCAAGACCAATAAGTATTATAACAGTTACTAAAAACATGTCCAGTATCAATTCGATCTAATTTGATTTCAAATTAAAACGGACCGATTCGGTCCCAAAACTGACTCTCCCGGTATGGGTATAGTCAGCCCTTTCCGGATGAGTTCCAAACTCTTGTAGGCCTTTTTTTTTCTTTTCTTTTCTTTTTTTTCTCCTAAATAAACTTTGCCCTTTCGGGGGTTTGCGCCTGAAAAAAAGAACTCGTTCTCTCCAACCAAAAATAATTTCATCTAACTTTTATGAAATATTAACGCGATTAAATACAGAATATCATGTGGGTACAATGCAATTAGTGGGACTCGAGTCCATAGTCAATACCCACCTAGAGAGGCTAATTTGGGGATTCAAATCATCTCCTCTCTGAAGTTCAGGGAGGAAGGAGATGCCCCTGTCGGATGGCCGACACGTGACTTTCGGAAATCTGAGCCCCACGTCCGAATCGACACCCCCTATCGGCTCGGCTTGTAGGCTAGGTGTCGACTCGAACGTGGGACTTGGATTTTTCCAAAAGCCACATGTCGGCCATCCGACGGGAACGTCTCCCTCCTCCCTGAAGCACAGGAAGGAGACGATTCGGATCCCCAATTTGATGAGGTCAAAATATTTCCCATGCAGTCTGTTGGAGGGGCTCATATTTAATGGGAAAAATAAGCACCAACGATCTCACTCAGTTAAGTTTCAGCCTAATCAAAATTGACCAAATAGCAAACAAAGTATTGAAAATCCAGGATTATTAAGTAATCGCACATCAAGATATGATGAACCATGAAGAGGATGAATGATTCAAATTTTATAAAAACTCACGTAATCATGAAAATTGATTCAATTTCAAGGTTGCTTGACCAATTTTGACCCAATCAACCCTATCAGAGGTATTTCAATCATTTTTGGTGACTTTCGATCACCGAGTGTTACCGCAATTGTCATATGGTTTACATAAGGCTCTCTTTGGTATATATTATAGAATTAATTATATAATATAATATAACATATAGTTGTTTGGTATGATTTATAATAGTTATTTATATTTAAAATAAATTAATATAATTTAAAGTTTATAAACAGATTAGAAGGTGTTTATCATTATTGTAATTATCTATTATATTTTCTTTATATCTAGTGTTATTAAACAGTTATTATTTATATCTCATAATTTATTTTTATAAATAATTTATTATAAATTACTAATAAACGTAAATATAAACCATATCAAAGAGAACCTTGACCTTCAAAATTATAAACTATGTCAAACAGGTCATCTTTAAGGCATCCATTCATCTTCAATGTACAGATTTTCAGGGACGATAAACCAAGGTGTCTACATGCTTGCGTGTTTTAAGTATCAATTACATGGCTGTTTTAAGTTTTTGAGTTAGCTTCCAACTCTGGATCCAAACGTCCTTTTCTTGACATTTGCTAAAGCTGTGGATGAGAAGGTAAACTAACAAACTACTCTCCACTGCTCTCAACTACATCTCAACAAACAAACTCTTTGTATCTATCTTGACTTCTTCCAGTTCCCATTGGCTCCCTCAATGCTTATAGTCCTCCATAAATACCCATCGCCCTGTTATCATTCTTCATCTCATCGGCATTCTAGCTTGATTTTAACATTCATCTCAGCACTTGGTATTTCTCATCTTCCGATCATGGCTTCTTCCAAACACTGTTTTCTTCTGTCTTTGATCATGGCAGTGTCATTGGCAAGCATCAATACAAGCACAGCTGCTCGCCGTCTATTGGATACAGCAGCTCCACCCCCCGTGCTGCCTCTTCCCACCATCCCAACGTTGCCTCAGGCCACACTACCTCCATTGCCGGCAATGCCGTCTTTGCCTCAGGCAACATTACCACCAATGCCAGCAACCCAGGTGCCTCCTTTGCCAGCCATTCCTAAGATACCAATGCCCTCCACATTGCCACCCATGCCTACACTACCCACAATGCCCACAACTCCAAAAGTAGCTCTGCCTCCATTGCCCACCATCCCAACAACAATCCCTTCAATTCCTTCCATTCCTACCACAATCCCTTTTTTCGCCCCGCCACCTGTAACCACAAGCCCTTAAAAACCCACAATACTATTATCCATTTCCATTTATTGTATTTTGGGACTTACTGAAGATATCAAGAGCTTGGTACATTTGGATAGTGCTTGCTGGAGTTTTTGCTTCAATATCATTGAGGATACTGGAACTTGTTTTGGCTCGTTTCTTGGCACCTTAGCTTTTCAGTTTGTATGGCTTGGCTTGTATTAGATTCAATATTTTAGGAATTTCAGTTTGAGTCTCATGGTTTTTCATTAATACAGTTTCTATTTATGTATTAGTACGAAAATTTCAATTTGTCATGTGTGATTGTATTTTAAATTTGGATTGGATTTGAATGTTATATCTTCGTATAAAAACTCAAGATTTCTAAACTTGCAAGCTCCAATTGTTTTGATAATATTGCCATCCACAGACGAAAAAGGTAACTCCACTCTGATGACATGACCTCTGGGTCCCTTATACAAAAAATTTAGATCTCAATAATGAAATAGTCAAATAGATACCACATCTATTTACTCTTTCTCTTCAAACTTAGTGTTTAACATTCGGTATAATTCGGGCTAGGTTGAATTTTGATTCAATAATTCTATCAGTTCAGTCTTGGCCGGTCTACCTTAATGGGCTATCTTGGACCGGTCCTGACCAGGACCAATAAGTATTATAACAGTTACTAAAAACATGTCCAGTATCAATTCAATCTAGTTTGATTTCAAATTAAAACGGACCGATTCGGTCCCAAAACTGACTCTCCCAGTATGGGTTATAAGTCAGCCCTTTCCGGATGAGTTCCAAACTCTTGTAGGCCTTTTTTTTTTCTTTTCTTTTCTTTTTTTTCTCCTAAATTAACTTTGCCCTTTCGAGGGTTTGTGCCTGAAAAAAAGAACTCGTTCTCTCCAACCAAAAATAATATCATCTAACCTTGATGAAATATTAACGGGACTAAATACAGAATATCATGTGGGTACAATGCAATTAGTGGGACTCGAGTCTCTAGTCAATACCCACCTTGCGAGGCTAATTTAGGGTTCCGAATCGTCTCCTCCCTGTACTTTAGGGATGAGGGAGACACCCCCATCGGATGGTCGACACGTGGCTCTAGGGAAAATCCGAGCCCCACGTTCGAGCCGACATGGGCTCATATTTCCCATGCAGTCTGTTGGAGGGGCTCATATTTAATGGGAAAAATAAACACCAACAATCTCAATCAGTTAAGTTTCAGCCAAATCAAAATTGACCAAACAGCAAACAAAGTATCGAAAATTTAGGATTATTAAGTAATCGCACATCAAGATATGATGAACCATGAAGAGGATGAATGGTTGCATGCCGATGCAAAGAATTAAAATGATTGATTTTGATCTTGAAATTTGACATGTAATCAATCGGTACCATAAGTTTATCTATTCAATGTTGAAAATTGTCGTACCATCGCACCATGTAATATAACTAGGCAAACACATCGAGAGAAGGCTCTCTTGATAAGGCTATGAATTAAAATTACGGGTATGAATTGAATCGAAACCATTTATCGAAAGCGAATCAAACTGATAAATCAGAAGCGAAAAACCATTTATTAATGTGTTCGATTTTGGTTATGGTGCAGTTAGTTTTGTAATGATAAACTACTGGCTTTTGATCGGTTAAAACCAATTAGAACGGGTACTCTAGTGAACCAAGTATACATACTAAACAAATTTAAGAAATCAAGGTCCTAGCATTCTACACATGCTCTCTAGTGTTTGTAGTGGAGTTACACCATGTAAATTAATTTGCATGGAGGTGCAAGTTTGGCCTGGTGAGCCCGAATCCGAGCAAAGCTTGGATTGAGTTTTTCAGCTCACACAGTAAGCCTCAGTTGCGATTTTTGGCCTGATCGGGCTTGACCGTGGCTCGGCCCTATATATGATAACTGCATATCCTTCTCCTTCTAATAATATTAGCCATAGATTCCAAAAAATAGATCCCAATGATTCCGGATGCAATTTATGAGATGCCTTTTCCATCAGGGCTAGTTAGGTTAGGTTGAACCCTGACAGGGTTGAGCTAAGCCTGGTCTGAGATGTCCCAACCTGACATAGGGCTGGACTGGGCTGGGTCTGAGTTGAGTACAGTTAGGCCGGGATTTAAAAAACCCAATCTAATTGATTTGGAAGGACCATAGTTAGTAAAGTAGAGTTTAATACGCAAATTTTTAAACTTGTTTTTATGTATTTTTAGAAACTATAGCATAGATTCTCAAAAAATCGTACCTTTTATATTAAGAATAAATTTCAGCTACCCCCCATAATAGTTTCAAAACATCACCTACCACCCATACGTTTCAAAAAACATCAACTACCACCCAAACATTTACCACCGTTAATCAAATAGGTCCATTCCGTTAAACCAATCTCGTTAGTTGCTGATGTCATCAAAAAAGAATGTGAAATGGACTATAATACCCTAATAGATAAGTCAAAAGACTTTTTTACCCTCACTCACATAACTGACCCTCTTAGCAAAAAAAAAAAAAAATGAAAACTAAACCTAAACCTAAGCCCGACTTCAACGGAAGAAATCAAAGGAAAGAAAATTCGTTCGATAGTCTCCACTCTCCACCGACGACGACACAGTGGTGTTCTTCCCCATCACCTACGAGCTGGAGCCGTATTTGAAGGTATGCTCTACTCTCAATCTCTCGGCTTCTCTCCATCGGTGGTTTTCCCAAGGCCTGAGCCTCCCTCTGTCTCCGTTTCTCTGTCTCAGGTTCTATCTCTCCGCCTCCGTTCTCTCCCTTTCTTCTCTGGGGTTTCTCCACTGAGGGCCGAGTTGTAAACGGATCTGTGAGTCCACCGAGGTTAGTGTTTCGCCTCCCCAGTAGCTGGGTCTTGTTTTAATTTCATTTTCGTTGATGGGTTCCTTAGAACTTCGTACTTTTACAACGTATGGTGATCTGTTTTAAGAAATTTGATTGTGATCTGTTTTTGCGATGTTTCTTGGAATGGGTTTTAGAGAAAGAGGGAAGAGGGAAAAACCCTCCAGTCTCTTTTGCTGTTCAAAAATTGATTTATTTTATTGACTATTTTATTTGCAGGATCATGTGTTATTCGCAGAGTTGCATTTCGGTTCATCTGACAAGTTTTTGAGAGAAGGAAGAGACCTTTTTTCTTCTTCATCCGTTCGGGTTGTCAGTCAGCAGAACTTCGTCCCAAAGATCTACTATGGAACCAGGGTTATTTTCATAATTTTATTAGTTTTTAAAAAATTTCAATTAAAAACATAAAGGCTAAAACGGTCTATCACTAATTTCCGTCACCTCCGTCAGTTACTTGGGTGTAGTTGATGTTTTTTGAAAAGTATGGGTGGTAGGTGATGTTTCGAAACTATTATGGAGGGTAGCTGAAATTTATTCTTTATATTAATTGAAACATACTAAACATGTTTTAAACATGTATTATCGTATTAAACGTGGAAAAAAGGGAATAATAAAAACAAAAAATAAAATTTCCTCTTTCTTTTTCTCTATTTCTTTCCTAATATTTCAATTTTTTTTCCCAAATCCTTGAAACCCTAATTCCCTTTCAACTTTGATACGTATCTTATGTGAATTTCATGGATTGCAAGTTTTGTTTATATAATTTATATTTATATGTTATTATTATATTTGTTGAATGACGTAGATGTAAGGGTGTCAAAAATGGGTCCGGTCCGGTAGCACGGACCGAGCCAGCCCGATATAACCCGAACCCAACTCGGACCGAACCTTAATGGACAGGTTTCGGTCTCGGCTTGTAAAGCCCGACACCGTTTCAACCCAAACCGAAATCAGACCGGACCAGCCCGTTAAGAAGCTTGAACTAGCCCGAACCAATAATACCTAACCCAAACACCGGTAAGATCCATCCAGGCCCAGTTTCTTAATTTTAATGATTTTAAATTTTGATGGATTATATTACACTGTTATTCACTTCTTGATCGAAAAGATTATATAATCTATAGTTGATAAGAGTATGTTAATTGTTACAATTTACTGAATTACATGCATATAGAAGGAATGATGCTAATTTTATAGATAGAAATAATAAAATAGGCTATATATCTTACATATAAAATAGTCCCGATAAGCTTGATAAACCCGGTCCGAACCGAACCAGCCCGAAATCACCTCAATAAGCCCAACCCGATAACAAATCGACACCGGACCAGCCCGATAATTATTGTGTCCAGCGCAGCCCAACCCAGTCCGAACTCTTAATAGACATGTTTTGGGCTGGGCTTATAAAACCCGACATCGATTCAGCCCGGACCGGCCCGTTGACACCCTTACGTAGATGTCTATTGCATTGTGAATACATGTTGGAATTCTCAGTATAAAAAAATTATCGTATTAGACACGTACCTATTAATGTGTATGTATTTTTTTACCCGGATTTTTGATACCCATATTAAAGTCTACATACGTTTAATAGACATATGTATCTGTGCCCGAATATTTGTCATTCCGGAACTTACTAACTATGGGATGGATCCCTAATTTGAATTTTTTTTTTTTTTTTTGCTTAAGTCAGAATTGGACCTAGATGCCATGGTTCAAGCCCAAAATCAGATTTCCTTATTGGACTTAAAAATATATGTACGTTCCCAATTTTTAAGGGTGTCAACGGGCCGGTCCAGGCCTGTTTCGGTCCGGGCTGAATCGGTGTCGAAATTTATAAGTCCAGCCCAAAACATGTCCATTAAGAGTTCGGGTTGGGTTGGGCTGCGCTGGACACAATAGCTATCAGGTTGGTCCGGTGTCGATTTGTTATCGGGCTGGGCTTATTGAGGTGATTTCGGGTTTGGTTCGGTCCGAACCGGGTTTATCAAGCTTATCAGGCTTATTTTATATGTAAAATATATAACCTATTTTATTATTTTTATCTATAAAATTAACATCATTCTTTCTATATGTATGCAATTCAATAAATTATAACAATTAACATACTTTTTTCAACTATAGATTTATATAATATTTCGAATCAAGAAATGAACTATAACAGTGTAATATAATCCATCAAAATTTAAAACCATTAAAATTAAGAAACTGGGTCCGGACCTTATCGGTGTTCGGGTTAGGTATTATTGGTTCGGATTAATTCGGGCTTCTTAACGGGCCGGTCCGGTCTAATTTCGGTTTGGGCTGAAATGGTGTCGGGCTTTACAAGCCGAGACCGAAACCTGTCCATTAAGGTTCGGTCTGGGCTGAGTTCAGGTTATATCGGGCCGGCTCAGTCATTGTTACCGGGCGGGCCCATTTTTGACACCCTTACCAATTTTACATAAAACTGCATGTAAATAGAAATGAAAACAGGTAAAATCGTTTTAGCTGAACTGTTTAATGGAACCGAACCGATTAACAAACTTGATCGGAACCGTTTACGGGACTGAACTGGTAAAAGCCCTTGAATTGGAATCAGTTATTGTTTCTACTCTTAGAACTTTGAACCGAATCAAAACCGAACCGATTTGACATCAATACATCTCTCTCTCTCTCTCTCTCTCTCTCTCTCTCTCCCCCCTGTAACTTGCAAGTTGTAACCAGTAAAGTACAGCATGACATCGACGAATACGACGATGAGAGGACAGGCTTTGAAAAGAAACCAAAGGTGAAACTAAATTCTCGTGACTCCGTTAATAAAGCAATGTCTCTCGATCGTTCGTCCCCAGGGACACACCAAACCCAAAACAGCTCATCTTTCTCTTCTCAATCAAACTGAATTCCATTGCGTAATGAATAAAAGCTATTCCCCTCTCCCTTCCACAGAAACAGAGAAGAACAAAAAAGCTTACAACACTGACCCATCTTCCTTCTCTCTCTTTTCCCCTCGGGCTTCGTGTGCTTCTTCTTCCTATTCTCAAATCGAAGCCCCCAACGGGTCTCCAATGATCCTTTAAAAAAAGGTATGAAATTCAAACTGGGTGCTTAAACATACCAATCGATCTGGAGAAGTTAAAGAATAATGGAGTTTCTGAGGCTTAGGCAGTTGATGCTTCTTTGGTCAAGAATCCGAACCACTCGTGTAGCCCTCGTGGGTGGAAACCACACCGCTTCCAGATTTTGCACTCGCTAGAATTGCCCTTTTCTCTCCTCTCACCCGCATAATCTCTCTCCCCTGTTTCTTTCTTTCTCTGTCATCATCATCTCTGTTGTAAAACAAAATCAACCCATTTACCAGCAAGCCTGTGACACGTTTGTTTCTCTTCCTCACCTACTTTGAGAACAATTCAGATCGAATCCAAGAAATGGGGTTGGCTCCAGGATTTCTAGCTGCCAATACCCAGAGCATGATCAAGAGCATGAAAAAAGGTGGGATCATTGTGACTCCCGACAACCAGAAGATATTTAAGCTACCCAATTTTAGAGTTCTCAAAGTTATCGTCCGATCTGTGCTTCTAGCCTTGACCATTATGACATTCCCATGGCTTGGATCGTTTGCCTCTGGAGACCCTTCTTTCTCCTTCAATGCTGCTGCTGCTTCTGAAGCCCGCATCAATGGTGAACAATTGTTGCCTCTGCTCCTTCAGGACTTAGCCAACGAGGGCCTCCTAAAATCGGACGTCAAAGCCCTCTTTGTGAGCCACCAAAGCTATATGGATGGTCCCCAGATGCTGAATGCCCACCAAGAGATTGATATAATCTCAGAATCAGACGTAGACCGACAGAGCTCCATCCCAGGTGGGACATTTGATTTCATCTTTGCGACTGATTTCCGAGCTTCTGAATTCATCGATCGAAGCCTGAAGAGCGGCGGAATCGTCGCCATTCAATTAAGCAACGACGCATCGAACGCCTTCTACAGACCCTCAAACTACAAAATCGTCTATCTCAGGCATTTTGAATCCACGGTCTTGGCAATGAAAAAGACAGACGCTGCTCAAATCAACTCACCGGTAAATAGACGCCTCTTCGGATTGTCATCAGACGCCAAGAGGGCAGCATTGAACGGCCTGGAAGACGTATTGCTCGAACCGCCACGAGCTTCTTCAGAAAAGCAGAGCAAGAAGTACTTGAAGAGGACCAAATACCTTCCTGACCTCATTGGTGATTCTCTAGAAGAATACCCTCGTCGTGTCTTCATCGATGTTGGTTTACCAGACAAGGATGATAATGTGAGCGCGAAATGGTTTGCGCAGAACTACCCAACAAGGAATCGAGATTTCGAAATGTACAAGATAGAGACTGTGAATGAAGGGGTGTCAGGGGAGGCAATACCTCAGTTGAGCATGTCAGATTGGTTAACCAAGAATGTGCAGGAAGAGGAGTATGTGGTGATGAAGGCAGAAGCAGAGATGGTGGAGGAGATGGTGAAAAGCAGAGCAATCAATTTGGTGGATGAATTGTTTCTGGAGTGCAAACACCAGGGGCTGGGTGGGAGGAAGAACAAGAACAAGACAAAGAGCAAGAGGGCATATTGGGAGTGCTTAGCTCTTTATGGAAGGTTGAGGGACGAAGGTATTGCTGTGCATCAATGGTGGGGTTGAGAAAGATTTCAACTTTCGTATACAGAAAGAGAGAGACAGAGAAGAGAGAGAGAGAGAGAGAGAGAGAGAGAAGAGTGTGTGAGAAAGAGTGAGAAGAGTGAGTGTGTGTGTGTGAGAGAGAGAGAGAAGAAAGCTGAAAGACATCTATCTTTTTGTTTTCTTTTCTCTGTGCATTGTGTGGTTTATTATTTGCATGAGGGGGTGTGCTCAAGTGTTTACAGTATTTTCTAAGATTTTTTATTTTTACTTTTTTTCAATGGTTTCTTTCCTTCACAGAGGAAAAAATAGGGTAAAAGGTTTCTCCCTTGCCTTCCCCTATTTGTTTTCTCATATGTTTGGCTAAATGGATGGATTCTATGGTAACACATGATCCAATGGAAGAGTAAGCACAAGTATCGAAGAGGAAGGATAGGAGATCATTCTACAATTCTTATGAGATTTTTTCCCTTTTCTCTTTTCCCTTTTACTTGGTATTATCAATGTAATTTTTATCTCTTCTTAATTACTTCTTCCCCATAACTGTATTTGTTGTAGCTGTCTTAAGTAGTTGATTGTCACTGTTTTCAGTTTCCTTGTCACCTGTTATTGTCATAAAATTGTATGTATGAATATAATTTTTCTTTTGTTTTGTTGATTCTATACCTACTTAGATCTTTGGTTTTAGTCTTTTTTTTTTCTTTTTTTACCGTGTAAAATAACAGAAAATCAATGAAACTTATCTCTAGTAGCAAGAACTATAAGTTTTTTTTAATATAATAAAAAAAACTTTAGAAATTATGTGAAAATCTTTGTTTCTTTCAAATTCCATTTTCTGGTTTCTGTCGATTCGAGACCAATTCCAACCAATTCAAATCTGAATCAATAGAGGCCGATTAGAGGCCGATTTGTGTCCAATCCAGGTATTTAAACTTTGAGATAAGCTGATCTATTTGTTAGTGTATGTGTTAGCGTTAGAACTCTGGTATTGTGATTGCCTATGCTTTTATGCTTTCAAGCTTTCAGTAAGAGGTTTGAGTCCTCTGAGATCGGAGGTTGTTTGGGAACTGGGGAAGTTCCCATAAGTTTTGAAGCTTCCCATGTAGCCATGCAACCAGCTGTCAATGAAAAAGTTGTTTTATCGTGACCTGATGGTCATGGATTTGAATTGAAAATGATTTCTTGATGAAGAGTACTAAACTTCTTAAACCTCGCAATGACAGGAGCTTCCTGCAGTGGGTATGCTATACCCAAATCGCCACTTGTCTTGTGTGCTCGGATCTTGGTTTTGAAGATCTATAAGTTTTTGAAAAATAAAAACTCTACAAAATCATAGATCTTTGAAAATCTTTGCTTCTTTTCAATTCCATTTTCTAGGGTTTCGATTGTAAGATGTCATCTAATTGTGGACTTAATTAATCACTGAGTTGGTTGACTAGTGGGAGTTCGCATTATATAGATGATCGATTTGGTCTAATTCATCATGAGTTAGAGATAAACTAATCCAGATCACTGTGGGGATGAACCAAGTTAGGGATAATATTATAAATACTGGAGCTAAAGTCCCTACAACCCTAATTGTTCACTCCTCTCATTATTCTCACGTATTGAGAGAACAAATGAGATCTCTGGGGGTTGTGGAGGACTCTGGATCAAAGCTTGGATTTATATCAACAACGAACGTTCTTCAACATACAGGTATGTGTTTATTCATTAAGTAATTTACATCCCATTGTGTTGTAGGCACCCTGTGTGGCTTGTTAAGGTTTGTTGTTGAACACACAGATCTAGTTTATGTTTACATCGGTTCAATTCAATTCATAATCGATGGAGGCCGTCCCCAAATCCGATTATGGGTTTTTAATCCTTGACTAATTGTGAGCTTAATTAATTACTGATCCGATTGACTAAATGAAGTCCGATTATGAGTTTTTAATTCTTGATTAGTTGAGGCAACCATATTTTCAGATTTTCTCAAGTTTAATTATCAATCCTTGGATGCAACTTAAATTGAGGTAATCCAAAACTGAATGGGTTTGGTATGTTTTGGGCTAATAGGGTTTGAATTCTCTGGTACTATATGAATTAAACCTTGTGTATTCAAGAACCATTTGGGGTGGACAAGGGTGTTTTTTTTTGGTAGGGATGGCACTAGACCATCGAAGGCAGTTATCACCAATACCATGACTCACCATTCTAAAATATTCCATAACTATAACTGATCCAGCTGCATAAGATCTACTTTTCTGGTACAAATTTGCCACAAAATTATACAAAGATCTACATTCTCCTAGTAAGTCCATGGAATAGCATTTCGAAGCTCAGAAGATGGGCTCACTCAGATGTCTTAGTCAAAGAGGATCCGAGCTAGATTCATTTTGAAGGTGAATCATAAAAATAAGGCAAAGAGTGAAATGGGAGCTACACCAACGTCTCTCTCTCTCTCTCTCTCTCTCTCTCAAAGAATCCTCTCCCTAAAAATAGAAAAGGAAATTTACCAAAAAAATAAAAAATAGAAAAGAAAAATAGTAGAGGTCCACATTAGAACTGTGTTAACATGTGCTGCAAAATCAATGCCCATGGAGAGAGTTCTTTTTCCTCTGTTTATGACTTATATAGAATAAATCTTAGTTACATATTAAAACGCCAGTTAATCAATCATATAATCCGTTGTCGTCCAGCGGTTAGGATATCTGGCTTTCACCCAGGAGACCCGGGTTCGATTCCCGGCAACGGAATTTTTGTCCTTCTTTTTTCCTCTATAAATAATTTTTGACTTCGGTCAACTTAATCAACGGCTCATATAGTTTTATTCTAAAATGGAAATTATTTCCATAAATAACAGAAAGAGAAATAAAGTAAAAACAAAAAACATACACACCAGAAAATAAAGAAAAGAGAAGATCTACAATTAATTACAGAGTTCACGAGCAATTCCGATACGAGAATTAGGAAGATCAAAGAGTATCCTGAGATTCTGTTGTTGCAGATTAGCTATGACGTTCAACACTGAATTAACATTACTTGGAGCAGCAGCCATTGCCAAACAAGCCAGTGACCCGGAGCTACTGTGTATCAATGTGTTCTCCATTGGCAACTTCAAATCCATACCCGTCAAATGTAGGGTCACCTCCGGTGCCGATGCATCATTCGTCGCCGTAAAACAGGTATCAAATGCACCCAGTGATGATATGGTCCCTCCGATCTGTTTCCTAAATTCATCTCGGATCGCAGTGTACACCGGTTGAACAAACCGGGTTATAACCGTACCCGAATCAATTATAGTCCCTGCCCCAGTAACGGGATTGAATGCTAGAAGCTCCGGTGCTACGGGGACCAGAACACGACCGACGCTGATCCCAGTGAGGTTGACGTAGTATAACGACGGCCGGTGAGGGTTACGCAGGAGTGGAGTAGTCCGGATACTCTTGGGTTGACCCATTAACCCGAGCTTCATTGACCCGGAGAAGTAGTAAGACTTGAAGCTAGGTAAGCAGTAGGAGAACACACCATTGTAGAGTGAACCAGATTGTGAGATCAAAGACATGGGCCCACGGCCCAGACCCAGTAAGCCTTGAGGTGGGACGGATCCTCCTGAGATGGCATTAATGCAACCAAAAGCGTAATTTGGTAGAACATCAAGGGCTAAGTTTAGTGAGTCATGAGAAAGGGTGGCTGAGAAGGAGGAATCGCCGCCGTAGGACTGGTTGAAGAGACACTGAGTCGACCCTGTGGCTGGGCAGGAGAAGCCGCGAACCTGACCGCATTCGGCCATGCTGCAGTCCAAGGAAGCGTACGTGGACGACACGTTGGGCAAGAAGACAGTCGACGAGCAACCGGTGCAGCCGCTGCATGGAACCCAAGCTTCGTCATTGCTGGTGTCTAAGACCATGTACATGAGTTGACCCGGCGTACCGAGTTTGACTCGGACTACGTAGTTGCCTATGTTCAATGCTGCTTGGCCTGATGCAATGGGTACTGAGGTTGGTTTCTTGGCGACAAGGCTCGATAGGTAGGTGAGTCGGGCTGAGTCCTTGGCGGCCATATGAATGACTGTGTCAGTCCATGACTCGGTCTTGGGTGGATGGAAGGGTGAGCATTTGCCATAGATGTGGAGAAGGGGAAGGTCAGAATGGTCGGAGGAGGTGAAAGGGCAGGGACTACCAGCTTGGGATGTTGAGATTAGGAAGGAAAGAAGGAGGCAAGCTGCTGCTGCTGCAGCAGCAGTAGTGGAGATGGCCATGACTAGGGGGATGAGTTGGTTCTAACTCGGATAACCCTGCGTGGGTAATGCCTTTATATAGGGAAAGTTGGATATATGAAATGATCAGAAACACCACAAGATCAGTATATGGCTACAGGGGATGACGTTACCGTTACGTAATGAAAGACACAAGAGGGCCCACACTCATAAAAAAATAAAGCCGGGTTTGCAGGAAAATCAAGGAGAAGTGGTGGAGAGAGAATGAAGAAGAATATGGAGATGCGCGGTTCTTCTGGTTCTGGGTTTTTTCTTCTGCATAACTGCAGATGCCAGAGACTACAAAATAATGTAAGCTGAGTGAATTAAATAATATGTCCAAGGTCAGGTTAAATCCAGGACTAGCAAAAGGAAAATGATAACTCCTGGAAAGTGGAAAGCTGGAAAGCTGGAAAGCTGGAAATAGTTTCAGTAAAAAATGATTAAAGGAAATAGTTACTGGAGTGCAGTGTGGGAATAAGACAGGTTCTGAGAATTGAGAAATTGTGAACAGGTTTGGCCGTTTCAGTATTGCCGACAGCAATAAAAAGTTTTTCTTTCGTCCACGGAAAAAAAAAATTAGAAGGTAACGATTTTTTTTTTGGTAAAAAGGTAAAGATATTCCTTCACGGGTAACGAAGAACTCAGTTTTTTTTTTTTTTTTTTTTTGGTAAAATATTCGTTTTTGTTATCCTCCAGGCTATTAACAATGGAGGAGCCCACTTTCAAAATATAACTAAATAAATTTAGAAAGTTATCTATGTCACAATTGAATGTGATATTTTCTTTGAATGGGATGTTTTTTGAAAATCACAAAACAAATCTAAGTCATTCAATTCTATGGTTTTTTAAATCTAAATGATCTATTCTTTACTCGAAGTGAGAGAATTCAAATCGTCTTCTCCCAGGGGTTCAAGAGGAGACCCAACTCCCATCAATCGATGCTCGACACGTGGACGTCGACTGGATCTGATCCCTCCATCTGAGTCAGTGCATAAGCCAATACCCTCTGTTGGCTCACCTTACTGACTTGGATTAAGGGCTTGGATCCAATCAACTCCCACGTGTCAGACATCGACTGGTGGGAGCGGACTCTCCTCCCAAACCCCTGGGGGGGAGTTGATTTGGTTCCGAATTAAGAGAGTATACAATAATGTCTAGAGTATTAGTTACACATGCATGGACATATTGAAAATGTATACATATATACCAAAACAAAAGGGGAATATTTAATTGAATTATATCTTGAAAATTTGACATATGAAAATCTAGACTATGATCTCTCCATTCAACAGGCAGAATCAACACATCATCTGCCCACATAAAGGAATAGATCTCTTGTGACAATAATAATTCGTCATAACTTTATCATTATCATTCGATCTACTTTTGTTTCACAAGACTGTCTAGATTGATTGCAAGTTTTTTTTTTCTTTTTTTGCTTGGGACAGATAAGCCTTAAAGAAAATTGAATTCAACACCTCTTTGAAGTATTTTCCTCGTAATTTTCAGCATGGATGCCAAATTTGTCTTATTAATGAGAAAAAGAATTATAGTTTATGCACTGAATTCTTGGAATGAATTTAGAACAACTGAAAAATCAAGTGGGAAATGCCTATTTCAAACTTCAAACATACAGTTGATTGAGTATCCTAATGCATCTCCGATATTGATACCTGATTGATATAGGAATGGATGACTGAATCGGTATTAAGTGTCGATACTTAATTGACACGTTGATCGATACTAGCGATATACAGCCAATACCAAAATCTTATACCACATTAGCATGTTCCTGATACCGATACTGATAAGAAATAAAACCATGTCTCTTACTCGGGTATAGAAATCCTCTCCTGCTGTAGTTCCTGCTGCCAAAGGTTGGATTTCATCCAGGGCATATACAGATGCATTGGTATGCATGCCGAATGAATTCCAGCTCTTAGATTTCGATTAAAATTCTCCTATCGCAGGAGACGATTTGAATCTCTTGCTCGGTGTCATATTGAAAAATACTATACATCTCAAGGGTAATTTTGTCAAACATAGATAATGCTGTAATACACACTATACACTCGTGAAAGGTGAACCCCACGGGAGTGGAAGTCGTTGTCCCACTACGCAAGCACGAGCTTTGGTCGGTCACAGGCATACGAAGCCATTGAAATCTCTGGGTCCCACTTAAAGATCTCTAACATGCGATCTGTTATACAGTTCTGTGATTTATTGACATTATTTTAGTGATAAATCTTTAATCTTTTTTACAGTTTGATTAATCTTATGCTTAATCAGATGGGTCAACTATTTTGTCATTCATCTACAATGACATTGTAGGGATTCTTTTCAGCCAAATGGTGTTGCTGAGAACCCTTTTATATATAAGGGTGTTAGATGATTTATTATCGGTTAAATAATGCAATGCAGTGTATAGGAGGGTAAAATCTAAATCAAGCCGATTAATTACACAGTGTCAAAATTGCTACCAGAACCGATTATTAATCCGTTTAAGTTATCTGATATTTAATTAGTTTTTCATTAAACGGTTTTGGTTGCCGTTTATAATGGTTTAACGCTTCGGTTCCATTAATCAATTTCTAAATGACTCGGTTGCCATCAAATGGTGTAATTGTCATTAATCAGTTTCTCCCAATAATATTTTAAAAATAATTTTATAACATTATAACAATTTAACTAAAATTTGGTTCATCCATTTTCTATTCAAATTTGATTTGCATGTCGATTAAATGCCATCTTAAGAATCAAATCTTAAAATTTATTCATTGATTCTAAGAGAATGGCTACCTTTTTAAATTATAGATTTGCAACTGAAGTATTATAAATCCAATGATATTCATATCCAAAGATTTTTGTTGAGAAATAAAACATCCAAAGGTGTGGGTGGTTTGGAGACAAAAAATGGAGAGAGAGAGAGAGAGTGAGTGTGTGTGTGTGTGTGTGTGTGTGTGTGTGTGTGTGTGTGTGTGTGTGTGTGTGTGTTATGATTTTGGTTTAGGTTAAATTAAGATTTGAAATTGGAGCTTAGTTTAGGGTTAGGGATTATAGATTTCTGCAGTGAAGAATTAACTAGTTTAAACGGACCATAAACGGTTATGCATGTATTTAGGTTAAACAATAAATGATGTGAAAATTGAAACCAAAACCAAACTATTTACTAAACTGTTTGTTAGCTCCGCACTAAATAGTTTGAATTGATTTTAATAAACAGTTTCGATACATTTCTTGCACCCTTAATTATATATCAATATTACTAAAGAATCATCAATTGCCTAATCCAACCTAACTGCAATTGCAATCCCAACAAATTAATTGTAGGGAAGGTCTTACTATCACCAAACTAGTGATGTCAATGATTTTATCACCATTTGTCATTTACAAACCCTAATAGAATATAGTTTGCACTACTTGTAGTTTAATGCATATGAATAGATTTAGAGTTCCTGTAAAAGAGGTGGAATTATTTCACAACCCATGTGAGAAGATCCAAAAAGATATGATTTAAAAGAAATCTTTTTTCTATTAAAATATTATAAATGTTACAACAAATGAGAAATGTCATTTTACATATAGTAATAGAATGCAGTGATAGTTTAGGTAATTTTATGTGAATTCGAAATCACTTTTTTTTTAGCATTTCAATTATTTGAGTACCATATGACAAGGCAACCAAGTTTGCCAAATGCGAGGCAATGATAAGCTCTCTCTCTCTCTCTCTCTCTCTCTCTCTACACCTCGGGACAAAGCATATATCATTTGTATGACAAAGCACATATCATTTGTTTGAAGGAACCGAATTTTGTTCTCTATTTGTGTGTCTCGTGACACTGTGGATGGTTTATCCATTATACGAGGGGACCAAATTTTGTTGGACAAACCAACCAAAGACAAATCATTGATCTCTCTCTCTCTCTCTCTCTCTATCATACATCCCAGATAGAGTTGGAGATTAGTCACGGGTTCACTGTCCACTCCACTGGCTGAAGACCCGTGGGCTTATGGAAATAAGGCAGACGGTGGTCCCCATGAAAAAGAGAAAAGGCGAAAAAGACTACCAATTTCATTTATCAGATTTTATTTCCCATCAACCACGATTGGCATAGATTTTTTTTCCGTACAAACTTGGGAAGAAATATGTCCACTCTGCATGGATTTAAATCCTCTCCCTCAAGAAATATAGAAGAGATGTAGGTGTTCCATTTAGATAGAAGATACTTGGGGTTGGGTGAATATGAGTCAACATCTCCAGTCGGCTCAGTTTGTCTACTCGGTGTTGAATCCGAGTCTCATGTATTGTCCATCCAAATGAGACGCTATCTCTCCTCTAGATTCTCTTGGACAAAAGAATATGGAACCCCAGTGCATTCTACCATGTCAGTCTTGAACAATAACCAATAAATGAAGATAGAGAGTTCAAACAAAGATCAGATTGTTTGCAAAATCTTGAATCAATAACAATCTTAGGTTCATCCTACTCTTCAATTGTTTGAAAGATTAAAGTAAATGTGATCCTATTCGCTTTAAGAGTTACTGAAATACTAGTTTGAAAATCTCAATATTGTAAATGATAAAAGGTGATCCAGTGTTGGGCTGGGATGCCAGTGGAGTCCATGGATCATATTCTATTTCAGTGCCCTTTAGTTATAGCTAGCTACATGGTTTGCATCCTTTTTCTTATATTGTTCCCAATGATCTAGATTTTTTTCATTTCCAATTGGCTTCAACAATGGCATACTGTCTTAAAAAATAACAAGTACTTTGCTAAGGAAACCTTCGGTCATGCTTCTTTCATATGCTGGGAACTTTGGAAAGCCCAAAATAACTTTTTTTAGTAGGTTTTTGAAGACATGCGTTAAGCCCGAAATAACTTCATTTTCAATTTTCTTACCAGTTATTGCTCAGAAAGCAGATATGGCTTGGGAAGAATTTCATAGCAGCCAAGAGAATATTTTGCACAATTTTTTTATCAAATCTTGATTGGCATTCCCCTTCTGATGGATTTATCAAAATTAAAACTGATGCGGCTTATTTTCCAGAGGATTCTATTAGATTTATGTGGGCTTAATTAATTACCTAAACTAGTTAATTCAGTGGGAATCTGATTGACACGGTATAGTCGGTTTGGTTTGGTTCGTCACATGGTATGAGATAGGTTTGGTAACCCTAATTCTATTGTGGGAAGGGTTTTAGGGTTACATCTGTATTCTATAAATACAGGGTTAGAGTCCCCACAGCCACGGTTAATCAGTTCTCTGCACCCATTAACAAGAGACGTCAGGATATCCTCTGGAGGCTGTGGAAGACTGTAATCAAGGGATTTCGATCAAATCTTGGAGCGTCGTGGAGCGTATGAAATTAATCTCTTCACAGACAGGTATGTCTTTATGATTCATAGTTTATGATTTCTCTATTGTATTCTAGGGCAACTGTATGAGATTGGAATGAGTTTCATTGAAACCCTAAACATATAATTTTCTAACAGTTGGTATCAGAGCCAACCATACAGACTTAGAATCGATGGAGATCGATTATAAAGACTGATAATGAATGGTCAAATTAAAAGAGAAATTTTTCTCAAGTTTTGGATCGAATCTCGATCAGATCTGTCGGAGTTTTCCATAGACGAAATTTTTTTTCAACCGATAAAATAAGTCAAGCAATATACCGTTGGAAAGGTCTCGAAGAGACGGAGCCGGCGATATAAAAATCGTCGGCATCGGCCACCGGACGCGCCGGCAATCGCCGCCGGAATCCGCGAGTGAGATCCACTCGCGGGGGAGAAAAAAAAAAGGCCTGACGGCGCCGAGTCATCGCCTGGTCGGCTCGGCGCCGAATCGCTAACCCTAACGGGTTAGCTGGTTGCCTCGGACCGAGTCCACCCTAGCCCAGCCGAAGGCAGCCGGGGCGGGCTAGGCCGAGCCAAGCCTAGTCAGGCAAGGCCAAGCAAGACCAGCCCGACCCGAACCGGAAATGGGCCAGAACCGCCCCGAAACCCGGTTTCTAACCCGATGGGTTGACCCGAACACGGTCTCCTGGGCCCGATGGACTGATCCTTAACTCGGATTTTGACCCAGTAACTTGACCCGAAACCCGAATTTTGACCCGGTGCTGTGACCCGAAAACCCAAAATTTTGACCTGTTTACCATTTGGTTGGACCAGATAAACCGACGGTTGACCCTTTGGTCCAGACCGTGGTTCGGTCTACCCCAGGCCATGTGGTTCGGCCTGGACCAAAGTAATAATTATAAAAAAAAAAGGTGGAGTATAAAAGGGAATATTTGGTTTGGTTTTGAGAGAACCAAACCGATTTGGTCAGATCCGATCGAACCAACCCAAACCGACCCAGACAGGGTTTCTTATAAGGGCATGTTTGGTTTCTGTTTTTTTAAACAAAAGGACATTAAACAGTGATTCTGGGAGCTAGGAATGTCGGATTGACCTCCAATTTGTATCGTTGGACTCAATTTTTAATGTTCTTCAATCTGATATATATTTTGGTACATTTTGATGCATTGAAAAATATGTTATTATGGAAAAATATCCTATGGGAACTCGATTTGTAATGTTTTTGCTGATTTTTCTTAAAGTTATTGTACAAAATTGATTGATTGAGCTAATGTGTATGTTTATATGAATGTTTAGACTTGTAAAATTATATTTTAAAGCATTCATGGTTAAATAAATATCCCATATAAGCTGTAGTTTAAGATTTATTCATATCATAGTGGAACTTGGTGTGACCACCAAAGTGGCAATCTTGTTTTATTATGATGTGTTCAAATTCTAGAATATGTATTTGTAAATGCTTCAGTTTTGATAATGTTCACCCAAAGGTGACATTGTCCAAGTTTATTCAAATTATGATTTATAGCTATTGTGTGAGGATTATGGTGTGACCACCAAAGTGGCAACCTTAGTTCTATCATAATATGCTCAAATCTAGCATTTATGCATTTACAAACTACTGTAAGGAAATATAGTGTTCACACAAAAGTGACACTAACATAAACTCTCACTTTTATGGATGCAGCAAAGAATGACAATGTCCACCCAAAGGTGGCGTTGTCAAAGAAAATAAAGAACTCATGCACATGGTTAAAGGATTGTGGCTTTAGGGGTCTTCATCCACCCAAAGGTGGTGAGATTTTTGAAAGTCATTATCTCTTCGTAATTATTGCACTGATATTGAAAGGACCAGTGCACATATTGTCCCAAAGGATGTGTGTGTAGTTCGATTGACTTTTCAAAGATATTAATTAGCTTGCACATGTTATGTATATATATTATTGCTAGCTAATTTTATTTGTTATAAATCGTAGACTTACAGTTATTTACATTGTTGTGGACATGTAATGATTAAATACCTTAAGATGTCTGTCTTTGGCTGCCAGTTTTATGAATTGACATGGAAACTGAAAACTAGTCTAGGATTGTTTAACCTAGATGTACTCAACAGAAAAATTGTATTCTGATCCTTAGGGTGTTCAGTCCTTAAGATCAAGTAAAGCAATGTTCAGATGAGGAACATTGAAAAAAGATATTTCTTGAGAAATCCAAATAAAGATTTATTTTTCAAGAAAGGGCAGAGAAATGTTTTATTACTCAAGTCCATCAGTATCAGTTTTTGATGATAAGAGATGGTATTAGGAATGTGAGAAAATATAAGGTAGAGCTGTTAAGTATTAATGATAAGCTCAAGGATAAGTGAATATTTGTAGGTTCATTAAAACCTATGTAAGTGACATTTTAAACTTTTCACTTCCTCACAAGAATTGTATAGTCAGATCCTGGTGACCTATAGTACTTAAAAATATAGTGAACCATAAAGTAAAAGAACTAAGGATAAAAGTTCAAAGAAAAGAGAAAAATATGAATACCAATGTCATAGTGCATAATATATATATCCAGACAAAGGAAAGTTGTAAAAGGGGTAGGAAAACTCATAGAAAGAAAATATTTTTCATGGAATAATCAGAAACTTTATGACAAAGAATTAGACATTAAGAAACTACAAGATAAAATGGATCTAAGTAGAATAAAATTCTTGTAGAGTGACTCAGAAGGGACATGTAAAGAAAGATTTATATAGCTGGACAGCTTAAGTGAAAAAAGAATAAGGATTATGAAACTCCTAAGCAAGAAGGTGCAGTATATTGGATACTTAAGCATTAATCTTTAATTTATTCTATCTTTAGAAAATAAACTGTATATTGTAATCTTCCACCCTGATCATAAGGGTTTATGACCGTTGTCCAAAGAAAGATTAGAAAGAATAATATTCTTAAATTCTCCTTCCAAGGTTTATTACATGTATATATGTGAGAATTAATTAAAGAGAATATGACAAAATTAAAGTAAGTGAAGGTTATTCACAACAAGGATTTATTGGAATTGGTGGACATCGAGATTTCATCTAGGACTTCTTGTCATAGTTTAGTCTATGGTTGTTTTTCCAAATAATAAAAAAATTAAGGTGGAAAAACTTTTATTAAAGGAATTAAAATTATTGGATCTGAATGAGAGAGTTTTGGGAGATCATGTGATACTGGTCTATTCCCTAGTAAATTTAAGTAAGTGTTTACAAAAGCCTAAGAATGTATTTGATCCTGTAAGAAAAGAATTGATATTGCAGCCTATATTATTAATATAATACATAGTTAGTCAGTTCCAGTTTAAGTTATCTTCTTGTTTAAAACTGTAGAACTGACATGGTTTCATAATACTCGTATGAGAGTGATTATTTTAGCACATTGAGTTGTCATATTATGAGATGTCAAAATAGACTCAAGAAACTTGAAGTTTTGATGAGACCACATGAAAATGGATGTGAAGCAACCAGTTGAGATACCAGAAATGCTACTAGAGTGTAATGAAATGATTATAAAAATATTCATTAAGATCGATGTTTTAGCCATAGTAGTAGAGTCAGATGAGACAATGAAGAGATATACTAGATCATGTAGATCTGTGATTTCATCCAATCACATGTTGTATTTTAAAGATAGATATTTTTTGGTGATGGACAAAAATAAAGATCTTAATGATTTTGAGAAAGTTATTAGTAATGAAATTGCTCTTGAATGTTTAATGATCATAAGGGATGTGTTGTTGTCTATGAACAATAACGAGACTTGAAATTTATGATTTAGTCAATGAGTGGTGTACTCATAGGCTAAAAATGGATATAGAAAGAAAATGTGTGATTCCAGTGGGAGAATTGATTGCTACAAAGTAAAATTTATAGTAAAGTGGAATCACACAAAGGGAAGAGAAAGAGAACTTCAAATTTTGAGGTTTATTTTGGAGTTGCATCAGGTAGATGTAAAGATCATTTTGATCAAAGAAAATCTTGAAGAAAATATTTATATATTTTAATCACAAGATTTTGTGGTAAGGATAAAGAAGATATGTTTTTGTAGACTTATAAAGTCAATCTGTGGATTAAACGAGTATCCGGATAATGGTATTTGAAGTTTGACAGGGTTGTATCTTCTTTCAACTTTGTTGAGATTGTCATTGACCATTGTATATATCTATAGGTCAGTGGGAGTGGATTCATTTCCTTGTCATGTGTGTTGATAGTTTTCGTTGGTCTGTAGTGACATGGTTTACTAGTTGAAATTAATGTTTTTCTGTCTGATAACTTCGACACGTAAAATTGTATGAGCAAGTACCTTTGTAGCTAGAATTGAGTTTGCTTGTGACAGGAAAAATAAAATTCTGGATTTATCTCAAAGTATAAATATTGTTCGTGTTTTTTAATGGTTCAGTATGCATGTATAACTAGTAAGTTGCGGATGCTAAGATCAGTAAAGGAGATAAATTGACAGAATTGTAAGCAAAGAATGACACTGAGTATTAGCATCTACAATGCTGTAAAGAGCTTGATATATGTTTAAGATTGTAATCTTTTCATATAGCCTTTTCATTGAGTGTCATAGGATGTTTTCAGTTGGATGCTGGTATAGCTTACTGGACAATGGGGAAAAGGAAGGTCATGCGGTATATACAGAGGACCAAAGATCATATGTTCATTTATAAAAGTAGTGACACTCTAGGCTATTTTGATGTAATTTATAATGATTATATTGAAGACAAGAAACCAACATCAAGGTTCATTGTCATTGTGATAGGGTTTTATAACTCTATATAAAGATAACAAGCAAGATATCTTGTGTGAAAATTTATTCTCTAATTTGGAGATTATAAACTCCACTTCTAAATCTATTGAGATGTATTCTGACAGTGGTTCAGCTGTGTTCTTCTCAAAGAATAATATGAAATCTAGTATTTCAAAGTATAATGGAGATCGAATCTCTTCAAGTAAGAAAGATGTCAAAAGATTTTATATCGTTGTAGTTTGTCAGTGGGAGTCTTTAAGGGACAGTATGTCCAATATAAGAATGAATGAAGATAAATAATTTTATTAGAGGCTTAAGTGACCAAAGATCTGGGAATCAGTGGGAATCTCTAGATATGCTTAATCAGTGGGAGACTCTTTATGTTTATACTTGTGTTTTCACATTGCTTACTGTGTTTGATTGTATTACTCATGGTTTGATGGGTATAGTTTTTTTTTTTTGTAATTATGATTTTGTTTACATTAGCATTTGCATTATTGCTATTTTGCATACATAGTTATGTGTTTGACATGTCGCAGATATGAGGTAGTATTTAGCCAAAGTTTCAAGGCAGTATTTAGCCAAAGTTTCAAGGCAGTATTTAGCCAAAGGTTCAAGGCAGTATTCAGCCAGATATATAAGACAGTATTCAGTCAAGATAAGAGGCGGTATTCAGCCATACAAATAATGACGGTAAGTCAAAGTCTGGTATTAATCCAAGCTAGAGGCGGTTTGCTATGAAAGGATAATATCAAAGAATAAAGGCGGTGTCTAGTCAAAGTATGGTATTATAATTTCAGAATATTTAAATACCATGTTAAGTTGCCCATAAAGGTTTTGGGGCACTTTGATTAAGGTTTTTTAATCAAGTTTGGACTCGCATGAGAGTTTATTTTCATGCATTATCTCAGGCGATTCATGTATTGAGTAGACCTCTGTTGTGGCTGACAGAAGTTTATACACCATACGTTAAGGTGTATTATTCGTTGTTGCTCGCATTGAAAAACTTGATGGATGTTTCAAAGTTAGTGACGATTTAGTGTGTTGGATTCCGTGGCCACACTGGTTGACGATAGTTTTGTAATTAATATAGCCCAAGTGGGAGATTGTTAGATTTATGTGGGCTTAATTAATTACCTAAACTAGTTAATTCAGTGGGAATCTGATTGACACGGTATAGCCGGTTTGGTTTGGTTCGTCACATGGTATGAGATAGGTTTGATAACCCTAATTCTATTGTGGGAAGGATTTTAGGGTTACATTGTATTCTATAAATACAAGGTTAGAGTCCCCACAGCCACGGTTAATCAGTTCTCTGCACCCATTAGCAAGAGACGTCAGGATATCCTCTAGAGGCTGTGGAAAACTGTAGCCGAGGGATTTCGATCAAAGCTTGGAGCATCGTGGAGCGTATGAAATTAATCTCTTCACAGACAGGTATGTCTTTATGATTCATAGTTTATGATTTCTCTATTGTGTTCTAGGGCAACTGTATGGGATTGGAATGAGTTTCATTGAAACCCTAAACATATAATTTTCTAACAGATTCAAATGGAAGTATTGGTTTCCTTTTTAAAGATTCTTCACCTCATGTGGTCCGTGCTTGTTCTATTCATCAGCATCTCTATTTGGCCCTAGAGGGGCTAGCGCTAGCTATAAGGCTTGCCATCTCTCATGCTATTTTGGATGGCTTCAAAATGATCTTGGTGGAGCCGGATTGTAAGGATGTCATCTCTTCTATCATCAATCCGAACCATATTTCTAATATTCTTATAATGCTGATCTTGATGGATATTAAGGACCTAGCAAATTCTTATGAAGAATGTTCCTCCACTTTTATCCCAAGGATGCTAATACTTTAACTCATTCCCTTGCCCGAAAGACTCAAACAGTTTCAGGAATGTTTGATTGACTATTATCTTCTCCTTAGTTGATTGATCCTAGTATCATTGAGATCTCGGCGTATAATCCTGTTTCTCATCAATAAAATATTTGCTTACCAAAAAAATCTAATTTGTAGACCTTCCTCATACCGAGGAGAGAGAGAGAGAGAGAGAGAGAGTGAGGGAAGGCTAAATCTGAGGTTTAGGTATCCAAACACTGATTATAGTCTTAGGGATATCATACACTTTCGGTTGGATTCAAATTTTGTGTGTTTTCTTGATTGATTATCCCTTGATTTATTTGGATGGTTTAAAAAACTTTCTTTTTATGTTACAATGCCTAATATGAGGCTAGGATATGGAATTTGGGAGCCTAACGGGATGACCCTTATCAGTGGCCACTGACCTAACAACTGATACTAAGTCTGAGGCGCTTCCCTGGTTGAAAAAAAAAAAAAAAAATTTCGAATTATACTTTTTTTTTTTCTTTGAAAAATAAAATAAAATGTGCGACACAAGCAATTTCTAAGAAAACCATTTGAGAGGGTTCTTTAGACAAAACAATGTATGCAATAAATTCAAGACTAAGAGAGGATGCATGCCAATACAATGACCGCTAACAAATTATAAAGATGCACAAACATATATGACATAGTATCCCTTATCATTCTTTTGAATGGTGGAAATTCAGAATTTTTTAAGATTATATGGATATTTCAATAAATGTTCTTGCAAAGGTTTCGTTATAAATTTATTATTAAAAAAAAAAAAAAAAGTTCTCATCTTATTGTGGAGGTTGGCATATTGCCAAATCATGTAAAACTTTGTGTTGTGTGATTGTTTAATTGCTATTTCCACTCGTTTTGCTCATTGTTGTAGGATTCCTTTTCTACAATTTTACCATATGGAAATATCTCCTTAGAAGAAGTTGAATTTCTCCCATGAAAGTACAGCCTACAATTGAAGGCATATGCAAAGCTGTTACATGGAAAATCAGCAATCATACCATGTTAAGAATAATCTCACATTGGTTAAGGCTGAAACTTTTGGTGCCTTCTATATTAAAAAAATATTTCCTCCACTTACTAGTTCAAACTTTTGAGATGAAAACTTAACAATCACATCTAAGTCAAGGCAACCATCACTGAGCCATTTAAACCTCTTTTTCTTTGTTCATTCTGAACCCTAGACAAAAAAATAAATTAAAAAAAAAAAAAATCCTGATGTCCATGTCTCTCTACATAATATACCATTAAGAAAGCCAATCTACCAACCTAATCATCGCTTTTTCAATTAGAGAATCATAACCCTGAAGCGTCCATTAAGGCTTTTGAAAAAGCCATCTTGCTTCCAATGACCATGAATCCCCAAAGTTGGGATTCAAATGCAATACATACCCCCGGAACTACACATCGCTTGTTAAGGTACAAGCACCTTTTGTTTGGTGGCTTGAGAGGTCCATTGTGCTAAATGGTGCTACCACCACTTGGATCAAGTTATCAGTCCACTTTCCAAGTCATTTTGGTGGTTTGAGAGGTCCATTGTGCTAAATGGTGCTACCACCACTTGGATCAAGTTATCAGTCCACTTTCCAAGTCATGTTGGCATCTCCCATCTAAAATTGATTTTCAAGCAGGTGACATAATGAAGTTCGACCTTCAAGGACCTTGAGAAACAATGGGATCGGTCCATGGATTTTTCCTTCCTTGTGCTGCATTAGGCTGAAAAGGTTAAAGGGAGATAGTGCAAACAAATGACATTTAAATCTGGCACTTACTTTGCTTTATTAGTAAAAAAATCTAAAATAGATAAAGAACCTTATCTCAATTCTCAAGTACTTAGCATCAATTCAACAAAACCTGATCCACCATTCCACTCTATCTCGGGCCTACATGGGTCCGCTGGATAAGCACTACACAACCCTTCCCTTATCCTTTTAGGGCCTTCCAACTGGATTCAAATCATCTCCTGCAGCAGGAGGATTCCAGCAGGAATCCAAGGGCCAGAATTCATCTGGCATGCATACCAATACATCGGTATGTGCGCTAGATGAAATCCACCCCTTGGCAACCAGAATTGCCGCAGGAGAGGATTTCTATACCTTCCAACTTGCATTCTCACTCCACTGCTACAGCATTGGTTGTCAGGTGAATCCGAATCCTCCATCCGAACTGACACTTAAGGCTCGAGTGAGTCCGAACCCTCCATCCGAACCGACAACGGAACCGACAAGCTGAGCCAACAGAGGGTACCAACTTCAATAGAGGGCTCGAATTCACCCAAGCCCCAGATATCATCCATCCAATGGGGACGCCACCTCTCCTCCAGAAACTCTTGGAGGAGAGGATGTGGATCCCTTGTCACATCCATTTCTGATTTCCACAAATGCATTCATCGTTATCAACTTTGCTTAATCTTGTGTCTTGTCAGACTGGCCTACCACCTAAAGATTCTGACAATTCATTGTTTTCAATCCATTACTTTATAATCTTGCCACCCATCCTTTAGGATGACAATGAAATTTTTTCCATTTATATTAATATTCTGGTGAAGTCTCAAGTTCAAGCAATACACACTCATGCACTTAAATACCATGTAAGAGAGAGGGAGACAATAAACTCAGTAAAACCAAAATTGACAAATTCAACAAGTTTCTATCCCCTGAACAAAAGGAATGCAGCGTTAATCATAAAAAGGGAATTACCTTACCAATTACAATTCATGTCTTCCTCTGCTACTAGAAAATCACAAAGGAGATCAATACGAAAATATATTCAACATTATTTGTAAACCATTGGTGAAATCATAACCAATAATGAATAACTAAGTTGTTAAAACAGATTACAGAGGCAAGGGACAAACAATACCAATGATGGGGAATCCCAAAGGGTTTATTCCAAAACACAAACTCAACCTTTTTTGCCAAGTAACATGTCTGGACAGCCAGACAGAGTGAAAGAAAGTTATCAACTTTTATATGAACAAACAGTTCAGCAATACAACAAGAACAACAAAGGCAAAAACTAGGAAAAACTGCCTATTACCTTACAACCTCAAGAACAAATCATGTGACATAATAAGATGAGAGTGATGGCACTGGATGGACAAAATGTATCCTTTAACATGATGACCACACTGGTATTGATTGATGCAGAAATTGTTCAGCACTTCAAAGAAGAGATCCTGAAAATTACAACTTGATCATGGTTAACAGAATGAGAAAAAAAAATGGAATAGAAAGAAATTGAAGCCAAGTTTCATAGAGTCAAGTGAAAATCCAGTTGAAAACAACTATGACTGAAAAAAAGGAACCACAAAAATGGAAGACATTTGGAAAACAAGCAAGCCCAAGTTCTCAATCTCCGGGTTCTGTTAATATCTTAGAGACATAACAATTACTTCCATGCTTACAGATATAATTATACAACCCAAATAACATCAGCAGAACAAGTTCAACAAACACTAAGAAAATGACTGTAAAAAGTAATGTATTGTGCTGCAAAAGATAATTCCTGGACACTACAAAAATTCCAAAAAACAGAGAATTCTCCTCGTAGAGTTTTCCTAACAAGATCTAAAATTATACCTTGCAACATATAGGATGATGATCATCAAACGCCTCATATGCTCAACCAAGAATTAGGACAAGTACTTTCTAGGAGCAAGCTCAAGATGGTGCCAGCAGCTACGGCCAAAGCATTGAAAAGGAACAAAATAACAGTTTTTTTTAATTAAAAAAAAAGGGCTGGGATCATGGAAATTGCAATTTGAAATTATTTAAATTGTTTTTAGTGTTCAACCACCATTGAAGTGTTGAAAGATATAACGGTCCTTCTAGTTTGGGATGCTAACCTTCTTTGCAGAAACTAGTCTTGAGCTTGTACAGCTTTGTGGCTCAAGGATGATATAGGTCACCTCCACCTGATGTATTTTTTTTTTTTTTTTTTTTTTTTTTTTACTTGACCTCCTGATCCGTTTTACAGCTTCGAGATGCACAATCTATATAGTGATAACTCTTTTTACCCTATGAGCCTTATACAATTTTTGTAGAGGTGTAACATAAGATACCCCATGTGTCTGACACCTAAGCCATGTCCGTGTCCTCGCTCTTTGTTTCTATATTACATTTGAAAACATTTCTGTTTTGACCCTTCACTAACTTATACAATAAAATTTGATAGCAACTGAGCACACCCTGCTTTTATAAAAGGGTCACAAGGTTTAACCATATGTTATGTTTTTTAAAACCTTTATTAGGATTTCTAATTTAAAATTTTCATTATGAGGTGTTTCAGTTTTATCAAGAACAAAGTGCCTTGACTCAAGTTAAACATGTAAAATAAGTTGTAGAATTATGCTGCCCATCAAATAGATATATATTGCCTCCATTAATTCAGAAATGTTGGTCACATGATGGAAACCAATCCTAAGCATCCAAGCAGATTTATACTAGGCAGACCAAATAGCTAGTCTTACTAATAATCCAAAATGCAAAAGCAGAGAAGAAATCATCCACTTAGTATCATCAACATTGTATACTTCCTAGAATACAGCCCATTGATAGCATGGAGACCTAGTGGCAACGGTTATACAACTCAACACTGAACCTTTTTTTATAACTAAAGAGAGCATCAATAAGCTGGCAAGCCAAGTTGAACTTTGATATGTCAAGCTGGAGTTTCAAAACCATGAGCAAATGACTTCTCCTCCCTTTCTGTTGATGGCTAAGGGATAGAACTCAGGAAACTAGCACCTAGCACCATTTTACATATCTTCAGTAAAATCTACTTTAAGGATATAGGTTTAATCTTCTCATGCTGAAAAGAATACAATATAGTTGAATATTTAGCACCCTTTCCCTATGGTTCATGGAAAAGGGCCAAAAGGACTGAATCCTGTGATTGGTTACATCTGGAATGGAAAAACCATTTATCATGTTTTAAAATGTAAAGAAAATATCTACTAGTATAACTTTTAGAACATGAATGGAAGAGATTTAGCCATGCAACAGCAATACTGCGACAAAACAATTAAAGAGCATTCATACCCAAAAACAAAAATAAATAAATAAATAAATAAAGAAGACAGAAGCAATAAATTGGAAATATATTGTATTATTCGACTGCAAGGGTTCCAAAAGACAAAAAGGTAGTAACATACCTAGGAACTCCCGAACTTGTCATGAAGCAACAGCACCACCTTTAACAACAATGACAGGGCACTGTGCATGGTTTGTACAATAATTGCTTACACTACCCAAAAACATCCTGTGACCATATACAAAGAGAAAATATTTAGCATATTTAAGTGTCAAGAATACGATAAGGCATATTCTAGGTCCCCAACAAAAGTACTCATAATCAAGAAGCACTTATGTTAATTCTCTAATAGCATTGCCCAATAAATAAAGGCCAGACATACCACTTGGACAAAACAGACCTGCCAACATTTCTAGATGATAAATAGAAGTAACAGCTGAGGTAGCAGCCAAAAATGAATCATGTGTTTCACCAAGGAAGCCTCTTCCCACAAAACAACTTTTAGCTCAATATCCCATTACCAACATACAAAAAACAGCATCTTTTTTAATATTTCTTGAAACTTTGTGAAAATTAACATGGACTATATTTCATAAAATGAAATGCACATCATGGGACAAAGTTTTCTTTGAGATGTCATAACAATGAGATAGTGATGCAGGCCAAGATCCGTTGGGTAGGAAGATTTAATTTAGAAATTTTTGTAAATTTTATTTCTATTGCTTTAGTTTCATTTTAGAGTTTTACTTCTATTAGGAAGGTAGTTTCTCTTTTTATTTATTTTATTAGTTTGTATTAGTTGTGGGTCCCTCATCCCTTAGACCTAGGTGAGTATTAGTATTTGAGTTGATTTCTAGTTAGTAGTTGAGTTTATTAGGACTCTTATATTGAAGTAATATTTGAGTTCTAATTGTGTTTTTTTTAGAGTTTCAGTCCAATTAGGATTGTAAGTTTATTTAAAGACATTATTATTAATGAAATTAGTAGTTGATGATTATTTGAAGAAAAAAAGAAAAGAAGCTAGAGTGCTCTCACGACTGCTCTTTCTCTCCCCTCACGTAACTCTCTCTTTCTCAGCTCCCCTCCCTCCATCTCTCTGGGCGGTGATCCCTTTCTCCTGTGTTGTTTCGATAGCTTCTTTTTCCTCTCTATATCTTTCTCTTTCCTGGTTTTCCCTCCCTATACCATAAGGTATATTCCTATATCTCTTTTGTTTTAATTTTTTTATTTTGACTCCCTAGAATTATCCCACCATCCCATTAATTATCCCTAAAATCATCCTACGTTACTATTTTGGTTCTCATCCATTTTCCTCCCTTATCTGATAATGGTGTTTTCGATATTCTCCATTGATATTCCCTTTCATCCCTTTAAGTGAGATTCAGTCTCCATTAATTGGTATCAGAGCCTAGGTTGAGTATAGGTTAGGGAAATGACAAATTTTGAATGCTGGGAGGATATTTTAAAGGTTCATCTGCGTCAACAACAAGTAACCTTAAACCTTTTTCTTGAAGCCAATTTTGAGGGTTTACAACAAATAGAAAGCAGAGTGGCTAGGTTGGAGCAATGTATGGGTATTCCACTCATAGCAGAAGAATCTACCGTTGCATCATAAGAGGACCCAACCACTTCACCTGATATGGAAGCATTAGTATATGAAGTCAATGTCAATGACGAGGCATTTCCAATAATGCTTGACGACAAGGCAGAATTCTCTGATGTTCCTATGGTAGATGACTATAGTGAAGAGGTCACAAGCGAGGTTGTGATTGTGGTACAGGCTGAGGTTATGGCTCGAGGAAACAAACTGCAACAAGCATTCAAGAAGGATGTTTTCGGTGCATTTGATTTTGTTTGCGATGATGCGATCATAGAATATGTGATCCCATCGTCGTTCTTTGACGAATGGATCTCTCGACTTGCAGATTACATCCCCACCATTCGTGTGTTACCGGAATTTTGTTACTGTCTGCCGCTAGATGTGTCTCCCACGAGATTGTTTCGTCGTCTCTACAAAATTCGAGGACGATTTTTTTTAAATGGGCGAGAATTGATGCAGGCCAAGATCCGTTGGATAGGAAGATTTAATTTAGAAATCTTTGTAAATTTTATTTCTATTGCTTTAGTTTTATTTTAGAGTTTTACTTCCATTAGGAAGGTAGTTTCTCTTTTTATTTATTTTATTAGTTTGCATTAGTTGTGAGTCCCTCATCCCTTAGATGTAAGTGAATATTAGTATTTGAGTTGATTTCTAGTTAGTAGTTGAGTTTAATTAGGACTCTTATATTGAAGTAATATTTGAGTTCTAATTGTGTTTTTTTAGAGTTTCAGTCCAATTAAGATTGTAAGTTTATTTAAAAACATTATTATTAATGAAATTAGTAGTTGATGATTATTTGAAGAAAAAAAGAAAAGAAGCTAGAGTGCTCTCACGGCTGCTCTTTCTCTCCCCTCACGTAAGTCTCTCTTTCTCAGCTCCCCTCCCTCCACCTCTCTGGGCGGTGATCCCTTTCTCTTGTGCTGTTTCGATAGCTTCTTTCTCCTCTCTATATCTTTCTCTTTCCTGATTTTCCCTCCCTATACCATAAGGTATATTCCTATATCTCTTTTGTTTTAATTCTTTATTTTGACTCCCTACAATTATCCCACCATCCCATTAATTATCCCTAAAATCATCCTACGTCACTATTTTGGTTCTCATCTATTTTCCTCCCTTATCTAATAATGGTGTTTTCGATATTCTCCATTGATATTCACTTTCATCCCTTTAAGTGAGATTCAGTCTCCATTAGATAGACTTGGCTAATCGACAAGTAACACATCAGATAGGCAATCTGAATTATCATGCAACACACCATGAGGTAAAAAGCAATACTATGCATGCCGAAAGGCCGAAGTGACACCCAAAAAAATATATAAAGTTTGAATAAAATACCTGGGGAAAATGTCTCTGCAACACCAATAATTAGAAGCCTTCCCATTACAACACAACTTTTAAGCCACATGAATTGATGATTTGGCAAGCCAACCATTTTATAAATGGATGAACCCCTTGCCACCATATGGCCCACCATGTATGAGGTTTTATTGTTTGTTTTTCAATGGTCAATGCAAAGTTAAGTACCCCTGCTTTTATGCAATTTTCAAGGGCACTAAGAAGACATGTGGACCCCTTAGATTTTGTCTGAAATTTGGTCCATGTTTAGATGATGACATGTCCTATATGTCCACAAATTCAGTTCTGTGCCACGGCATGACAGAACCCAGTCCCAAATATCTTTTCTAATGTAATAAAAGATAGACATAAATAAGTATTAGGGTCTGTGCAATGCAATTAAAACAAGTGCATTTACAATTGTATACAAATTGATAATCATTTAAGGAGACAAAATAACCAATTCATTCATCTTTGTTTCTTCATTTAACACTTAATCTCAGCTTCTCACACTTATTTTTTGACAATTTTTATTTTTCAAAACAATAACAAAAACTGACGGTAAACTAAAGTAAAGCTCTTCAAGCCTGAGCATGGACATCACCAAAGGGAAGATAATAAGGGGTAAACAGAGCAAAAGGAAAGAGGAAAGGGATGCAACAGTAACATTGTCACAACCCACCAACCCAATGAACCAGCTGTTGTACAAAATGTCCCACACAATCAGCAAATACGATACCGTAGTGGTGAAAAATGCGAAGCATAGAAAATGAACAAGATGCAAAGGCACAAAGATATACATGGTTCGATAACGGTATGGTAGCCTACGCCCACGTGGCAATCTCAACAAAGCTCTTTTTGTTGTATCAGAAAAAATTACAAGCTACAACCCTCACCTTGACAACACAATACATAGGTCGCACACTCTACAAAGATATCTCACGAGTACAACTCCCACAAATATTTCCACAAGAAACACTCAGCTAGAGAAATCATACACCCGAAGAGATCTTACAAGTGAACCCAAACTCAATACAAGAAACCCAACCCAGAAAGGATCCAAAGCTCAATCGCTCTCGCTCTCCCTTTCCCTCTTAAGCTTCCTTAAGCTTTCTTAAGCTTATGATTGTCTTGTGTTGTTTTTAAGAATCATGTCCTCTCCCTTTATATAGATAGAGAGGGGAGCCTTGGTTTATACGTCATAGATATATAATGGCACGGCATTTCGAAATCATAGTTGGTAGGTAAGATTCATTTCAACAAACATTAATTGCCGCAATAACCTTTTGACAAGGGTAATGTCACCCATATTAACTTCACATTTGCTTGGTTAGGTTTGTGAATGCAGATTATGCAAGAGACTGTAACAGACAGATATCTACCACTGGGTACTGTTTCACTTTACCCGATGGTGTAATCAGTTGGATATCAAGATTACAATATGTGGTGGCTTTGTCAACTACAGAAGCTAAGTACATCGCAGCAACAGATTCATACAAAGAAGGCATATGGCTGAAGAGATTGCTTGATAAAGTAAGAATCATGCAGAAAGCGATAACTATTCATAGTGATAGTTAGAGTGATATACATTTGGCTGTTAATCCAATGTTCCACTCTCATACCAAGCACATTGATGTAAAGTATCACTTTGTTCATGACGTGACGGAAGATGAGTAATCTCACTACAGAAGATTCACACCAACGACAACGTAACAAATATGCTGACGAAGCCTATTGCGAGGGAAAAATTCATATGGTGTAGAACTTCCCTTAGGCTTGCAATTACCAAGTGAGTGATAACGATTGGGAAAATCGAAGTTGTCACATAGTTGTCAACGCATCGACGCCTAGGCATCCAGGCGTGATCCAAGGGCCTGGGCGCCAGGGTCCTTATTAGTGTTGAAAAGGCGGTCGCCCAGGCTCCTTGGGCGCCTTGGGCGCCTTAGACGCCCAGAATGCCTGGGCGGTCGCCTTGGACCTTATGTGTGTTTTTTTTTTTACTTTCTTCACAAAATTTATTAGGCTAGGCAGGAACAACATTTATCAAGCAGTACTTATTTACGACTAATAGCATTTAAGTAAATGTTTCTTTAATTTACTTAAGATATTATTCATAAATAAGCAAATACCCCCCCCCCCAAATTTGAATCCAATAAAAATAGTCTAAAATTTAAATTCCAGAAAGATAAAAAATCAACCCTCCAGTTCAGGAACAAAAATTAGTATTTTTGGGTGCGGAGGCGATTTTCAACTTCCAAATGCTAGGCTTTTTTTCCAAATATAAAAATTTCATAAATCTTATTATAGTAAAGCATCACTAAAAACCAAGAGTATACAAAAATAATCCCTTGCTTTGATGCCTAAAAATAACTTACTTAGACGACTTTAAACAACATTCGCATACTCCGAACAAGGTTTGACCAGAGTGTAACTCCTTCATTATAACTCAGATTTAAGCAATCTCGAATTTGTTGGAAAACTGATTATGCTAGCTTTGCAACGAATTCAAGATTGCTTGAAACCGAACTACATTAAAGGAGTTACGCTCCGGTCAAATTTGTTAGAAGTACGTAAGTGTTAGTCATAAATATGTTTTTTTGTCCTATAGTTTATTCATTATTTGTTTGTCTTGTTGGTTTTCTCATATTAATTAAGTTATATCTTAAATATTGATTATTTGTATAGAATGTTGCGTATATATAAACATTAATATAGTATTAATATTTTAGAAATAAAAAAAATACACTGACAACGCCTTGATCGCCTTGGCAACGCCTGGGCGCCTAGGCGCCCAGGATGGCCCCAAACGCCTTGGATCTCCTTGTCGCCTTGACAACTATGATTGTGAAAACTATTTGGAAATTAGATCACCAAGTGGGAGAATGTGAAGTTATTATGGATAATGTCCCTGTCACATCACCATTGTCAATGGTCACTACGGCAATATAAATGTGCAACACCCAGTTTTGACAAAGGGGTGTTGCCCATTTAATGTTTACTAAAATGAATCTTACATGCCGATTAGGACTTGGAAATGCTATGCCACGATAAATCTATGACGGAGAAATCAAGGCTCCGCTCTCATAAAGGGAGAGGAAACGACTCTTAAAAACAGCACAAGACAACCATAAGCTTAAGGAAGCTTAAGAGAGAAAGAGAGAGCGATTAAGCTCTGGGTCCTCTATGGATTGGGTTTGCATTCACTTTTAAAATCTCTTGGGTGTATGATTTTTCTAGGTGAGTGTTTCTTGTGAGAATATTTGTGGAATTGTACTAGTGAGATATCTTTATAGAGTGTGGGACCCATGTATTGTGTTGTCAAGATGAAGGGGGTGTGGTTTGTAATTTTCCCTGATACAACAAAAATAGCTCCGTTTTGAGATTGCCAAGTGGACATAGGCTACCACACCAATATCCAACCACGTATATCTTTGTGTCTTTGCATCTTGTTCATTTTCTACGCTTCGCATTTTCACCGCTACAGCATTGTACTTGCCAACTGTGTCGGATGTTTTCCGCAACATCAGCAACTGAGCAGAAGATTCCACATTCCAAACAGAACTCCACAATTAACAAGTTAAGTGACCTGAGCATAGACATATCCAAAAACAAAATGTGCCTGGCCCATACCTAAAGTTCTTGTACCAACATACCAGGGAAGGATCCCAAAGGCAAAACCAAAGCCAAAGAATAATAACAGTGTTTTGAGAACAATCAACTAAAGAGAAAACAGTTTGATCTGGGAACCCAAACTACTTCGGGCCACTTTGTGATTAGACAGAACGTAATTCTGACCTGAAGAAGATTGTTCAGAGCACCCTAACAAAACACTTATCCCAGACACTTGGGCCAGGCATGAGGCAGACCTTGTTATAGGATCTATTAATTACACCCCCCCCCCGCGCCAAAAAAAAAATTACAAGATTTTTTATTTTTGACATTCATTATCCAAGAAAAAGGGGAGGGAAAAAATGAAAGAAAAAAGGAGGAACGAATATATTACTTAGATATCAATTTTAGCAAGAACAGGAGGCTAGGGAAACATCCATGTAGATTGTCAACCTTTGGCCTTTCTCTACTTATAACCATTCAGGTTCTTCAACAGTTGCTCTGATCATGCAAGTTAAACAGCACAAAACAGATTCCCAACATTCTGATACCACATTGAAACTTTAATACAAGTAAGAAAGCAGTGAACAAATATATGGTTTCAGGAGATGATCACTGAAAATTACAGATAGCACATGTAATTATCCTCCTTATTCGGCAAAATTAAACCAGAATTTCACTTTTAACTCCCTGCAGAGAAGCATATTAGCCCCACAAAACAAGCCGATACACACAGACTAACTTTGAAATAAGAATGTTTAACAACTCAAGTCAAGAAAACCGTGGCAATTGCAGGTAGTTCCGAGCCCAGGAACATGCCATTCGTATCTCTAAGAAGATATAGTGGTCTTCTTTTCAATTTTTTTTTATTTGACTACTCCGGGGGTGCACATCAGTTAACTTTCCAAAGAGAAATAAGAAAATTAAAAGGTACATACTCAGTGACTATTATCCAAGGAACTAGACAAAGTGAAAAAAAAAAAAAAAAATTTCCTTTAGCTATGAAATTATGCTGATAAATTATGTATCCATGACGAAGGCCCAAAATTTTAAAATAAATAAAAAGAAGACAAAGTAAACCAGCTTCACTGAATAATTAATCTAGTGACTGTGTGGGGAGAAGGAAAATCGGAAAACAAATGATAGAAGCGTTACCTCTTGATAGGGCCAAAAGAACGACATCCCATCACAAGCAGGTCACCGTGCAAGTTTCTGGCAACCTCACAGATCATCTCCTTAGGGTCACCAATAACTACTTGAGTTTTCACATTAACCTGAGAAATGATTACTCAATCAATCAATCCCCTCGTTGAGAAGGTTCCCAAAGCATTTATTTCGTTTCCCTTTTTCCCACTTGCCCATTATTGGGAACAATATAATAGTAGTAATCATGCATAGGAAGAAAGAAAAAAAAAACCCTTACATTCTTCTCGGAGCAAATCTTCAAAGCATGAGCCAAAACCGCCTCGGAGATGCGTCTCTGGTGCGCTTCAATGGCAGCGGTGAACGCAGGAACCTCAAGATCACCTTATCGTTTACAGAAACAACCAAAGAAATTTAATTGAACTCGCGGAGTTGAGAAAATCGAAGAAGAGATGAAACTTATAAATTGGAAATTGAACGTACTGGGACCACCAAAGGGGATGGCACCGGGGTTGAGGCCAGCAGCGATGGAGGGAAGAGATTGAACATGCAGGATCACGAAAGTCCCTGGTTCGGAGTCGTCTTCCCGCAATTTAAGCTTCAGGTTGTCAAGCGCCCACTTCAAAGCGTCCATGCTCTCATCGCTTCCATCGACGGCAACGATAACACAGCCGAGCTTTCCAATTCCACTCATAGTGGGTGCCCCTCCTTCGAATTGAGACATTGATAGAACTGATGCGCGAGTTGCAGAGGAGACTAAAAACTCAGGTGTCGTAGTGATTTGTATGGAAGCGCGAAGCCCGGACGACAGGGAGTAGTTCACCTTACGTATACTCTTCAAGCGACTTCATCACCGTCCATATTCAATTGTCGTACCCTCCAGAGGACGGTGATGAAATCCTATACCGTTAGATTAGGGCAAGTTCTGAAGCCACCTGTCACAATTATTCTGATCTAACTGACAGTATTGTGGGGGACCACGAATAAATCTTTTGGTTTTGGCAGGGTTTGCTGCCGTGTATGTATAGTATGGGAGTTCAAATCCCATCCTCCCCGGCCCCCTTGCTGTCACCCATCCAACCGTTGGAGTGTGTTAAAATTCGAGTTGGTTCACATTCCAACGGTTGGATGAGATGGCAATTGGAGAGACTCCAACGATCCAACGATTCAATGGTGTGGCAGTCGAGGAGCCCGTTGAGCACAAGGTTCTAGGGAAGAGGATCGTTGAGAAATATCAGTCTCGACTGGATGGCTGACACCTGGCACTCTTTCCCATCTATCAGTATGAGAGTGATTGAGTGTTTTTGCAATTTTTTTTTTATTTTTCTTTACAATTACTCTCATACCATGAGATGAGAGGGAATGCCAGGCGTCGGCCATCCAGCCGACACTGGCAAGTCTCAAGTTCATCTCGAACTTGAGACGAGCCAAATTCAGGTTCTAGATTCAAATCCTCTCTTTTAAGAGATTTGGGAGAAGGGGGACGCTTCCTTTGGATAGCCAATACGTGGGGTCGGGTAAATCCTAGCCCTTTGTCCGAGTCTACAGCCAAACGATAGGGGGTGTCGACTAGGAGAGAGGGTTCGAAATCACTTAAGTCTCACGTGTTGGTCATCCAACGAAGACATCCCCTCCTCCCCCTCCTCCCCCTCCTCCCGAACCTCTGGGAGGAGAGGATTTGAACTCTAATGTTCTAATCATTATGGACCCCAAAGAGGATCATGTCCTAGTCAGCATGTGATAAGTTTGATTGCGAGGGTATTATGTTGAATAACAATTCACGTACCTAATCCGTACCTATCTAGAAAAAAGGCAAAAGACACGATAAGTTTCAATCAAAAACATTTTGCCACGTGGGTTATAAAATTCTTATAGAGACATCAACAGACGTATGATTGAAACATAGGATTCCCATCCTCTCCAATCATCATTCTGGCTTTGGGAGAAAAGGGACGTCGTTGTCGGATGACAACACGTGAATCAGTGGTGAGTTCAAGCTCCACGTTTGAGCTGGCACTTAGTTGACAAGCTGAGTAGATAGGAAATGTCGGTTCCGATATAAGGCTTAGATTCATCTAAGGCCCATTTGTCGACTGTCCATCAGGGGCGTCTCCGTCCTCCCACCTAGGAGGAGAGGATGTAGATCATAAAAACATATGTCTCGAACATTGCCAAACACCCCCTTAGCATACGAAGGCAAAGCATCTACTATGGGGGTGTCAAATGGTTGGTTGGATTTGGTTTTGGTCAATTCGAATCAGTTTTAGTTTTGTTTGGAGCCAAACTGTTAAGAAAAAATTCGATTTTGGTCGGTTTTGATTTCGATCTAATTTGATTTCATCTTTATTGAGTTTGTTTAATGTGTTGATCTTGTTGGTCTATTATTGAGTTGTTATCGAACGATTTCGATTTTTTAATCATTTTTTCTAATACTTGGCCTGTAAGAATTCGATTTGATTTTTCCCAATCTTTTTCAATTTTGACACCTTAACTTTCCGTTTGGTTTAGGAGGAATGAAACATTTTCTCAGACTCAGATTACCTAAACTCACAAATCTTTTCTTTCTTTAGAAAGAATGAAAATATTTAGAACAACTCCTTCCTTCAAAATGATTCAATTCTGATTTGTGAACCACATTATAAACCAAAATCGTATAAAACCATGCAGTCGTAACTCATAAGAGAAGTTGCAACAAAAAATTTCAATCTCCAAATATCATAACCAGGTTTTTCCGTTTTATATTAAAAAAAATTAGAGAGGAAGAATGTTGTCCGACAGTGCTTCTGCACCTTCTCACAAAGGGTGTAAAACGACCAGGGGTGTAGGGGAGCGCTGTTGGACTGAGATTTTCCCCAAAAAATTAACAAGCATTAACGTTTCCAGATACATGATAATATATATAATGGGAGAAGGTCAAATCGTAGTTTCATGATGCAGTCTGTAAGCTAGAAATGGGAGGGGTTTGTGTTCTATGACCAGAAATGGGAGGAGTTTAATGACACATTGGTCAGTTAAGTGTACAGATGCTTGGCTTATGACCCTAGATAGTGTGAAAGTCAATGACGTCACCCATGTTTTTTTGTTGACACCGACATAAGAGAACATTTCTTCTCTTTGTCCACTCTCATTAATTCAACGTAACATTGGTGCTTTGAGGTGAGCCGTCGACAACAACTTTATCGAAACCTATTACGAAAGACGCAATGCTAAAATGCATTATAGCATTCATGCAGCAAAGAGGTGGTAGGGAAACCAAAGTTTCCCCTCCCCTCTATATAAAGGAAAGGGGAAATGAATTCAAGATACAACATACCAAGTATAATAATAAACGAAAAGAAATCAAGAAAACTAGAGAAAATTGTACAATTTCTTGAATCTTGTGGAAATTGTAATGTCACTTAAATTTTGTTAAACTAAATCGATATCGAATTACCTAAATCTTTGTCCCTTCAGATCTTCTTTCTCATTTTTGTGACAAATTATCCCAAACTTCTTGAGCTTTTTGAGCAGAATGCCATCATTTTTTTTTTTTTGAGAGGAATGCCATCATTTCCGATCTATAGTAAATAATATAAGTGTAATGATTTAGATTTTAATAAAAAAACAAAGGCCAACTTCATGCAAGAGCCACTTTACCTATGCAACAATTAAAAAAACCAAATCAACTTCAAGTAGTATAAATATTGCTTGTCTAAATAAGAAGTTAACTTGGTTTCATCACGAATTTGTGGAGGTGCTCTTTTCCCAAAAAGCATACGAGGAAAAACATGCATACGCAAAGAAAAATATGTTTTCATGCATAGGTGGAGGAAAAATGGATAATTTGGGCATAAAACTACACATGGCTCGACGATAGTGAATAAAAGATGGAAAAAATTATGGTGAGGAATACATTGGGTATAACTCAACCACATTAGCTTCAAATGTGTATTACTAGCATGAAACACAATGAATCCACAAGAGATTATATTAATTTGAAGTCATAATTGACTTGATTGCGGAAAGAATAAAAAAAAATCATAATAATTGAGGGAGACATTATTTGGGTTGAGTCTTGGAACATTTTTTTTGGGTAATTTATATTTTATGAGGTTTTTTTGACATCGATTCCTTTCATTGTACTCATTGGGCTATTACAAAACTATAATATTTAAGATGGAAGAGATTAGAGGGTTTTGCTAATTTGATGGACAACAATCACCAAGGTCAACCGTCGTTGACACATAATCAGAGTGAATAGAATATCCCGTAAATGACGTCTATGATTGAAGTGATCAACATGAAAGAGCGGATCCTTGGGGCTCTTTATTTTTTTTTGGGTACCAAGCACGTTACGAACAGAATTTGTAATAGGACTTTATTTGTCCACATTATTAATGATTTTCATTTTCAAATAAGGGTGAAAATGTAATTTTGCATAAACCAGGGCATTATCCTCCACGTCGGCCCATGGTGCTTCCTATTATTTTCAGTCAAGTGTGGTACCTCTGCAAGTACACATGGTACATGAACAAAAAATGTCCCAATTACCGAAATTAGGAGTATGGTGTGTAAGATATTTTTATGGACTAAATTAATTATAAGGTTAGTTGGTTCAGTAGAAGTCTAGTTACAGGTAGACCAGTTTAAGTATGATTAGAGATGGACCAACCTGATCCACTGTGGGATTGGTCCAGGGTTGGAGGTGGTAAATACCAATGGTCCACTGTGGGACTGGTCCAGGATTGGGGGTGGTATTATAAATACCAATGGTAAGAGTCCCACAGTCACGGTGTTATTTTCTTCTCATGTTCCCATACACAGAGAGAAGGTCAAGGGATCCTGACAAGCTATGTAAGACTTTGATCCGAGCATTCTAAGCATTAAGAGAGAAAGAAACGATCGAAAATCAATCTACAGCAAGAGGTATGTGTTCGTTAGGGTTCATGAAAAATCCCATGAAAAAAACCCAAGGGAGATCTAAAAAATATTGCAGTGGTATTAGAGCCACCTACACAGATCTAGGATCGATGGAAAAGCATTGTAAAGGCTTCATGTTTGATTGGATTGAAAAAGAGAGAGATTTTTCTCTCAAATTTTTCATATGAACTTGTCTAGGATTTGGACCCTCGAAAAAAAATTTCGGACCATTAAAAAGTAAAATAAATTTTATAGATTTGTAGGTCTCGGAGATACGAAGCCGGCGACATAAGGTTGGTTGCCGAAAATTTCCTGACACGCTCTCATGCACCGCCTGTAAAGGCGCATGAGATCCACGCGCTGGCGGCAATAAAAAAAATAAAAAAAAAAAGAGAAAAGGTAGGGCTGACGTCACCTGGTCAGCCCCATACTGGACCAAGCCGATCTGGGCCAGTCCGGGATCAAACCCTGGCCCAGACCAGCCTGGCCGGGCCAAGGGGACCCGTGAACCCGACTCAGGGTGCACGTGCGGTTTGCATGTCACTCCCCAATTCTGAACCAACCAGAATGGTGTGATAAATCGTCTATGATCCAACGGTTCAACCAGGATCTCGAATAAACTGTGTCATTTTGCTTAAACCATACACATTCACAACCATAATCAGAATAAATACACAATAGCGAAAGCCTTTAATATTTAATGAACTAAGAATCTAATAATGATAACATAAATAAATTATCCAATTATCTCCAAAAGACTAAGACATAAAATAAAATAAATTAATCAATTACATCTTCTGAATAATCCTACTAATAAATCTAATCAAAGACGCATGAGTTGCACTCGCAAGACGAATCATGCGACTCCATCATAGCTTCTGCATCCATCGCAGTAACATGTCCGTACATTGGAGCATTCATATAATCTTCTGCTGTATGACCTGCATCATCAACTAAAATATTCGACGTCGAAAGGGTGAGCACACATCATAGCTCAGTGAGCAAACAAAACAATGCAACAAAGATATGCATGCATTCAATTCATATCTTTGGTCTGGTTCATAAGTTTGCAATGTGCAATAGAAAGGATAGGTGGTCGTTGCACCTCTATACACGAGTGTGTGAAGTCGTCCAATGGATCAAACACCATTGCCGTCCCACATGCACCCATCATGGAATAGAGATAGAACTAAAGTGTCCGGATCAAACACCGCATGACACTTCCCCTGATGTCCTACCCATACCAACACGTAAGCCCCTATTGGCGAGGGCTTGCAAACTGGGCTCGCAACTAACGAGTCCTAATGTCAAACAGTATATCTAAGGTCTCACCCCAGCATCCCTCAATACGTCCATAGAGATAGAGCTAAGGCCCCCCGACAGAGTCAGAGACTACACGGTCCAAGACCACCTCCCCTGATGCCCTACGACGTAATAGTTCTGCTAAGGTAATGACGATACGACGATGTCAGTGGACAAGACTTGAGTAGAGATAGAACTAGAGTCTGGTGACCAAGATGAACCACAGTGTCACGTCCTCCCCCTGATGCCCCACTCGCATCAAGTACACTAACCACACACATACATTTACATGCCTATTTCTAGCATCATCATCATCATCATCATGTCATACATAAACTGAATTAAATATGCATGAACAGTAATAATAGAAATATTGGATGACATGTGAAATGCACAATACACGCATACAAGCATAGAATCATTCATGGCATTAGACTCAATAAATAAAAATAGTTTATTATTAGTCAATTAATTTAGGTCTTGTTCTCTCACCTTTGATTGATAGTAGATCATCGTTCAAGCTTTATAATTCACTCTTAGATCACTTGAAAACCTAACAAGTTGATAGATTTTTAATTAGAATTAATTTCTATGTGTTTAGACTAATAGAAACTGAGGGGTCGCAGGTGTAGTAGCACCTATGGTCTCAATTTCTGCTACCACAGGGCGTGGGGTCGCAGGGTAGGGCCGGACATACTCCGACTACACGTGCGACCACACCCTCCCTGGAAACTTTCGAGGGCATGTGGTCGGACATGTGTGTCTTGTGGGGTCGAACATCATGCGACCTCACGTGCGACCACACGTGTTATGGTCGACCTTTCACTCTTAATTCCATTCCTTCATGTTTAAATCCTTTGACTTATTATCATGGTCCTTCCTATGATTGTTCTATGGTTCAAAACTACTATTTTATACATCATTCATTGTTCACATAATTTCCTCTATGGATTCTTTTAGAATTTATCCATGGATGGATGATTTGGATTTCTCCTAATCCTATCTTTTTCATGAATTATCCTAGGCTCTCAATTTAACATGGGAAATATGTTCATACCTTATGCTTGTTGAAGATTCAAAGTTTTCTCTGAATTTTTCTCCTCCTTAGTCTTCTTCTTCAATTTTCCTTCTTTTCCTTCTCTTCTCTTTCTCTCACTTTTAATTAGAGTTCTAAAAGGGTGAAAGAGGCTAAGGGCGTCCTATTTATAGAGAAAAACCCTCCATAATATGCCCCAATGAATTTAGGAAAGAACCCCCTTCGGATTAGGAAGGTTTCCTAAATTCGATTTCTGACTGGGTTCCGTGGGGTCGAAGGTGGGGTCGCAGAATCCGTCGACCCTACCTTTTGAAATGTCCGACCACACGACCAAAATTCATATGGTTGGACTATTTTGAGGGGGGGTCGGTCACACCTGTTTAGGCATGTGACCACACGCCCATAATTGACTGTTTTTGGGTTGATTTCATACCTAGTCTTGTGGTTTCTTCACGCACTTGGTCCACTTGGCTTGACCACGATAGGTAGACCTGGTACAAGGTGGTAAGACCGGTTAGTTCGATACGGGTCTTACTGTAAGAACCGTGCTCTAAAACCCGGTTTAACCATGGTTTTATGCGATGACAGGTGCCCCAATCATAACCGGACTGGAAATCGAAGCCGGGCAAGGGACCACGCAAGAAGCCGGGTGAAGAACCAATCAAATTCAGGTACGAAAAATATGTAAAAATTGGCTAAGTGCATACCGGTCTCACCATACCGGTCTCACCATACCGGATGCACTATCCTGCAACCGGTATGGCATACCGGTCTCACTATACCGGTTGCACTATCCTGCGACCGGTATGGTGCGAGACCGGTATTGTTCGGAGCTGTGTTTCTCTCAAAAATGGAAACTTAAAGTTTCCATATGAGGGGGGAGCGTGCTTTGGACGGCCTCCCTCTATTAATAGAGGGGGAGACACTCCGTGAACCCCTTTGTTCTGTGCATCCGGCATGCATACCATCGGCACCATACCGGCCGCACTCGGTCCGATCCGAGTGAGACCGGTATGTGTGCATCCGGTATGTATCCGGTCTCACTATCCTCGCGACCGGTATGTGCGAGACCGGTATGTGTTCCGAGCCCCGTTTGTTTGGGAAAGCCGGTTTTGGCTTCTAAAACTCTAATAAATGGAAATTAACATTTAATTATGATTGTATAGGACTTGTATGTGAAACTTCTGACGCCGAAAAGGATTAACACCACACGTCAGGTAAGGGACAAGACCCGAAACTTAAATTAAAGATTTAATAATAAACCTTAGAGAGCTCTTTAATTTTTCGATCAATTTATTGCTTGTTTGATGGATTGTGCATATCACATGTCATGTAGTGTAATTCTTTTGTTTATCTGCTCATGCATTTCATATGCTAGGTGTGATGGATGTTAGCATGTGATTGTTTTGTTGGAGTGTGGAATGGGAAGGGCCGGGGCCCCGGGATCTTCCTCACCCCGACACCTTCGAGCACCTTATCTTAGCATGCTTGGTATGGGTGGGGTATCGGGGGAGGTTATGGCGGGTGGTCTCCGATGTTGACGTTGATCCGCCACGCGATGTGGCATGGTGATCTCCGATGTCGACGTTGACCTGGCCATGACGCCTAGCTCCATCCTTATGCCATAGGAGCGATGTTGGGATAGGGCCTACTTGCGTATAGTTCCATCTTGGTATGCTTGTTGCGGGTAGGGTATCGGGGGAGGTGAGGTAATGTGGTCTCTAGCCCGGCTCGCCGCTCTGCTCTATCCCTTGCCGTCGGGTACTAGGTGGGCCTCTTGTATTGACATCCGGACCGGTTAGAACGGAACCCACTTGCAAGCCCTTGCCAATGGGGGTTAGGTATTGGTACGTATGGGGTATCGGGAGGAGGACGTGGGTTGTGGTTCTTCCCGCCCGCCACTCGAGTCCTATCTCTATCCGGAGTGAGTGATGTGGGGCAATAGTAGTAGTGTGGTAGGGCCCGACTATTGGGTGTGCTCACACTCGTGCATGGAGGTGCGGTGGTCGCCAAACCTTACCATAGCACATTGCAAGTTATACCCGCCCATTGTAATGTTAACTCATGCATGTGGATGTTGCATTGGTCTTGTGCTTTCTGAGCCGTGTTGTAGCTCACCCCGATATATATATATATCTCTTTTCGATTTGGATGCGGGTATACGGTGGAGGATTTCGTGACCGCCCCACTTGCAGATGCGATGGCGCCCCGGAGACACAGAGTGTGGAGGGCGAGCACGATGCTTATGCGAGTGCTCCTTCGTGTCTTTCCTCTTTGTTTGGTTATTTTCGCTAAAGCCTTGTAATAAAATATTATTTAAATTCGATGGATGTGGAATAATTGGTTACTTATTTTAATTTATCATTTAGTTCACCATTGTTATAATTATTTCCTGCTAGTATACTCGGATTTTGTGGTTTGCTCGGGGATGTTGGTTGACCGGTCTTTCGAGATCCTGGTGTGAACCGTGGTTTAGTACCGGTTCACTCACACTTTTGGTTCAGCCGGAATTGGGGTGTGACACTTACATTGCATGTGTGACCTGTAACCGACCCATTAACTCGGATGTTTGACCAGGAAACTCGACCCATAGACCCGATTTTGCGACCCGAGAACCCGCCTCTATGACCCGAAAACCCAGATGGGTGGGTGGGTTGGTTGTGTCGGTGGTTGAACCGCTGGTTTGTGGTTCGGTTTAAAGACCAGACCATTTGGTTCGGCCTGGACCAAAGCATTAAAAAAAAGGTTTTAATTTGTGGGTTCGGTCCGCCCATAACCGAGCCTGGCCAGACCGAACCGACCTAGGCTAAACCGCCCGGAACTGGTTCAAGATGCAAGTGCCGACTTTGATCGATGATTGTGGGCGCTAGGAGGGTCGGATTTTGACGTCGTTTTTTGTATTGTATTCGTATTTTCATGCTCTACAATTTGATACATAGTCTGACACAGTTTGGTGATTTGGAAAATTTATTTTTAACTAAAAGTTGTCCCAAATTAGTTCGATTTGTAGTTTTCTGCTTGTTTATCAGTTATTTTTGTACCAAATGCATATAGAAGATTATGTATGCATGAGATTTTATTAATTGACCCACAATATACTACAAAGTAGGGTTTGAGGATATCATTGTGGAATTAGGTGGAACCCACCAAATTGTTACACCTAGTTTCATCATGATGTCTTCAAATTCAAAGTTTATGTACTTGTAAATGCTTGTATAAGGACGATGTATACCCAAAGATGGCATTGTCAAGTTTTGATCAAATTAAAGTTTGTGGGTGTTATATGAAGATTGGGTGAAATCCACCAAAATGGTACACTCAGTTCCAACATGGTGGTCCTCAAACCCTAAATTTGTGCATTTACATATACAATAAAGAATATATTTTTAATACACTGTTCTCCATGGTGTGAAAAAAAGTTAAGAAATACAGTGTTAATCCAAATGTGGCATTGTCAAAGTTAAAGGTATGTTCATGCACATGAGTTGTAAGGGTTTTGACTTTAGGGGGTCTCATTAACCCAAAGGTGGTGGGATTTTCGAGAGTCATTATTCTTTCGCAGTCACTGCACAGAAACTGAGAAGACCACTGCATGTTTATCCCAAAGGAGAACGTGTAGTTGGTTAACTCTTGAAAATGGATATTTATTTGCATGAATGATTTATATGGTTAATGCAAGTAAAGGGTATGTGTATGAGTCTTTAGTTATTTGATACTGTATTTAAACTCATACATTGATGTGTTCATCCAAGTATGATTGTCCTAAAGAATGTTTTGATATCTATCTTTTTCTATTCGGGATAAATTATAAATAAATATAAATTACATGTGTTTATATGAGTCTTGTGTAATTTATCTATTGCAGGACATTTGTGTTTGGACTCATATAATGATGATGGTTTATGTCTCCTAGGATATTTGTCTCAGTGAATGTACCATATGGTTTGGTAGTTTCTTTCTCACTCTTCCTAGGACAAAGAATAAAATTTATTATGAAAAGGTTGAAAACTAGTCTAGGATCGTTTAACCTAGATGTATCTTTCATAGTAGTTTACATAAGTTGTGAGGTATTCTACTATTAAGGTTATGTGTAGTAGTATTAAGATGAGAAATATTACGAATGGATTATCTAAGAAAAATCCAAAGAATAAGGATAACGTTTTAGAGGGGGTTGGAAGATAGTGTATTAACCTAGCTCTCTAGTACCAGTTATGTTGGAAATGATAATGTGAGAAAGTATTTTTATGAGCTATCAACTATCACTGAAAAGCTCAAGGACAATGAGACCAATGTAATTAATATATTAGATATTCTATTCCTTGCTAGAAAATATATTCAGATCTAGGTGGCTTACACTACCAAAGGGGAGAAATAGCTAGTGATAAGATTGTTGTTAGATAACTCCAAGGTGGATTACTCAAAGATGGGTAGATTGACCAAAGATAGGTGGTTTGACCAAATACTGTTAAGCCAGATAAGCATATCTAGAAAAGGATAACGACTTTAGGACTCCCTAGGTATTTGGGGTAGGAAGGTCTTGAAGACTATTGGCTTGAATATTGTAAAATTTCTTTTACATTCAAATGCTTTTTCTACTCTTGATTTTACTTTGTTTTATGTTTATTGTTTGACTTAACATATTGTTCCCATATTAAAAATGTAATGATGTTATTTGAAATATCAGAATGTAAAGTTTTTCTTTTCAATTAAATATAAAGAAATTATGCTTATGATGTTGTTAGGTAAATGACTGCATGTAATGTTGATCGTATTTGTTATGTGATGTGGTGAATAGTTTTTCATGTTTGACTGTGCTATCTTAGGTTTGACTAGTTGTACCAGTCATAGTTGATCCCTATGGCAATGTAGAGACACGTTAAAAAAGTTTTCTTGGAATGATTGAAAAATGTTTTGTCCATGAGAGTCTTTAGATTCTTTTAGTCAATGAGTGTTTAGATCTGCTTGATTAATGGAGATCTGGTAGTTAATGGTTTATCAGTGATTCTTTTAGTAGGATTATTGGTAAGCATTAATTTTATTGCTTGTATGTATTATTGATTATTTAAGACATGTCAAAGTTGCAAGGCGGTATTTAGCCAAAGAAGATGGTAAGCCAATGTATGATATTAGTCCAAATTGGAGGCAATTTGCCTATATAAGTTGGATAATATCAAAGTGCATTGACATATAAGGATTTTAAGGTAACGAGATCGTGGTAATTCGATCATGGACTCAAGTATTCATCTCAAAGTGATTTATGTCATTAAGTAGACATCTGTATGTGACTGGTCAAAATTGGATACAACGAATGTGTAGGAGTACTTTCCGCTGTTGTTCGACATTGGTAGGCTTGATAACTGAATCAAAGTAAAGAATGGTTTTGGTGTAATTAGATTCCATGGCCATATTGGATCAATGATGAATTTATAATTAATATAGCCCAAGTGAGAGATTGTAAGATATTTTTATGGGCTAAATTAATCATAAGGTCAGTTGGTTCAATGGGAGTCTAGTTACAAGTAGACCGATTTAAGTATGATTAGAGATGGACCAACCTGGTCCACTGTGGGACTGGTCCAGGGTTTGGGGTGGTATTATAAATACCAATGGTTAGAGTCCCTACAGCCACGGTGTTATTTTCTTCTCATGTTCCCATACGTAGAGAGAATGTCAAAGGATTCCGACAGGCTGTGGAAGACTTTGATCCAAGCATTCCAAGCATTAAGAGAGAAAGAAATGATCGAAAATCAATATACAGCAAGAGGTATGTGTCTAATCATCTCTTTTTAATACCCATTGTATTTTAGTAATCTGTGTGATGTGTTCGTTAGAGTTCATAGAAAATCCCATGGAAAAAACCCAAGGGAGATCTAAAAAAACTTACATGGTGTCCAGTCACCGGTGTTCAATTCTCTTCCAAAGAAGCTAAAACCTATTCTTCTGGAACAAGCAGATGGATTGCCACACTTGAACTGTAATTGATTAGATGAACATGATTTCTTTTGGTCAAGACAAGCTTTTCTCTTGAAAGGTTAAATCTCATCAGATCAATCATGGAGGTCATCACGCCTTTGAATAATGATTGGGGCAAAATTGGCCATCACACATGTTGGTCTTCCTTAAATGGAGGCCAATCACACAGCTGAGAACGGAAGTCGCTTGAGTGGTTGCAATTTTGTTCAGAAATCCAACAAAGTTTTCGACCCAACTGGGTGGATTTCCAGTACTTCATTTGTTAGCCTTTATCATTCATAGGGTTTCATCCTAAACCCTAATCAATCCATACAAAGATCTAAAACACAATGGAGATACAAAGTGAACTATAATTGTAAAGACATACTTGTGCATAGGAGATTAATTTTCGTTATTAAACTTGAAGTTTTGATTACAGTCTTCCACAGTCCGTAGATGTTCCACTTGCTTCTCAGTGCTCATGGGTATAGAGAGAGGAAAAACAACTAAGACTGCAAGGATTCATGACCAACTATATATAATACTGTCACAACCCTAATCAGTCCCATATTAATTAGGGTTTGTCTATCTCTCTATCTTGTGACGAACCAGACTAAATCGATTAACCTAATGACACAGACTCCTACTATTCAATGGATCCGATAATTAATCAAGCCCACAAATTAAGGGTGTCAACGGACCGGTCTGGGCCGGTTTTGGTCCGGGCTAAATCGATGTCGGGTTTTATAAGCCCAGCCCAAAACATGTCCATTAAGAATTCGGGCTGGGGTGGGCTACGCTGGACACAATTACTAACGGGCAGGTCCGGTGTCGGTTTGTTATCGGGCTGGGTTTATTGAGGTGATTTCGGGTTGGTTCGGTCCGGATCGGGCTTACCGGACCCCTTTTATATATAAACTATATAGCCTATTTTATTATTTCTATCTATAAAATTAGCATTATTCATTTCATATGTATGTAATTTAATAAAGAAATTTCTCACACCCCAAAGTTGTAACACACACACCCAAAGAATGCAAACATCACCTAGGTCCACTAACGCAAAATCACTAAAATTGTTGAAATACAATTTTCCTTTCATTTTATATTTTATCTTTTTAATTTTAAAAACTTAAAGATTTATTCCAAACCTTCTTCTCTCTCGATAATATGGCTTGAGACAAAAATGATATGCTTGCACTCCATCGTTTCCACAATACGCGCGGCAACCGAGAACCCATTCCAAGATCAATATCGAATCCGGGAAGAATTCGTGACATGATGAAGAAGAATTCTTCCCACGCTTGCCATATCCAACTAAACAAATCCTTTGTTTCATCAAATTTAGAAACCCTAGATCGAGATGGATCGGAGGAGCATCTATTGAAGGAAAATGGGAAATAAAGAAAGGAACAGTATCCGAAACGATGGAGATGATGACGTGGAAGCAATGGAGTTGCGGCTAGGTCGAGATTTCCCAAATGTCCCGCAAATGCTTGAATTATTAGAGTCATGGCGTACAAGGCTGCACGATTGAAAATAGCGGGCCTGCGATCCGCCATATCTTCTTCGATTCCACCCATATCCTTTGAATCCGGATCATTCGCCCTCTTCTAACAGGGAACCTCATCTTCCTCATTCTCCGCCCGCGTCTCTAGGGCTCCGATTTTTCGCTTCCAACTCTCGTTAATAATCAAAGAACTACCAAAAAATTGCTAGCTGGGTGGAACAGCCCACGTCGGTGATTCTCATAATTGCTACCATTTTTCTTCCTCAAAGGAACACAAATTTCCATGTTGAGGTTCAATTGTAAATTTAATCGGAGCGTATTCGTCTCTCTCTCTCTCTCCTGATATATTTCAGTCGATGAAGAACAAAAATAAAATTAAATTATTTATTAATATGCTTTCATCCACAACCATTACCAGCTTCTACATATGAATATGACTATGGAGAAGAGCAGAAGAGGAAAGAAAGAAGAAGAATGGTAAAATGATATTTTATCTTTACTCTAAGGGCAGTATTGTCCATGGAAAATTTTATTTCAGTTGACGTCAGCATCTAACGGGAATTAACTATGGGTGGCTCTTTGATTCCACCCAAAGTTTTGGGACCTAAGTGATGTTTTTGCAAACTTGTGAGTGTAGATGATGTTAACAATCTTTGATGGGGTGTAGATGAAATTTTTTCTTTAATAAACTATAACAATTAATATAATCTTTTCAACTATAGATTCACATAATTTTCTAGATCATGAAGTGAACTCTAATAATATAACACAATCTATTAAAATTTAAAACTATTAAAATTAAGAAATTGGGCCCGAACGGACCTTATTGGTGTTCGGGTTGGGTTTTATCGGTTTGGGCTAATTCGGGCTTCTTAACGGACCGGTCCGGTTTGGTTTCGATTTGGGCTGAAACGGTGTCGGGCTTTACAAGTTCAGACCAAAACCTGTCCATTAAGGCTCGGTCCGGACTGGGTTCGGGTTATATCGGGCTGGCTCGATCCGTGCTACCGGGCCGGGCCCAGTTTTGACACCCTTACCACAAATATATTCTAACATCATTCTCCAAATGAATACTCAACTGCCTCTTGATCTTGTTGTTATGAATCTCTGTCTTTGGCTTGCATAATCTCTTTCTTCAAGTTTTCAATTTCTTCTTGATAGAATCTACTACAAATCCGCTTTGTTTAGGGTTCTTGACTTGCTGCCAAAGAAGGATCATTGCTATTCATCCTCCATGGCATGGATGGGTTTTCCCAATCCTGCGATAGAGAAGAATACCATGCAGCAGTAGTATAAACGGGTACCAAAGTTCCCGCAATATGGATGATCAAAGTGCAATCTTAGATACACAATGATGGTGGTTTCAATCTTATTTATATTTTAGTCATGCTTGTTGCCATCGATCCATTACCGAAAACGAGAGAGAGAAAGAGAGAATCCGGCGAAAAGGAGTATTACAAAAATTACATTTTTACCCTTGCCAATTAAGTTTCGTTGAATATGTGGCCAAGGGCAAAAACGAAAAGCAAAAACAGTTACACTAGTTACTTATAACCGACCTAGATAAAAAGAGATTTTCCTTTTTTTAAATTTATGATTTAATTTTAGTTGAATGATCTCTGAGTTGACAGTGTGGGCTATATTGTTTGATAGTTTAATGTGTATATAGCAAAACAAGTATCCTCTTCCTAGTTTGGGGGCGTTCTTGTTCTTCTCCATATACTCAAATCGGGGGCAAACCCGAGTATATCTGCATAGATGAATGAGAGTTGGGAACGATTCCATATGATAAAGGAAGGAGCTGCTATTCTCTTCATCATGGCTAGTTAAACTCACTTTTTTTTTTTTTTCTTTTGAGCCCCCATTGAGAAAATGTCTCTCTCCCAAAGACACTACATATGCAATGTTCCCATTTGATTTATCCATATATATACGCATGGAGTGAACGTCTCTCCAATGACCGAAATAGATTTCTATGACAATTGCCCATCTATAATTAATAATTCTATTTATGATGTTCCAATAACTTGACTGGAACATGAAAATATACTCCTGGACCTAAATGATAGATGACAGACGGGGACCAAAGTTAGGCATAATAAATAACAAATGATAGATGACATGATGATGGAGATGGGGACCAAAGTTGGGTATAATAAATAAGGATTGGGACTTTGAATGTTGGACCACAATTATTTTAATTTTGATATTATATTTGAAAATATATATTATATCATATTATCTTACCATTAAATCCTAACCCATTATAATAACTAACCAGCTAAAGAACCACGGACCAGAGAACCCACTATATGAACCGGCTAAATCATACACAAGGATCGACTGACCCATCGAAAGGGTGCAAGCAAGTGCGCGCAGATGGCACGGCCAGTCTTGCTCAAGAAAGAAAGACTAGTTCAAGAATAATGAGCACCCAAAAAATACGGCTGGTAAGACCGGACGTTCTAGGACCATTTGAGAAGGGCTCTTTCAGTGCCTTGTGTTTACTATATAACTATCTAAGGGAAGAAAAAGCTTATTGTGTGGACCTACCCAAAGTTAGAACATGACCATCTGTAGAGGAATTTTTCTCTTTTGATAGTTGGGGAATGATTTGAAAGAGTTCAAACTGCTCAAGGACTGTTGTTTTGAGAGCCTTGGGGATCGTTTGATGGTTCCTAAAGAATGGATTTTGAACGAAATATTTATTTATTTTAAATTAGTTTTTGTTTAAAGAAGAGGTTGGAATTTGTTTAGGGCCATTTGTCATGATTGGGATGGCGTGGGTAGTATGCATGGTTTCATACAATTAATGAAAGCACCATCAATATTAAAATGCTTGGGTGATTTGTGGATATGAATCCATGACGATAAAGGCAATCTAAAGGGAAAGGGGAGGCCAGTCTGGGAGGTGGAATTACCTCTTAAATTTCCTATTCATGTCTATTTGTAGATTTGTAATTTATTTTGATTTATTTTAAATAAAAAAATTGCTATAAATTATAGCAAACACATCCAAATGGAATAATATATTATAGGATGTATTCTATAATACATATTAAAGAAAACATAACTGTTGTCTTCAGTCAAGTCAACTTAAATATGTTTCAAAAAAAACTTTTTTTTGTCTCAAATTAGTTTTTCACCAAACTTGGCTTTTGGTTTAAATTTGGAATTCCCTCTAAAGTTTTGGTTTGCTTTTTTCATTTGCTTTTTGGTGGAAAAAATCTTAGTCGAAAAAACGACCTTAGTCCCACATTGCTTGTGAAAGAATGTTTGGGCTCCCGTATATATAGATATAGGGAGAGAGAATCCTTTCTCTTCTCCAAAGTCTGAGTTGGATCTGGGGTGCTTTCCACCGATGTTCATACCGAGTTGGAAGTGGGAATGGGAATGGGTCTTCTTGACCCATGGGTCTTCTTGACCCATTCTTTTTAAATCAATGTGGGTTGAACCCGATGTATTCACCTCACCCCTTAGCTTCGTATATGGACATACCAACCTAGTCATACATACACATTCACATGTGTATTCCCCAACTAGATACCTGTGCATATGCACATGTATGTCTTTATGTGGATGGTAATTAAACTATCAAATACCCGTATGTATATAAAAGCATGCATTTACGTATATAATGGTTAAAACTATTATTTCCAGCGGTCAGATTATTTTTCTATGTATACTCCACCAAATAGTGGGTTTACTTTCATCGTTTTTACTAAAACTTAATTAAATCCGTTCTCTGTTTACTGTTTTGTTGGATTCTTGAGTATTACATTCAGATACCCTCTGTAGTCACATTGAGTGGTGCAAACTTATGTGATTGGGGAGTTGTTTCATCTTAGAGGTATAAGTGCCGAGTCAACCCGGATTTACACAAATAGAGGAGTTAAAAAACTTTAAGGAGAGTCTTTAGTGAACATGACTCAAGTCTACTTGCAGATGTGTCAATAGCGATTTTCAGGCTGTCTGCATTGCTCAGTTTGGCCATCTCTGTTCGCATGCTATTGTTGCTCCCTTGCACTCAAATGACAGTGTCACTCATTGCCCATATTTGGTAACATATTACTTCACTAAGTAGGTCCTTTTCTACTTAATTTATCTATTAAGAGTATATGAAATATTTTATTGGAAAAACTTATTAGGATAAAGTGGTCCAAAGATTTGCCACAAACCTAATTCGATTGAACCTAAATTTTGTTAACAGGTACAACGTCCCTTAACTGGTAAAATTTCAGTTTTGGAATCAGGATGTGCATAATATTGGCCAGAGTACTATTAATATACATAGACATACATGGGATGCATGACAATACATAAAATATATTTGATCGAATTAAACAGGTGATTGCTTTTATCAATACATATTTATAATTTTTGTCAGAGGTCTCTATTTTCCTCTCACAATCAGAGTAGACCAACAATATCCCAAGACAGAATTCTCCAAGTATGGCCTCTTGGGGTTGTGTTGTACTTTGAAGAGTTCATGTTAGTTAATTGAATTTGTATATGTTATTTAAGTTGGATTTAGAACCATTACATGTCCAAATGTACAATTATATTTATGTGGGGATTAGGATTTCTTAAGAGCCCATATATTATCTTTTGGGGTTCTCTCAAAAAGAGAGAGATAGAGAAAAAAAAAAAATAGAACAAAAGGAATCACTTTGTGAAGTAGAGAGAAGTGTAAAGCTTTTCTTGGTAAATAATAAATTCTTTGATTTTTTGAGATGGATGTAGTTATTCCACATAGGAGTTGAATCACGATAAATTTTCTTATTATGTCATTATTTGTTTGTTTCTCTTCTCATTTTGCTTGTGCTTTCATCCAACAAGATTTTTTTTTTCTTTTTTTGTATGTAAGAAATTCTAGGATGATCAATTCCCCAATCCACTATATATTATGTTAATTGTATTTTTCTTTTCAATAAAGAACTTTTTCTAAGGCACTCTTTTCAACAAAGAACTTGATTGTCTCCACCAATTTGTGAGCTAAAACTATAAATGTTACCGTTGAATTGTTAGGCCAAAACTGTTTATTTGATTGATGAGTTTCCTTCTTTTCCACTCAAAAGCCCATATAGTGATATATTCTTTTATCATTTCCTTATCTCATTATTTCATTAGTTTGATGTGCACCAGTTCTTTAGATTATATAGATTATTTAGTAGATGAGATGTATTGAATATGACATTGTGAGATAAACCTTACTATAATCTCAATATTTTTTTATGTTATTACCACACTCAATTTTTATTTTCATAAAGGGTGACATGTTTGCATTAAAGACACATGCGTATGTCAAACAAACACTTAATATAATATTTTTTTTTATTTCACTATTATATTATATGGGGGTGTCAATCAGTCAGTCTCGGTCTGACTTAATTGGTCTCCACCATTTTAACACCTTGTACCATGATGGCCCGTTTAACTAATCGGTTCCTCGTCGGCAAGGCATGGATACATTTATATTTTGTTCGATCAATCTTGGTCCATAATTGATCTTATACTTATCGAAGTAAATAGCCTGGAAACAGGCTGTAACGGCCTCATATGTCAAAGTGTAAATAAAAATAGAGAGAGCAGTTAGTTTTCAAATCCATAATTGTTCTCATGTTGTAGATTAGATACCTTCTTGTATGATTGTAAAAGATTCTTATTAGACTTGTGATCACTCATGTAGATGAAGATAAGGATAAAAAAAACGAATAAAATACTCAAGAAATGAAAGAGAAAACAGATGATTTAACATTTTAGGTTTTTGGCATTAAGGTTGTGATTGTTAGGCTTAAACAAAGATTTAGTTCGTGTTTAAAGGTATATTCGGCTCATCGGTTGGTTTGGTTGGGCTCGTACACTAGCACCATGAATGTCCGTTTAATAATCGATGCAGATCTAAACATGGCACGTTTAATAATCAGGACGATCGGTCTTGATCCATAATTCGATCGGGCACAATTGGATTACATGGTACAGGCCTGAAATTGATTACCCTAAATATTATTACTTATATAGATTTACATATTTCCATGTTTTTTTTATAAGTTACAAACTCGTTAAGGGATATTTACACCATTTTATAAATCAAGTAGCCTTTTTTGTTTTTTAATTTACAAAACATGCAAGTCCTTTGCAAAATTACTTAATTATTGAAAATTGCATGTAGGGTTTAGGTTTTATATATATATATATATATATATATATATATATATATATATATATATATATATATATAAAGATTTTATTTGTTTTCGTGTAAAATGGTGAAAAAAAATTTCTCCTAAAATAGAAATTTTCACTATTTGTTTTAACATAATAAATGCAATAAAAAATAGAAAAATTTAACATGAAAATTTTTTTTCATATAAAATATCATTTACAGTTGTTAAATATCATTTAAAATCTAAGGTCGGTCATCGACCATGCAGACTAGGGTGCCTAACACTTTCCCCCTATATGCATAAACTTATATAAAATTTACTTCTCTTGTAAAAAAAAAAAAAACGTAGAACTCTGATTCAGTAATACCAGATATTGGGATTGAAATCGACCTTCACCTAAGGTGAGGCGCATTTGCGTTTGTAGAGATTTATAAATGACCTTTTGACACAAAGTAAACCTTCAATCTTACAAAAGCATCATACCTTTAATCCAATTACTCAATTTTTTTTTTAATCAAATTCCAATAACTCAACTTATCCATTCCCATGTTATAAAATAAGATTAGATTTGAAAGTGTTTTCAATCAAACTACTAGTTTTGACATCTCAACATTTTGTGTGACTTTAATCCCCTAGTTTAGATAGTGGTGTCAATAGTTTCAAATTCTAATGGAATTTTGATTGTGATGTTTTACCAAGCTTGCATCATGGTTTTCTTCAATCTATAGTAAAAGCTAACTTTATTGAAATGTGTATAACTTTTTCCTTCTAAATCATCATCTCGGGTAGACATTAATGGACCACTAACTAAAAATGCCGAAGAATTTTAACCATCTTCTTTTTCAAATAAAGGAAAAGGGATTGAAGCTTCAAAAAAATTTGTCTTTTAGTTATTTCAATCGTTAATCGTGATCCAACAGTTAAAGATCACTGGATACGCATACCAATGTATGGATATAGTTCAAATGATCTTCGGCCTCTGAATCACTATTAGAGAAAAGGATGACATGAGAGGATGTCTGGCTTGGAAAAAGATGGTTTTCAAATATTTTTATTCAAATTATCGAATTGTCACACAAAGGTATGCGACCATGGTTTGAGGACTTGGGATCAACTCAGATGGGGTGGATCTTGAGTCGCACTAATTTGGATCATCGTAACGTTGTTTACGGCCGTTTCTTCACCACTCTTTTACGGTCTGTTCGGTGTGGCAACCGGACTTGGTCAATCCGATCACCGATTCCACATCCTCAAATCTTTTCTGCAACTACGTTTTTAGTTAGTTTTTTACAAAAGTTCTTTTCTTCCAAAATTGAATCTTTAGTGATTTTAGGAATAATAACTTGGCAAAATGAAGAATTTTAGCAATTTCTTAGTTTATGTAAAATCAAATGAATATTTTAAAAATTATGTATTTATTAATTATTTGAAGTTAAATAGAATATCTTAACATGGGTGCACAACATTTATAATAGAAATGAAAAAAATTTCATTTACAACCCCCCCAAAAAAAAAAAAAAACTATCTTGAAAACCATTTACCATCCACAGGCTTTCATAATCATCAATGGCCCCTACTTAATTGACTGATAGACTTAAAATAGTATTAAACATTTCTTTTCATTCTGAAATTGAAAGACATTAAAATTATTAATTTAACCTTATAACGATGACAATCCAGATGAGGACTCTATGATGGCGAGCTTGGTATCGGTAATCAACCCCTTCTTCCCTGGCGACGAAAGCAGCTCTTCTTTTGGTCTCTCCTGGATTTGGGGGTTGGTGGCAGCGCTATCATCCCCTTCTTTTAGTCGCCCCGGCAAAACCAAGGTTCAAACCTTTTTCATCGGCAATAAAAATCCAAAATCAGATTCACGGAATTGGTAAGAAATTCCACTAAAAGATTCAAAATCAAAATCAAAATCATGGAACTGGAAACACCATCGGAAATCGAAAGCAAAAACATGGAATTAGTAAGAAATACGATTTGAAATCCAGAATCAAAATCATGGAACTGGTAGAAAATACCACCAGAAATCCAAAGCAAAATCATGGAACTGGTAAGAAATACCTTTGGCAATCCACAACAATGCTTGTGGAAATCAATCAAAGGATTTTTTTATTTTTTATTTTTTATTTTTTAAGAACGAAATGATAGTAGAATCGAGTAAAATTCTGAAAATAAAATCAAAGTCGTGAATAGTTACTTTTCTCGCCCTCTCTCTTCTTCTTTTCTTCCTTCTCTGATTTCTGTAAAAATAGTTTGATGCTGCTGCTTCTTCTTTCGTTGAAAATGCAAAGTAATCATTTTTGTTTCTTTCCTTTTGTTTTTTATTATCATTTCTTCTTTGGGTTACAGGTAATCAAGACAAAAGAAACAACCTCAGCGTCAGATACCCCCAACGAGCTTGACAACGATCTTCGATGGGATCGAAGCATACTGTTTTCAGTATCAAGGAGATCAAGCAAATACAACGGAGATGCTCCAGTTGCTAAAAAGAAATCAACGCTGGGATTCTCCAACAAATCAAACTTCAGAAATTAGAGTTTTTTTCTTTAATGGATTAGATATTCGCCCCCATAGAATGCTGTTCTAGCAGGAAAAATTGAAGATCCAGCTCAAAACCAAGATGGATTTCATATTCTCAAGTTTGAAACCCTTCTTTTTCAAAGATTCAAGGCTGCAATCGTCGGTGAGAAACAACCGCTGCACAGAGGATTCTATGTTGCTTTGTCGTCGGCGAAATATAATCACGGCAGAGGAGTGCTTTGTCGTCGGCGAAATATAAAAGTAAAATAGTCTTTCAATATTACAATAAGGGCATTATTGTTCCATAAAATTTCAATTAATGATGGCATCATTGTCTATCGGGACTCTACTAATGAAGTGGGTCTCTTTGATTAACGGTGTCAAAAGTTTGGGTGATAAATGATGATTCTGGACACATGTGGATGGTAAATGATTTTCGACATAATTTTTAAGTGGTAGATGAAATTTTTTCAATAGAAATCTATTGCTTGGAGTGGACCAAAGACCCGAAAAGTTGAATAAATACAAATTTTAATTGATCGGACCCTAGTCATAAAAAAATAGAAGAAAGATTGGAGAAGACATTATCATAGATTAAAAGAAAAATAATAGGGTTTCAGGGATAAAAATTGTCTCCTGTCAACTAGTTGCGCCAACCATGACCGCACGACTGACCTTCCCCAGTTGTATGTATTGATGTATCTAGAGTGTTAGATTCATTGAGTAGAAGATGAAATAGGAAATTGGGGAAGGAAAGATTCGAACTGAATTTTTATCACTGTATTGGACTTGATTTTTAGAGATCAAGGAAAAACGAAATGGGACTGATGGATAAGATCGGCCAAATAGATCGAAACTCAAATTTGAATCTTCAATCTTATAGAAAACGGAAACTAAACAACAACATGATAATGTACCGGTAAGAGTCCATTAAGCCAGAGAATGAATCCAAGGTTGTAGTCCTTAATGGTTTGATTGTGAGTCGTAACAATGAAATTGATTCAGACCAATTAAAACCGGATCGAACCGACCGATTGAGACTCACAGAAATATGAAATGGACCCCACAGAGTCCTGACATGTCCCCACTTCCCTATTATGAATTATGATGTACGATATGGCTTATGTCATCTCTGTTGTCTGTATCATGAAAAATGAAAGAGAAACAAAGTCATGACGCAGAACAGACGGACACCCTAATTGGCCAAATCCACCTTTGGGAATCCATTAGCGGACTCCATTGTCTTCACGTAACTTCGAATCTTTTAGGTACAAGTCAATCGTCCATGACTGGACGGCCGTCCACCCATACGTTATAGACTCACTGAGTTAGATCGCGTGAATCGCGATTCTCGATGTTCAACCTTAATCCATAATTTTAATTAAGGGATTAAAATGGATTAAGTTAATATAATTCCTTATTAATCTAAATTTACGGTGGCCGAAAACCAATTAATTAGGTCTTCTTGTCTCTTCCTGCACCTGCAATTCTGCATTATTATGCTTTCTGTCTAGACTCTAGAGAGAGAAAGAGATCCAAATGCTCAGATTCCATCTGAAGTTCTTCTACACTTGCTATGGGTTATCATCATCGTTTCCTCGACACCTGCAACTCCTCCGTCATCACCGACGTCCACGTCACATCCATCCCAATGATGCTCCAATCATCAACGTCTTTCATTCCTCAAAGCCACCCCTGATACGTTGTTGATCATCGCTTTTGCATGCCGCAACCACCATCATCTCCGCCACGGAATCTATGTGTTTGCGTAGCTGCCGGAGTAGGAATTTCGGTTCTCAGTGTTCTGGATGTAACCTGGTTAAATGCTCGTTTCCCGGGATCTAGGGTTTTCGGACCTTATCCTGATAATCTTCTTCTTTGTCGTCCTTCCGGTCCTCGGCCTCGGCTTCGTCGTCCGTCGGAAATGGAGGCTCGCCGTCGCCAGAAGGGAGGATATCATGAAACTTGCCGTTTTGGCCTCCGAAGAGGCCGAGAGGGCTGAGCTCGAGGCTGCTGCTGAGTATGGCGCCGCCGTCTCCGTCTCCGTCTCCGTCTCTTGGCAGTTTCAGTGCGCCGTCTGTTGTTGCCCCACCACCACACGTTGTTCTCGTTGCAAGGCCGTGAGATACTGGTGTGTTTGATTTCTCTGCTCCCATATACTCCCCTTCCTTTCTTGGTTTCGGGTGATTGTTTTGGTGTTTTAGATTCGATTTCTTATTGTTGTTGCTTTTATTATTTTTCCCTTCGTTTTTGGATGCCCAATTGGGTACTACGGAAAGTTCACTTATCTTCAATATTACATGAAAGTGTGGTTTTGCCGATGATTCAGGGCTGCGAATTTGGTTAGACTTATTTTTTTAATTGATAATGTGGTCACCGGAATTTGAGCAATTTTAATATTCATTTCCCTTTTGGGATGAGCAGGGGCAGTGATTCGGTTCTGTCTTGGGGACTGTGATGCGGCTGTTTTAGTCATACTAAGGTGTGACATCCAAAGGGAATAATTCTGTCGATGGCATTTCCGTTTCCCATGTTTTGATCTATGGCTATGAAGAAGAAACAATTATAAGGTAGGAAGGCAGATTGCAACATTGACATTTATGGTCAGGAAACGATAGTTGGAAAGGGAATTCCATCGTTGACATATGTCAAAAAAACAAAACTATAACTCTGAAAATTCTAAAATTTTCACGTATAGATTTTGATTGCAATTGAAGCACCATTCTAGCTCAAGATTTAGAAGATGTGAGGGCTCAGTATACTGAAACCAATCATATGAAGTGTGAATTGAATTTTCATACCTAGGAGGGGAAATGATGAGTGAGTCTTGAGAGCATGATGATTTTTATGGTGTCAATGGAAGGCAACTTATTTTGGACATCTATCTGAAATGAGGGAACTAGCATTGTCAGGCATACTACTACATATTGTTGAATTTTCGCATATTTTGGTGAAATATTTTGGTTTCGAGTTGGCTTGAAACGAAATGCATGTTGACTAAGTCAGTTTACCAGATTTCAATCGAAATTTCGATCATTTTCACCTCATTTCTAATAATATTTCGATGAAATTTCAAGATTTCGTCCCCTTCCCCCAAAACTCTAGTACTGCTAGGAAACCTCTCTCCTTCTTTCTTCTTCTTTTTTTTTTTTTTTTTTGGTGTAAAATCCTTCTTTTTGCTGATGAATCAATGCTTGAAGGACCTTGGAGCATCCACTTCAACATTTTGGTGTATTGGAAGCATCATTTGGCCAAATGTCTCCAAATTTTAAAATTGCCCACCTAAAAGGATGTTGTGCTGGAAAGGATATAGTACACCACAGCATACACTAGCCACCTAGGGTCAAAAGCCGAACTGCTTCCATTTCGGGTGTGCTTTTTGAGAATCTAAAGGTTCATACTTTTTTTTTTTGGGTGCTAAAGTGGGCCTACCGCAGTGGTGGCCCGAAGGGGGATTGGCCGCCTAGTAGAAGACTGAGGGGGGGGGGGAGGGGATGGAGAAAGTGTTCACATGCCACCCGATGGGGGTAGGAGAGTCGATTACTCCTACCTTGCTGGACTTACACCAAACTCACTTGTTGGTGGCCACCATTGCGCCCCAGGTGTTTAAATATGGCCATTAGGGTTTCTCTGAAGTTTTAAGCTAAAATATTTTGTTTTGGCCAGGGGTGAAAAACTTGGCGAAACCACAAGCCAAAATTTCAGACCTTCTTGTCGGATCTTTATGGACTAGACTAAGAAGATGTTATTCATCTCTAAACCTACCTTCACAGATAAATGGGCCTAAAATAATTAGTGGTTTAAGGTTTCTTGATTTTGGGATGAGGTTATCTAAGATCTTTGGTCATCAATTTCTTCTTGGTTAAAAGTTGATTCCTTTATCTTTATTTCCTTCGATTCTTCCCTGCAAGTTTCAATGGTTGTAGGCAATGTGGCTTTGAACTTAGTAGGACTGAGAAACAGCTCCCTGACCGATCATAATGCGGTCAGTAATAAAGCCTCGCATTGAAACATCCATATTTCCTGTGCCCTTGAAGCTTAATGTTGACTGCTCAAAACAATAAGAAAAAGTCCAAATCTACGGCCTACATTGGCAGCTCTTTTCCTTTGCTGGGACTGCATTGTTGGTAGAAAGGAGCAGAGTTATTGTGCTATGGCTTCCCATTGAGTAAATTCTGACTATTGGAGTAAAATTTCCTAATATTTATTTAAGCTTTTTCCCCCCTTTGGCTTAATGCACTTTTGATCTTTGGTCGTGAAGTGGGTCCTCCTCAGCCTTTGGATGCGATTGGCTTTCTGATTCTTGAAAGTGAAGGGGTCCTCCCAAGCTTTATCAGGTTTTGGCTAGTAGTCCTTTATTGGAAGTGAACCGTTTTCTTAGAGTTCAACCATAAAACCATTCCATTATATTCAAAAAATTTGAACCATATCTTGATAGCAGCCAAGATTGGAGTTCATTATTCCCTTTTTTTTTTTCAAACTCAAGAAAATCCTTAAAAGGTTCCTACATGGACAGTAACTGTTTAACTTAATTTTAAACCTTTGTCATCATAATCCTATTAAGAAACTTGTCTTAGAAAATAACTAAATTCCTATTTATGCTGGCAGCTTTTGTAAGGCCCATAGAACTTATACAACAATATCTAATCTAACCTTCTACCAGCACCTTTTTAAATTTGAAATACATTGAAAATTTAACCCTTTGCATCCCTTCCAATAAACAATAAAATGAAGTCCTATTGATAATTAGGCTCATAGTCTTGGTTGGATTTGCTCTGGCATTGAGTGCATTTGCTTTGCCATTTTACGGGCAAAGTGTGAAACTGTGAATGATATGCTCATTAGTTAGAAGGTGGATGCAGAAATCAACGAATTTCGCCGCACTGACCCACAAATAACATTTGACTCTCTGTCGAATTTTCGGCATCCATATAGTAAACTTCGTAGAGGGCGAATCCTTGGTGTGATGGTAAGGTTGTCATATTGCAACCTGGTGGTCACGTGTTCAAAATATGAAAACAGCCTCTTCGCGTTGTAGGGGTAAGGCTGCGTACATTCTGCCCTCCCCAGACCCTGCAGTAGCGGGGGTCTCGTACACTGGGATGCTCTTTTATATAGTAAACTTCGTGTTTTAAGTTTTATGTGCAACTGCCAAAATTCTGAATGTCATATTGACATATTGGGGTAGTTAATAACTTAATATTTTCTGTTTTTATGCCTTATACTTAACTCCCAGTGGAACTTATTCTGAAATTTTAAGCGCTGAGCATGAATTTAAACTTACCACTAAATATTAGATGCTTATGCTAACTTGCAGCATATAAATGAAAGACAACCTTTTCTTTTTATTCAGACCTCTCTGGAGATTCTCTTAAAAGTTTTTCTTCCCACAGCATTAATGTAAGCATTATTTCGTGCAGCTCTGGTAAGTGTCAAATTATTCACTGGAGACAAGGGCACAAGGATGAATGCTGTCCTCCAATCACCATCAGCCATGTTAATGATGCAGGAAGTGACTCTGGTCAAAAGGCAGTATTGGGGAAACAGTGTGAGTTTTCTGATGACAATTTGGAAATTGAAGGCAGATGCAGCAATCCAATAGAATCCTCAACATTGGAATCTTCTTCATTTGAGTTTATTTTCTCATCTGAAGTTCTAGACAGGACGGATGATAAAATTGAACCGCTTGTTGATGCCAAAGCAACAGACAGCATATCTGAAAATTCTATTGGCTCCTTGTTGGTGGGCTTCTCTACATCCACTGGTACAAATGAAAAATTGGTTGATGTTTCTGACTGTGAGCCTATTTTGAGCACTTCTGATGGATCGAAGGGACATCAACCCAGTGCTGATAAGCTTGAGATTACCCCTGATGTTAAGGATATGGAGCTAATTAAATCTCTACCCTCAGCATTTTCTAGTTCACTCAATTCTGTAAATAGTTATTGTTCTAGTAAATTAAAGCAGAAGAAATCCAATGTTACTGCTGGAGAGGATCACTGCAACTCAGCTGTTTATTCAGATTCAAGCTCAACATGTTCATTGGATTCAAGCACCAATTCACGTCGGCCTGCTGAGTCTACTGCTTCTTCTGATTTTTGGGATGCAGCTCTTGATTCAAGTAGTTCTGGTCATTCCAGTGTCAGTGAAGATGGTGATGACATTTTATCTGAATCCGGTTCTTTCTTACGTTCAATGAACTTGTCAGGGCATACCAATACTTCCTTCCCTTTACAATGTTCAAAGCCCAAGACAGTTATGTCTTGTGATGCTTATCCAACAACGTTTAGGAATGAAACTCCAGCCGCTGGAGCTGCTTCCTCTTGTAAGAGGCTTATAGATGTGCCTGGGGTGAGTATCTTGCCAGCCTTGAACTCTGAAGGGTCAAATTATGTAGCTAATGAAAGCAGCAATGACACACATCTATTGAAATCTGAAACCTTTAGATCTTTATCATCTTCTGTTTCTGATCCTCCTCCTTCTTGCATGGGTGCTGATTTTGTTCCAACAATGAAATCTACAAAGGTTGAAACTAGTGTTCAGAGGGAACAAAATGGTTTGCCTGAGGTTGCAAGGTCTTTGCCTAATGTTGGTAATGGTGTGAAAACATCTATGTGGAAAGTTGTTCAGCAATTTAGAGCCTCAAAAATTGCAGTACACAAACCATTAGGGTTTGGCACTGAGGTTGCTGGAAAATACAATGGCAAGGTTTTGCTTCAACTTATGCTGTATTGTTTCATGATGGACATTTATTTTTTGGTGTTCTAGTGATATTTAGAACTGATCCTACTTATTTTTTGTCAGATGATTTTTCCGTATGAACTATTCATCAAACTCTACAATTCAGAAAAATTGGAATTTCGTCCCTTTGGCCTCATAAACTGTGGTAACAGGTGGGGTATAGTTTTTCCTATTTCATGGCAATGTAAGCATAATATATTTCTCCAAATCTAAGGATGCTACATTCTGGTCAATATGCTGCAGTTTCTTAAACATCTGCTGTCCTGGTTGCATGGTGGTATTTCTGCTTTAAAATTAATCTCATGAGTGGAACTCAGTTGGTTGAACAGATTTTGTTGTTTGATTTAACATGGTTGGCTGTTCTTTTGTTCTGTGCAAATTTTGTCCCTGAGCTCACCAAATGTTCAGTTGCAGATAAAGTCTGAAAGATGAATTGTGCACCATCATTAGGTTCTAATATTTCAATTGTTACATGTTTGAGTGCAATATCCTTTGTTTCTGTCCTCTAGAGCAATGCATTTTACGCTGGTGCTGCTTATCGGCTTGTGGGCAGTTAAGAGGTTGGGAATGGTTTTGATTGGTAACTTCCCAACTCAAACCCAGCTTACAATGAAACTAGGATAACCTACTCAAGCTGAACCTGGAAAGACCAACCTGGTTAGGCTAATTCTTTGTAAATAGTGTGATTGGGTCAAATAGCGAAATGCCAATCTGATTTGTCCTACTTTTAGAACTGGTTGGGATTACAACCAAAGATCTTTGTGAAGTGTTCCCCATTGTTATCCTTTGTGGACTTATTCTTCTCTAGATTGAAATTTTTCTATAAACACATACGTCACCAATATAGTATGCTTAATGCTCAAATAATGCCATTAAAGTCCAGCTGGTGATAAATACCTATATGAATATTATCAATATCATTAATCTGCAATCCATGCAGTAAACAGTGAGGAATAGAGTTTGCTTCTTGATGCAGTGGTGAACACGAAAGAAAAGGAGGAGATGGCTGGCGGCTTGGAGATTCCTAGCTGACCTGCTTTAGAGCTTTAGAGATTTAAATAGGATTAGTTTCAATTATGATTTTATCATGTTTATTTGTTTTTTTTATTTTTATTTTTATTTTTTTTAATTTCAAGTTGCTTAGGATTTTTTCTTTACTTAGTCTTATTCTTAGATTAGAAGTTTATGTTTTATTTCTCTTTATATTGGCATGAAACTCAACGATTGAAAACAGGGAATAGAAAATTGAATTTTGAGTTTCATGACTAGTGCATGCGTGGCTTAGGCAGCTAAAGCTGTGCTTCTTCTGTTCTTCCCAGCAAGCCGGAACCCTCATTTCTCTTAGGTTGGTTCTCCTTTTCCTTCTTCCTCCTTCTTTCCTTCTCCTTGCTCCTTGCTACTGTTCCACTGTATCTTGGGGCCTCCACTGAGAGAGGGCTTGTTCTCTCTCATAGCTTACCTTTCCACCCTCAAAGTTGAGGAATAGAATTGCTATTCTAGGGTATTCAAACCCCATAGTCTTATTCCAATATTCCATATAAGTCCTGCTGCTGTGAGATCCAAAATTAGTTTCAGATCTCGATTATGTTCCAACCTCCAGATGCAGTTTTGGATTTTAGGTATTCTTAACTTGCTTGCTGGTTGGGTAGTTTATTGAGTGGAGAGTCCTAAGTGTTAGGAATCTCCTAAATTTTAGGTGGATTGTATTACTGGGTCCCACGATTTTTCCTTAACATATTATTTCCATTTCTGAAAATACCCTTGGCTTCATAATAATTGTGGCTTGTCCTATCTCTTTATTAGCTTCCAAGTCTGCCCCACTCTTTAATTTTAATCCCTGAATTATCCCAGCTATTGTTAGCTTGCAAAAGGGGTGTTGGACTACTTTTGGAATTATGAACTTGCCATCATTCCCATTTTTTGAGCATATAGCATCCGGAGCTGGTCCATAACGGATCCCAAATCAGGGTTTTGCAAACCGGGACCACATCACTTCTTCCTCAGAGGAGAGGAGAGGAGTTATCTTTACTTCATTTGAAAAGCTTGATAATGAGTCAAATCTGATTGGACGGGCAATAAGGGGAAATTAGGGTATTTACAGTTGTTTGCAAATGAGAGGGCGAGCCTTGGTGTGACGGTAAGGTTGTCATATTGCAACTTGGTGGTCACCGATTCGAAACAGGAAAACAGTCTCTCTGCGTTGCGTTGCGGGGGTAAAACTGCGTACATTCTACCCCTCCTCAGACCTTGCAATAGCAGGAGCCTCGTGCACTGGGACGCCATTTTTTACAGTTGTCTGCAGATGCAGTAAAGGTATCTAGTTCACAGAAAATGGAGGAAGTGTAGGAACCCTTTTGACCCAGAAGAAAAAGTGAGGAGAAATTGTTAACTCTGATGTGATGAGCTTGATAATTTTTCTTCTGCTGATGATGTTGCTTCTTTGATTTTGGTGGGTGGTAGTTCTGGGTGTTGGTATTCAAGTGAAGTTGTCTTGATGGGTATAGGTGTTGAGGTTTGTGTTTAACTTTTGCTTAGATGGTTTTCTGTTTGGAAGTTTATTGCTGCTGGGTTGCTTGTTTCTTGTGTTGGTCTTGTTTTCTTGGTTCCTTTTTTCTCCCACCCACTCCCTCTATCTTGGGCCTTGTCCCTTTTAGATTGTATACATCTGGCCTACCTAACTTTAGTGAAGCTTTCTGCGTTTAATAGTTAAGAGAAATAATTTATTGGATAGTTAGATGTACTTGCTTTATAATATCTAGATACGTTATTCAATGGTGGAGATCGTATCAGTACTTAGAAGAACAACCCCTTATGCTGATATATACCCACATTGGTATGCTGTGGCTGGTGACTCAGTCAATTTAGTTATAGAATGGATTTCACATATGGTGATGCATATGCTTTTACTACACAAGTATCTCTTTATCATATGCGGAAATATGCCCTATAATATTGGAGTCTACTATTACTGTCAAGCTGCATAATTCATGTAATTTTGTCTCTAATCCTAATCATTTGATGCTTGATCTACCAGGTTTGTCTGACTGCTCTCACAGTCTGTTAAATCCAAAGGCCTATTATAGTGGAGAATGAATTTCTCTTTTGTGATTGTGATATTCATTGCTGAAGTTTTTGTTATTCTATTCTGGAATAAGATTGCCATGTAAATGGAAAAATTAGGAGATATTTTTAAGAGTATGCAGCTGTGCTAAAGTCATCGATAATTGGCTTTAGTTCAACTGTCAACTGGATGACTGCTGGTTCACTGGGGATATCCATAAATGCACATTAGATGGCTCTCCGACTGTTGGGAGCCCAACAGTAGCTACACTGATGTGCTCAAAATTGCTACCAACACAAAATTCTCCCATTTTTCTTTTTTTTTTTTGTGCTGGTGCGAAATTTTTTTAATCTTTTTCCCTCTTGCAGCTGTTATGCTAATGCTGTGCTCCAGTGCCTGGCATTTACTTTGCCTCTTACTGCCTACCTTCTTCAAGGACTTCACTCTAAAGCATGCAAGTCTCTACTCTCGATGGCCATTGTACTTCTGTAGTTTATTTGATTTTCTTGAATCATATTTTTTACTACTAATAAAAATTCCAAATTTCTTAACTCTTTATTTTAAATTCTTATATTCCTCCTTGTTCGTTTTCAGGTCCAAAGAAAGAGTGGTGTTTCACCTGTAAGTTTGAGAATTTAATTTTGAAGGCAAAGGAGGGGAAATCTCCGCTGTCCCCTGTTGGGATACTCTCGCAAATACAAAGCAGTGGCAGTCATCTTGGTTGTGGTAGAGAAGAAGATGCCCATGAATTTTTAAGGTGGGTTGTCTTTTAATATTTCTGCTACATACCATACCAAACTATGCATTTCTCACTGTGTTATGATTTTGTGTATCTTCTCAAGTATGTATATATTCTGAATCCTTGATTCATTTAATGGTTACTGATTCAGGTACGCTATTGATGCAATGCAATCCGTTTGCCTGAAGGAAGCTGGGGTTAATGCAATAGATCAAATGGCTGAAGGGACGACTCTTGTAGGCCTGATATTTGGGGGTTACCTTCAATCTAAGGTATTTAATGATCCTTGAGAGTTCATTTTATTGAGGAATACAGAATATTTAAGACAATGCTTACATTCTTATACTGCCGATCAGTTTCCCTTCAAACGCTCATCACCCTACAACAATATTTGTTAGTCTTGCAGATTCTATCATTTAGATGTATTAACTGGATAAATTGTATGACTGGGAATTGCAGATAAAGTGTATGAAATGCCAAGGCAAATCTGAGCGGCATGAACAGATGATGGATCTTACTGTTGAGATACAGGGGGACATTGGAACTCTTGAAGAGGCTCTAGCAGAGTTTACAGCCACTGAAACATTGGATGGAGAGAACAAGTACCACTGTGGCAGGTGAAATTCTCTATTGCTTTGTCCAAGCGGTCTGTTTTCATTATTTTTTATTTTGTCAACCAGTTATATCCTTCCTCTACTTGCTCCATTTTAGATAATCTTCACCTTGCTAATTCATGTCAATTGGTCAAGCAGTTGCCATGCCATCAATCTGATTATACAGAGTTGGGGGTGGCAATTTCACCCTCTCCAACTCGTCAGGACCCTGCCCCTCTTATATTTGGCTGGGTTTAGCATGAGATGCTTGCCTAATTATTAGTCAGACATGCTCACTCCTGTAACTGCTTTTATGCTTTTATTTCCTTTTGAAACTGCCAGTTACTGCTGAATGCCTGAATTCCTACAGAAGACTTTGTTACCCAAACTCATTGCCCTCCCAATGGAATTTTGTGTGGCTGTGCATATACATATTTGGTAATGGGTATCCCACTGGCTTTTGGTGGATTCATCAGGAAGTACGGGTCCGGGTCCCCCTTAGACGTAAAGGGCCCTCTTTTTTGCCCTATTTCTAGCTTTTAGGTTCCGGCCCTCCTGTGTGCCTGACAACCTCTCCTGTCGATTTAGTTTGCTCTTTCGACTCGAATGGGTAGCTCTCGAAAAGGGGGAAGTTGATGATTTTTTTTTGGGGTCTCCGAGTCCTGGGCTTTTTTTATAAAGAGGTGTTAGGATCGGGAGAACGCAAACAGAAAGAAAAAATATGAAGATTAACGTGGTTCAGCACCCCATCGTGGGATGCCTACGTCCACGGAGAAAAAGAGAATTCTTTATTGCCAAAAAACCTCTACAACTCTCCACCTGACAGAGTGTTCTCCTCTGTCAGCCTCACGGCTGTCACCCAGCCTTTTTTCTAGGGTTTTTCCCACAGAGACAACATATATAGGAAACCTAGAAATCCTAATCCCACTACAATTATAAGTTTATCCTATACATGTAATAGACCAAATTCTAATACAAGTACAACTCTATTAATTGTGTGGACTCCACAGAATACAAGACACAACCCAACAAATCTCCACCTGGCTTGAATTCTGCAAACCACCTTGAAGAAGAACCCGTTGACGTTGAGTCTGTAAACCCGTCTCTGTCAAACCGCTACACCTAAACAGGCATAGCCTACACCCAGTCCGGGTGTCCCATACAGCTCACCGCCGTACAAAGTGATGTGACTCTACCTCTTCCACTGCCATAGCATCATCGGAAAGATAACATCACACACAACCTGCTGCAACTCCAGATACACCTGGAACCCAAGTCTCTCACCTCTGCACCTCCAGCGCAGACTTAGAGAACCGACTCCTCACCACAGCCTGCCAGTCCTTCTTTACCCACGGTACAACATCAACTGGCCATTATGTGTACCGTGTCGGGATTCAAATCCCCCTTTTTTTTTTCTTCTTCTTCATACTGCGTACCTCCTTCGTTCTTCAAAGAACCCTAGCTCTGATACCACTTGTTAGGATCGGGAGAACGCAAACAGAAAGAAAAAATATGAAGATTAACGTGGTTCAGCACCCCATCGTGGGATGTCTACGTCCACGGAGAAAAAGAGAATTCTTTATTGCCAAGAAACCTCTACAACTCTCCACCTGACAGAGTGTTCTCCTCTGTCAGCCTCACGGCTGTCACCCAGCCTTTTTTCTAGGGTTTTTCCCACAGAGACAACATATATAGGAAACCTAGAAATCCTAATCCCACTACAATTATAAGTTTATCCTATACATGTAATAGACCAAATTCTAATACAAGTACAACTCTATTAATTGTGTGGACTCCACAGAATACAAGACACAATCCAACAAGAGGGAGGGGGCAGAAGCCCATTTCAGTAGTGGCCAGTTATACCTCTAGGTTGGGTGGGGACTGGAGATAGAGAGGAAGCCTCCATCTTCTCCATTTTCAATTTTGTGGCTTGAGCTATTGACAGTGTCCACTTCTCAAACCTATGGGCCCTTGATGAAAGACCCTTATTGTGGGATTATTCTAAATTCTAATGTATTAACCAAAATTGAATTAGTAACATAATATTTTACGGTTTAAATGTGAGTACTTCTAATTCGTTAGGGTAAATTACTCTCACCTCCCTTATATTTAGGTCTAATTACATGAATCTCCCCTTGTAGTTAAGAAATTACACAAAGTTCCAATCAGCTAACGGTGTTAACATGAGATACTGAAATGACTCATTTACACTTGGTGCTCCCATATAAGATGATCATTGAACTCCTGCAACATCATTTGACTCTATCAACAAGCGTTCGACTCCTTCAAACTCCAGCGGCTCCCCTGTTAGCCCGGCGAATCCCTTACAACTCCAACGACCTCCCACACTAGCTTGAGCTGCGAGACGCATAAAGTGGGTGAAGGTTACGACATCGAAGAGCTTTGCGAGAAGACGAGCATAGTTGATGTCTCCTTCGATGATGAAGATGCCATGGTTGTTGATGAGAGCTTTCTGGCTTTTTTCAATGATGGGTCGTAGTAATTATTGAAATTATTGAGACCCACAACGCCATTGCTGCGTTTCTTGAGGAAGAGAGAGACATGAGTGGCGACAATACCAGAGCACCGGTGACTAATACAGTCATGTCACCTGATCAGCGGATTTGGGCAGATGTTCTTACCCGTTTCTCCCATTGGATCCCACCCCAAGAAGCGGCGAAATAACGGCTACTTGAGTCGACGAAGCTTTGAAAACTTGGATAAGAAGCGGTCAGAGCGATGAAGAGAGCCCGAAGGAACATAGTGCTTGTAGAAGCGAAAAATTGATGGAACTGGCGATTGATTGTGTACGCCACGTCAATCTTCACCTTCCTCGGCATCGATAGGAAGAGCTCATCATACAATGATGGCTCCTCTTTTTCCCCCTTGGATGGAGTCTCTCTCTCTCTCTCTCTCTCTCCCCCTCTCTTTTCTTTCTTTTCTCTTTCTATCTGCTAGCTCCCTCAAGAAATCACGTCTTCTTCGTTTTCGTCTTTTACCATTTCAAGCTTCTTTTACTCTCTGCCCTCTTTAGTGGCTGATTACTCGTTCTTGCATGGCTATTGGGGATCCAAAGAAAAACAAACAGAAACAAAGAAAATATGTTCATCTAATCATCCCGGCCTTCGTTTTGTAGAAGCTCTCGTTGATATCTGCTGAGGTAGCAGCTTCCGTGGCTCAAGAACATAGTTTCTGTATCTGGAAGGCAATACCTGGTTTCTCCCATGCTTGGACCTTACAACAGGTGAGATGTCCTCAAAACCTTCGTATAAATCGAACATCCAACTCTGATTCCGTCCTCAGTTTCTTCACAAGCTCTTGTATTATCAGTTCCAGAGCTTTGGATTTGCAGATTTGTGATTTTCGAAACTTGTTTCTTCTTCTACTGCTTCTATATCTTTGTTCTCTTTAGTTGCCGCAAAGTCATCTGACGAGTTTCTGACCTCCTTGGGTTCACATTCTCCTTCAGAACTCTTCTCAATCATCAAAACATTGACTGAGATCGCAAACGAATTACAGTTGATGTTAATTATGCAGACCTTACCGTCAAGTCCTCTGATGGTGCTACACGCCCTAAAACCTCCGTTTTCCATGGGATTCTCAGATCCTTCTATTTCCAGAGGAAGACCTAATCTGAGGTTTAAGTTGACATCCAACCCCCTTTTGGGAAGGAAAAGTAACAATTTTCTGTCTTGAAGCATTCTTATTAGGTCTTAATCCATTGAATTGTGGATTCATCAATGATCCTCTTAAGATTCCACGAGACGAAATGATGTCTATGTTTTTTTTCAAGCACATTTGAGCTTTGGAAAAGCCATGGATTTTACCAAAGGTTGAAGAGGAGGAGGAACTTACCTTAATCGAAGTCTTGAATGATGGAACTGACACCATTGTTGCGTCTGACTTGAAGCTTTTTCAGTTCGGCTTCTCTTGAGTTCTGTTGGCCATTCGAGCTTTGTAATTTTCTCTGTTCCTCGATTTCTGGCGTGGTGCAATTGATAAATTGGGAGAAGAAGAAGAAAGGATTAAGGGATATGATTATGAGTGTAAGTTAGTTTCTATTTGAAAAGGGTAAATTAGAACTTCACTGCCACTTAGGGTTAGTTTGTCCATTTAGGTTAATATGTCCTAGTGACATCAACAACTAATGTCCCACAACAAACGGAGTGGAGTTGAGTGTAATCTCATTCTTCAATTAAGGGAGGTTTGTGTAGTTTCTAAACTACAAGGGGAGGTTCGTGTAATTAGACCTAAGTACACAGGTGGTGATTGTAATTTACCCAATTCTTTAATGGCACTTCTAAAAATTAGTAAAGGGCTAGATGCGCTTGATTTGGGATATTAAATCCCAACCATCTGTTGACTCTTCCTTATTCTTCTGACTTAGACCATTAGAGGCATATCACACATCATGTACTTAAAGCAACAGAACCATGTTATAACATAAAGTACTTTATTTTATGAAATAAATATGCTTAATTTTCTTTGTTCAGCAATTATAAGAGAAATACTGTTTTACTATTAAAAAAAAAAAGAAAAAAAAAAGTGGAGAATAACATCAATATGTTGCATAATTATATTCTATATATTTCTTAGTTAATAGCATTTATGTATATGCATAGTTGTCAAGGCGACAAGGCGATCCAAGGCGTTTGGGGCCATCCTGGGCGCCTAGGCGCCCGCCTAGGCGTTGCCTAGGCAACCAAGGCGTTCCCAATGCATTTTTTTTATTTCTAAAATATTAATGTTTATATATATGCAACATTTAAGACATAACTTAATTAATATGTGATGTGGACCCAAGTTTACTAATGTACACTAAGACCTGGGATTGTGTCTAGAGTTAAGTAAACAATTATTTATGACTAACATTTGCGTACTTTTAACGAATTTGATCGGAGCGTAACTCCTTTACTATAGTTCGGATTCAAGTAATCTCGAATTCGTTGCAAAGCTAGCATAATCAGCTTTCCAACAAATCCGAGATTGCTTGAATCCAAATTATAATGAAGGAGTTACACTCCGGTCAAACCTTGTTCGGAATACGGGAATGCTGTTTAAAGTCGTCTGAATGTAAATTATTTTTTGGGCATCAAAGCAAAAGATTATTTTGGTGCACTCTTGGTTTTTAGTGATGATTTATTATAATAAGATTTATAGAATTTTTATATTTAGAAAAAAGCCTAGCATTTAAAAGTTGAAAATCGCCCTCGCACCCAAAAATATGGTTTTTGTTCTTGAACAGGGGGGTTGACTTTTTTTCCTTCTGGAATTTGAATTTTAGACTATTTTTATTGGATTCAAATAGGGGGGTATTTGCTTATTTATGAATAATATCTTAAGTAAATAAAACATTTACTTAAATGATATTAGTCATAAATAAGTACTGCCTGATAGCCTGATAAATGTTGTTCCTGTCTGGCCTGGGCGACCACAAGGCGCCCTGGCGCCAGGGCGCCCAGGCCTGTACAAACCGCCCGGACGCCTAGGCGACGCCTTGACAACTATGTGTATATGATCTTTTTGGTAGTTTTAATTCACATTTTAGCACCATTAAAAAATTCACCAAATATAATTCATAGCAATTTCTCACGTTTTTAGTTGAAATGGCTTGAAAAGTTGTATTTTACTTATTAGAATTTATCATTTTGGTATTTCAGCCGAAACTTTGTTATGGCTATTTCAACTGGAATTTCACATGCATTTCATTTTGACCAATTGGGAAACTGAAATATTTTTTTTTTTAAGTTCATGCATTTTGGTCGAAATGTTGAAAATGGTTCTTCTCACTCTTTTATGTAGCTCCATTCCATGAGAGTCTTCAGACCAAAAATGTATGAGACTGAATCCCAAAGTGAAATGCTTGGTGGGGAAATCATTAGGAAACAGAAGTGTTAGTTGCTGGAGTTAACCATCAGAGTTGAAAATTGCTGGAGTCTGGTGGTTGTAATTGGTCGCTTGAGTCAGGCTTCCTGAGTCTATTGACGTTAGGTTACCGACCATTTGAAGGTTTGTCTAATGGGAGCACGAATTAAGGTTTACTGTAATGACTGACCTTTTGGCAAAATTTGCTAAATTTTACTCTTTCTAGGCTCCATTGAAAATTTGCGAATCTGTGGTCCCTTTTGGCTAATAGAGAAAATATATTGAACTTATTTATTTTATTTTATTTTTAATTTATAGTGAGGTGAGTATGCCAAATATCCTGTGTTTTCTTATCTGGAACTTTGTGTTTCTGCTTGGAGTCTATACCTTTAAGGGTAAGGTTTGTCAACAATGTTATTGGGCTTTTTTGTTGAATATTGTGGGACTGAATGCTTTGTGATAAGTCCACTGTAGTGTGTTTGGTTTACTGTAATGACTGACCTTTTGGCAAAATTTGCTAAATTTTACTCTTTCTAGGCTCCATTGAAAATTTGCGAATCTGTGGTCCCTTTTGGCTAATAGAGAAAATATATTGAACTTATTTATTTTATTTTATTTTTAATTTATAGTGAGGTGAGTATGCCAAATATCCTGTGTTTTCTTATCTGGAACTTTGTGTTTCTGCTTGGAGTCTATACCTTTAAGGGTAAGGTTTGTCAACAATGTTATTGGGCTTTTTTGTTGAATATTGTGGGACTGAATGCTTTGTGATAAGTCCACTGTAGTGTGTTTTTCATTATGCCATGCTTCAAAAGCTTCTCACAAATTGATTCTGTTGTGATGTTTTGCTTTTCCATGCATGGTCGAGGGTGGCTTTTTTTATGAAGCAGTAATAGTGCTGCTTTTTCATGCTTCCATCTGGCTGCTGGTTCGTCTCTGCTCTTTTTTTTTGGTTACGGGGCATGGGGGCATTTAAAAGATTGACTAGTTTACAAGTTCCTGCCCCTGCTTGCATTGACATTTAAAATTATGTTTTTCATTTGGTCACATTTGTTGGTTCTCTTAAAATTTGTAATCCCTTAGTAGGATTTAAAATTATGCTTTTTATGTGTTCTCATTTGTTGGTTCTCTCAAAATTTGTTATCCTTTATGCCTACTAACTTAAAAAATCTTTGTATTTGCTCTTTTCCTTCCCCCTCCCCCCAAACCCATTCAGATGCAAATCTTATGAGAAAGCGAAAAAGAAGTTGACCATAATGGAAGCTCCTAATGTCCTTACAATTGTTTTGAAGCGATTTCAGGTAATTAATTCTTCTGAAACAGGTGGTAGTTGTGCATATATTTTTCAGCTTTTAAGTCTTGCTTTGTTGTTGGTGCTTTGCAGTCTGGTAAATTTGGAAAGCTCAATAAGTTGGTTAAGTTTCCAGAGATGCTGAATTTGGCTCCATATATGAGTGACAAAAGTGACAAATCCCCCATATACCGGCTTTATGCAGTGGTTGTTCACTTGGATGTTATGAATGCTGCATTTTCTGGTCACTATGTGTGTTATGTTAAAAATTTCCAGGGAAAGTGGTTCAAGATTGATGACAGCTCGGTATGTCCTGTATTACTCATTAACTCATATCCTCTTTGGCATATTTCTTTTGAATTTTTTTTATAATACTGCATTGTAATTACAATTTTTCTGCTCCGGTACTTTTGAGGAAATTCACTCAAGCAGCATTAAGGCTTGTGGGCCTGAAAAAGTGTAGGAAAGTGGGTCTGCCCCCATCTTGAATTTCTTTTGGGAGTACGGTTTAACCATTAGATATCTGACATCATTTGGATGTTGAAAGAAAATATGGCTATTATCTGTGAAATAAATGTTGAATTTGCCATGATAATAGCATTTGGCTCTATCTTTTGGCCTTGAAGTGACTAGTGGGGTGTTTTTGATTCTGGCTCGCATACGGTGCTGGTTGCACTAATTTTGCAGTTGTGCTTTGCTGATTAGATGCCTTTCTAACCTTGGGGTTCTCTATTTGTATTTGTTTTTTCATCTGGTCAGACTTTCTTACAATGATGCTGGTCATGATTGTGTAGGTCAAACCCGTTGAGCTTGAAAGGGTCTTATCAAAGGGGGCATATATGCTTCTTTATGCCAGGTAACATCTCTCTCTCTCTATCTCTCTCTCTCTCCCCCCAAAAAAAAAAAAAAAACAAAAAAACAAAAAAAATAGAGCCCAGAAAAAAATAAAAATAAAGAGGTCTATTATACATTTTAGTTTGTTTCCAATAGCTGGTTAATCTAATTTGTATGCTTCACTGTTAGGCTCTCACCACGACCCCCACGGTTGATTAGGAAATCGATGGTATCCAGTGACAGCAAAATGAGAAGCAGAGGCTCAGAAGCTGATAACAACAGTGGAAACAGTACCACATCCAAGTTAAAAATTAACATGGTTCCAAGCACCGGCCCTGCTAAGGCACGAAGGGTGACTGAAGTCTACCCTCCTTGGATGACTATGGATGGTGCTGCCAGCTTTGAATCATTTGATTCTGATGAAGGCAGGTTCCATCTGATGAACAGGATACATGAAGTGGAATCCTTGAGTGACAATTCTTCCCTCTTCAGCTGCTCAGATGAAGGCTCTTGTAGTACTGAAAGCACAAGGGACTCGACCAGCACCGAAGATTTCTCTGATTACATATTTGGGGAACGAGGATGCAGTTGGAACAGTCCAAGGGTGTCGTCAGACTCAGATGGTTCTTCCTCTTCTCCCTTCGTTAACTTGAAGAGGCATGAATGGGATTCTCCCGAGACAAGTGGTTATCAGGCTAACACTACAGGTTCAGTGCCAGAGGCTGATGGATTTTGGATAAGGCCGCCTCAAGGGAGCTGTAGGAAAGAGCATTTGCAAGGGAAAGGAAACCCTCCCCTTTCACATTCGGACACAACTAAAAATTGTAGAAAGTTGACAAGCCGCTGTAGCAGTGGTAGTAGATGTAATAATTGTAGGGAGACTGACTTGAAGAAATTAAGTAGGGTTAAACCTTTCGATTTTAGATCAGGTGTATCATTGAGAAGACCTATCAGGGAAAGAACGGCTCAAACATTTTATTAAATGGTTTGAGTTTCACAAGGGAAAATAAGAGTTTAAAGCTGTACGGAAATTATTTTTATTATTAGTGGAAACAATTGCTTCCATTTTTCTCTGTGTGTGTGTGTGTGTGTGTACATGCGCGTGCGCCCGTTGGTCCTCCGTTTCTGTAGATTGGTAGGTTAACCAGAGATCGACCTGGGAAATTTCTAGGTACATTTTGCTTTTGGGGATTCAATGATCCATTTATTTCTAGGAAGGGGGTGAAAAGGTGAGAACAATTGCTTGAAAGTGTTTCTAACCAAGGGTTGCAGATTGCGTGGGCTTAGATGAGCGCTGTTTGATAAATTCTCTGGTGAGCTGGTAAATATGAGTTTATTTCATTGAGTATTCAAGGGCAATAGAACAGCAAAAACTAATAATAGTGAAAGAGAACTGGATCTTGTAAAAACTTGAGGTAGAGAACTAAAATTATCATACCTAAACCAGTGAACTTGAATCCTATTCTCATAGCCATCTTAATTGAGAGGAAAATACCAGAACTAGCATCTGAGTCTGACTGGTTAAAGAGGGTTTAATGCAAGAAGACTTAAAAATTAGGACTTTCTGGATTTCATTTGTTGGTGCAGGAACTGCGAAACTGTAGAAATCCCTCAGGATCAAGTGATGATTGTCTGTGGCCGTGCACGTAACAGCCGCCAGGAAGATTCAAAATTGGAAAGGAAAAATAGGAAAACTAGCAAATTCCGAGACCTTACCCCATATGGAAGGGTGGCAGGGAAAGTAAAAAAAACTAAGAGCTATCAAACGACTCCATGGCCCCCCCAAGATAGCTCAATTGGCAAGGGGCCTACGTTTCAAGATGCAGTAGGTATTGAATTGACTTTTCTTACTTCTTTGGGGCCACTCACACGGAGAGTAAATGCTCTTTTTTTTCTTCTATGGATGCAAGTGGAATGGTTCTCATTCAACCCCTGAATGATGTAATCCATGCAGTTGTGGGGTCAGTATGGTATCGCTGGATTAGTCAGGCCAAAGGTCTGAATACCCGTTCTTTGCACAAAAAAAAAGTTATCAGACAAAAAATATTGAACTTAACAGCTATCTGTGCAGCCACATTCACATGTGAGGGGGACAAAGGGACATGGCAACTCTGTAAGTATTTCATTCCTTCCTATGGATAAGAGAGCATCTACAGTTCACAGAAGGGTGGTCCTGGTGAGAGTGGCTTTTGGGCTCTGGGGCTGATTTCATCTGCTTATTTGGGCTAGGGACTATGAGATTATCATCCCAACTCAGGTGGATGTTTGAGGTTATATTGGTGTCTCCTTCCACCAGTAAACGATACTACTTTAGTCTTGCAATAGATAAGGATGATGGGCACAACGGTGATGGCCCCTCACTAACCATGAAGGACCATTACCATTTACCAGAGTTGAGTATGGAGCAATGACCGAGCAAGCCAAATTCCTTAGCCATACTGGATTTGGTCACCAACCCACCCACCACCGTTCTTATCCCTTTGCACTCATCCCCTTCCTGTCTAGTCAAATTTGACCACAACTGCCCTCTCTCTCTCTCTCTTTCTCTCTCTCTCTCTGGACTTAGAATTCAAAATGTAGCTACTAACAATGGATGTGATCTGGTTGGAAAACCAGACATCAACATCCATTCAAAAGGATGGATTTGCAATAAATTTTGTGGGTGGGGCAGACGTATGTATGGGAGGGGATGAAACAAAGACAGCGATAGAAGATATGCATTAAGGGATTGAGATATTAGGTCTTTGCTGTTGCTGTTATGGGGTACTGTGACAGGTTGTGGGAGTTTCTCGGTCCACCTGGAGGGGTCTGAGAAGAGAACCCATGCAGTAATAGATGTTTAACTAAATTTCCTTCGCCCTCACGGAACTGGGCTGACTCAGCCATATAATTTTAAGAAATAGGATGGGACAAGTGGTCTGTGGGAAGTAGGATGGGACAAAATGGCTAGCTAAGGAGGTGGGCCCTCACAATGGACTAATCAAATATTATACATTGAGGTTTTTACAACTATGACAAAGTATCATAAAATAAAAAAGAATTAAAAAAAAAAATGGCCACAAGAGGGGAGGGAATAAGTATAAAAAAATGTAAGATGAGACTTGCAATTTTTTTTTGGGTGCAAACTCGACAAGGAGTGGAATTTATTCATCCATATTAAGGAAAGAAAAGACTTTCCACATAAAGTCGTGTACATTTTGTCCTCTCCAAATTCTGTAGTAATCGGAGTCTCGTATATTAGGACGCCTTTTTATTAAAAAAAGAAAAGACTTGTAAGAGTTTGGTATCCTTCGCATGGAAAAGGAGAACCCAAAACGGGAAAAGCTAGACCCAAAAACATGTCTTGAGGCATAGTGAGTCAACAAGTTAACTAAGATAGCTCCTATACACATCCCCTAACAAACCTAGCATTTCAGACAGCTTTTTGGCAAAAGGTAAGAGTAATATGTTTTTTTTTTTTGGTTTATTAATTATGGAAAAAGGATCCCCATAATGTCAGTGTGAATTCTTACTCAGTCCTCTCTCATAATTAGGGGTGAAAGTTTGGTGAAAGTTTTGCCTTGACGGTCCGAGTCTGCCTAAAATCGTCCTGAACCCGGTCAGAGTTTAACCCGGCCTGTACCCTGATTGGACCACCCTGATAGGGTCCAATCAGGGTACAGGGTAATTTTTACCCTGTCAGGGTAAGAACGGGTTAGGGTTGAGGCATCGGGTAGAACCCGGCCCGACCCTATCCGACCCTGACTTTTTTATTAACAATTTAACATTATTTTTTATGCTACTATTTTGAATTCTCATGGAATGTTTTTACTTTTTATATTACTCTATATTTCTATTATGTTGTTCTTTATTTTATTTTAATCCTCTCTATTAAGTTATCATTAATCTTGTTATTGTATTCTTCTTAATTTTAATAATCATTTATGTCTTATATTTGTAAATATTTGGCATTTATATGTTAAAATGTTGAGTTCAGGGTAAATCAGGGTAAATCCTACCCTGATTTAGGGTCAATCAGGGTAAACTCGACCTGACCCGGCCCGATCAGGGTAAATCAGGGTAGGGTAGGGTTTGGTAATACTCTGCCAGGGTAGGGTAAGGGTTGAGGTTATGTAATACCCTGACCGGGTAGGGTAGGGTTTGGGTTAGCATGAAATTTTTTTGGGTAAAATAGGGTTTGCAGATACCCGGCCCAACCCGACCCTATTTCACCCCTTCTCATTTTTAATATTCTCTTTCCTCCTTAATCTTGTAGATCCCATTGTGAAGATACCGAATCCCACATTCTAATGGATGTGGTGTGGGAGATTCTCCCCACACTAGAAGCACATGGAGAGTCCTTGCCCGTTAATGATACCCTTGAGTCTTGTCCATAGAATCTTTAATATTTTTTTTTTTGGGAAAAAGATGCCCACGATGCAGAAATGGTGATCCCTTTCCACACTCCCTCACATAATGGAGAAGAGTTCATCTTCATGCATGGATGTATACCTTCCATGAGATTTCATGGCCATCCATATTCAATGGGTCCCACATTCAAAAGATAGCTCTCACATTCCACGAATGGTGATAATCCTATGGAGAATACACCTACGTGTAGGTGAACTGAAACTCCACATAATGAACCACGACTTCTACTATTGATTTTTTCCCTCCTCTGTCAAATGGAGACAGTTGATGTTGGAATCCGTATGGTCGTCCTCCAAGGTGGAATGTACCTATAAAAGACGAGGAAGATGGACATGGGAGGTCGGGTTCTGAACCCTAAGACGACTGTGATGCCTATGTTAGTATTCCAAAGTGCAAATAGTCATGGAACTCAATCATTTAGGGGAACTGAGTTCCCAGATAAAAACAAGGTAGTAAAAAGTAATATGAATAGCCAAAACTGAAGTGTCCAAACCTGTTGGGGTTGTCCCCTTTTAAGGAGTGTGGATGCGAACTCGGTAAGGTAAGGTTAGATTCTTCCAGTATAAGATTGAGCCGGGTAAAATAAGAACCCTTGGATTCCGTAAGGTAAGATTGGGCAAGCTTCATAAGGTGAGATTGGGCGAACTTCATAAGGTAAATTTGGAATCTTACTAAACTCGAGCCAATGAATATGTCAGAGTTGTCCTTTATGGGATACATGATTGGACAGTCAGAATCCTTGGTGGGATAGCTGTGGGAATCTCTACGTTGCCACGTGGCACTCTTTAATTGATACTTCATGTACCCAACAAGGACCTTACTTAACGATGGACAATCCCGCTATATATTATGGGTCTGATATGCCATGGGAAACCCTTTTCTCATGTACTTGTATCCTTCACTTAATTCCATCATCGATAATATTTAATGGATCTCACACTTTAGAGATAAGTCTCATACCACATTGATGGTGTATATGCAGATGACCCCAATTGTGCCATGGGAAACCTTTTCTCTTTGTTTGTTTATGGCAAGAGAAATTCTACGTGCTATCAGATTTACTTCGGCTGTATTATATTATATTTTACTCCGATAGCGTAATTACATGTAATAATGCTCTACCAAGACGGCCCGCATGCTGTATATACTGACTTTGGATCAAAACAACTTTTTATATTTTAGAAAAATCAAAATCATCCTTACCAACTCCTAACTCCGCGCATGGCGTGTAAAGATGACAAGCAGGAGTTCTATCAAAGAAACTTTTCTAAAAGCACTGCTTTTAGCTGTTGCTCTCTCTCTCTCTCTCTCTCTCTCTCTCTCTCTCTCTGAGGCTTGTGACTTTGTCCTATCTGCTTTATTTAATTAATTGATTGAACGATCAAAAAGAGGAAGAGGTCTATTACCTCTTTTGGGACCAAATGTAATCTCTCCAAAGGCTCAGAATCAGACTACTCATAAAAAAAAAAAAAAATATTAGTTGTGTTAGGATTCCATATAACTTTATGGGATTAATCCTCTTCACCCAAGGTTCGTATCAGTAGTCACAGAACATCTGGTCTTCGGACCCTATCATCACCATAGAAGAAGTGATTTGATGCTAAAGTGGAACCGTCAAGAGACAACTACTTCCTACCAAGCTGAGTGGGACTACCTGGTCCGGAGTGAGCTGCCGTGGTTGTTGGTTCGGGAATTTAATGGATTGTTATAATCCCATATTAACATTATGGGAATTAATTTCACAATGCTTTCGTGAGAGATTTGGGGTGCATTGATATGGTTTTGGATCTTTTGGCTTCCCTAATCTTACAAGCCTATTTTTAAGATTGAGTTCTTTCAAAGTTTGTTCGAGATTACTTCTCTAATTGGGTCGTTATTGGGAATAGTCTTACGTTGCTTAGAGACTAGAATCTTGGGTGCCTTTTATATGTGAGAGTCTTTCCTTTACAAGTTCGAATTTTTAAGATGAAAACTTAATATGGTATTAGAGCTCCAGGTTTACTCCAATACAGTCACCCAAAAGAGGGATCACATGTCATGTGCACTCTCTCCTAGAAGAGGGGCAACACGTGAGAGGGAGTATTGAGGATAGTCCCGCATAACTTAGAGACTAGAACCTTAAGTGCTTTATATATGTAAGAGTCCTTCCATTTATTGTTGTCGATGGATTCCGTTCAGTCCTCCAGATCAAGCCACGTAGCTGAAACATGAACACAACCGTAAAGTGGACGGGATTTTACCCTGGAGCCACTCCGATGCTAAAGTTAATAAATCCTAAAGACAAGCAGAATGAGGCTTTTAGTGAAACACTAGAACTCCTTAAAGACGAGGTTCCCTGAGATACGAGAGCTTCAACTGTCACACCCCAGTTCTGACTGAACCAGAAGTGTGAGTGAAACGTCACTGAACCAACAGTTCACACCAGGATCTCAATAAGACCGTGTTCATTCATACAAATCGTTGCACATAACCATAATCAGAATATAATAAAATACAACGAAAGTATTAAATTAAATGAACTGAGTACTTCTATTGATAAATAAATTATCCAGTTATTCAAAATACCAAAACATAAATAATTATTCTTACATCCCAATTATGAATCCTACTGAATATAAATAAAAGAAACAAAACCAACATCCTAGAGGTACACGCAGAAAGGGCACTCACATGAAGCGTTATGCTCGTCCTCCCCTGCTTGCACTTCTAAAGCAGCAACACCTCCATATGCTGGAACGTCCATGTAGTCCTCCATAGTATAACCTACATCAACATCTAAAAACATGTATATATATATAAGGGTGAGCTCACAACTTAGCTCAGTAAGACAATCAGACAATGCAACAAACATATGCATGAGTAACATTCACATTATGGTCTGGTTTTAAGTTTGTAATATGCTATAGAAAGGATTGGCGACCACCACACCTCTATACATGAGTATGTGAAGTCGTCCAATGGATCAAACACCACTGTCGTCCCACATGCACCCACCATGGAATAGAGATAAAGCTAAAGCGTCCAGATCAAACACCGCCAACACTTCTCCTGATATCCTACCCATACCAACACGTAAGCTCCTATTGGTGAGGACTTGCAAACTGGGCTCACAACTAACCAATCCTATATGTCATCACAGTAGGCCCTATCCCAACACAGCTCCCTACGGCATAGAGATAGAGCTAGAGTCTAGTGACCAGGCCGGAGACCACAGTGCCACTTCCTCCCCTTGATACCCTACCAGCACCAAGCATGCTAAGATAGAAACGATACGAAAATGTGCTAGTGTGAGGAATGATCTCAGACCCCATGCCCTTCTCATTTTACACACCAAAATAATCACATGTTTAACAGTCACATCCTAGCATAGCGAGTATGCATGAACAATATAATAACTGAAAGTAAAGATGACATGCGAGTATGCATAAACATCAGTTCATAGAATCATCATTATTATCAACGTTTTACTGTTATTAAATTATTAGGGTTTAAGTTCGATTTCCTTACCTGACGCTTGTTTGATAGCTTGCTCCGCGTTATAGAATCCAAACTCGCTATCACAAGGTCCTACATGATGTCAGGGTTGAATTAAAATTAGTTTCTTAGGGTTTACGTTGGTCGAAAAACCAATTGGATAAAAAATACTCCTCACAGTGCAGATCGGTCGCAGGTACTGGTCGTGGCACTGTGGGGAAAGATGCGACCGGTAAGGTCGACTGGTCCCCAAAGACTAGTCCTCTGGAGGTACCGATCGCAGTACTGATCGCATAAGGTGCGACCGGTATGGTTGATCGATATGTCTCCGGAAGACCATACGCTTGGTTCTCGCCTTCCGTCGGTCACCCCCTATTGATCCTAGGGTTTCTCCTATACATTCTAGGTTTGAGCAATGAGTTAGAATTATTTCAAACTCTATTCAAGTCCTAGTTTCGATGATCCTTAGCCTAGAACTTGAATCTAGGGTTTATCGACTGTATTAGGGTTTGACAGGAAATTCTGGTTTAGATCAATACCTCGCCTTGCATGGTATTGATCCATTCATGACTTAACTTAGAGGAAGGTTCAAGCACTTACCGTTGGTTTGCAGTAGAGTGTTCTTCGTCCAACGACAACAGCAATGATAAAATCTCAGGGGAAGGTTAGCACAACCGCCGCAATGTGTACTACTAGAAAGGTATTCAAGCACGATAATGAGCAGTTTGTGATAGATGCACCAGATGGATCAGCCAACCAAGGGTTTATCCATCGGTTTTCAAATATGTTCGCCGCATTATCGGATATAGTTGATGAAGTAAAGACAACTATCAAATCAGACCCTTACCTAAGAACGGTACAAGAGGACATTGAAAAAGGTAGGACTAATCCTGAGTTCACCTTGGACGAAGAAAAGGTACTGAAGTACAAAGGAAGAATATGTGTACCCGAAACAGAAAGCTTAGACATTAGACACCGATTGATGAAAGAAGCCCATACCACCATATATTCGATACATCTTGGAAGTACAAAGATGTATCATGACCTAAAAAAATTATATTGGTGGAGAGGAATGAAAGCAGATGTAGCTAAGTTCGTGTCTCAATGCTTAAATTGTCAGAAAGTAAAGGCTGAACGACAAAGACCGACAGGACTGTTACAGTCGTTATCGGAACCAGCATGGAAATGGGACTGCATCACTATGGACTTCGTCACAGGATTACCATTGACTCCTCGAGTAGTTGACGCAGTTTGGGTGATTGTAGACCGCCTAACCAAAACAACTCGCTTTATACCTATACGACCGCAGTATACACTGGAGAGGTTAGCTAAGCTGTATGTGGATAACATTGTGCGATTACACGGTGTACCTGAAAGTATCGTGTCAGATAGAGATCCACGATTCACTTCAAAGTTTTGGGAAGGATTACAAAAGGCTATGGGTACAACATTGAAGTTTAGTACCGCATTCCATCCGCAGACAGACGGACAGTCAGAGCGTACAATTCAGATTCTAGAAGATATGCTTCGAGCATGTGTAATTGATTTTAAAGGATCATGGGATGAAAAGTTACCATTGATTGAGTTCGCTTATAATAATAGCTATCAGACTATACAGATGTTACCCTATGAAGCACTGTATGGCCGAAAGTGTCGAACTCTTTTGTTTTGGAATGAAGTTGGGGAATGTAGTATTGTTGGACCGGAATTTGTTGAAGAGACTTGTCGAGTGGTCGACATTATCAAGGAAAGAGTGAGAACAGCTCAGAATCGTCAGAAGCAATATGTAGATACCTGACGCCGAGACCTTGAATTCGTCATGGGTGATAAAGTATTTTAAAAAGTATCGCCTATGCGAGGATTGAAACGGTTCAGACAGAAAGGGAAATTAAGTCCAAGATATGTCAGGCCATATGAGATTCTAATTAAGCGTGGAAAAGTGGCGTATCAGTTAGCACTACCACCATCTATGTCGAGTGTACATGACGTATTTCATATTTCCTTAATGAAGAAGTATGTCAAGGATCCAACGCACGTTCTGACAGTAGATTTACCTGATTTGACTGATGATTTGACATTTGAAGTAACATCAACTAAAATCACCAGTCGAAAGGTTCAATGACTACGCAACCGTGATATCTATTATGTTAAGGTCACCTGGAGAAGTAGAGATATGAAAGAAATTACATGGGAAGAAGAGAATGCTATGCGAAAGCAATATCCTCATTTATTTGACTCGGAAGGTATGTACAATTTCGAGGATGCAATTTTTATAAGTAGGGGGGAGTTGTAAGACCCGTATCACACTAACCCGGTCTTACCACCTTGAACCAGGTCTACCCATCATGGTCGAGCCAAATGGATCAAGTACGTGAGGGAGATCGTGATCCCAGGTATTAAACTGACCCAAAAACACTAAAATAAGGGGTAGGGTCGCATACCCAGCAAGGCAGGGTCGGACCCCCCCAGTATAAAAGTCAGACCCTGAGTTTTTAACCTGGGGTCGGACATTTTAGAACCAGGGGTTGACGGGATCTCCGACCCCCTCATCGACCCCCAGTCTGTCGACAGAAACCGTGAATTATGAACTTTTCAAATTTCATTGTGATTCTTTCCTAATCTCAATGTGACTTATTTTGGGAGTTTCTACTCTATAAATAGGACGTCCCTAAGTCTCTTTCACTTCTTTTAGAACCCTAATTGGATTAAGAGAAAGAGAAGAGAAGGAGAAGAGAAAGAGAAGAGAAAGAAAGTAGAGAAGAGGATCAAAGAGAAGGCTTCAGAGAAACCAACCTAATTCTCAGGTATGGATACTATCTCCATGTAATTCTACAGACCTTAGAATAGATAGTGAAGAGGGAATGATCTAGGAGAAACCCAAATCATCCATCCATGGTTAGGTTTTCATGAAAAACCATGGGGGAGATCACAAAAACCATATAGGTGAACGAACTACGGTTCTAGACCATAGAACATGTGTGGAATGGATTGTAGAAGCAAGCCATAGGACCCCAAACACGAAGGAATGGACTATAGGATGAAAATTTGACTAAACCTACAGGGGGTCGCACGGGAGGTCGATGGCCAATCGACCCTACCAGACCCTAACAATCGACCCCCAGTGTTCGGGAAGTCCAGAATCTGGGTGGTAGCACCCAGGGTCGATGGAACCTCCGACCCTGGCATCGACCCCCAGTTGACAACATGCTTTTTAAAATCAAAATTAATTCTAATTAAATTCTATCGACTTGATTAGGTCTTCTAGTGATATAATATTGATATATAGTTGATTCTTAAAGCTTGAAAGGGGATCTACGATCAAACAAATGTGAGGGAACAAGACCTAAACTAATTGGTTAATAATAAACTATTTTATTCTTGAGTCCAATGCCTTGGATACACTGATTGGCATTAGGATTGGTTAGTTGCAAGCCCAGTTTGCAAGCCCTCGCCAGCAGGGGCTTACGTGTTGGTATGGGTAGAGTATCAGGGAAAGTGTCATAGGCCGGGCTTCAGCACTTTAGCTCTATTTCTTTTCCATGATGGGTGCATGTGGGACGACGAGTAACCAGGTTATTTGGACGGCTTCACACATTCGTGTATAGAGGTGCGGCGGCCACCTATCCTTTCTATAACACATTGTAAACTTATTTATCAGACCAAAGATATGAATTGAATGCATGCATATATTTGTTATATTGTTTTGTTTGCTCACTAAGCCATGATGTGTGCTCACCCTCTCGACGTCGAATATTTTTAGTTGATGATGCAGGTACCACTGTTGAAGATTATATGAGTGCTCCGATGTACGTGCGTATTGCTGCAATGGAAGCCGAAGACTTAGTGGATACGCATGACTCCTCATGCAAGTGCAACTCATGCATATTCGATTAGATTTTTCATTTGAATTTATTAAGGAAATGTAGTTGATATTTTATTTATTTATGTCTCAGTTGATACAACATAATTTGATACTTTATTTATGATTATTACAATTAGATTCCTCAGTTCATTTACTCTAAGACTTCCGCTATTGTGTATTTATTCTGATTATGGTTGTGGATGTGCATGATTTTATTTTTAATGGACATAGCCTATTAGAGATCCTGATTGAACCGTTGGTTTATTAGCGGTTCATCACACTGTTTTGAATGGTGCAGAATTGGGGTGTGACATCTTCGATCTCTTTCTCCTCTTTAGGGTTTGTGAGAATCAATGAAAGAGATTTTAGGAGGTTTAGGGGTCCTTAAATAGGTTAGGGTTGAGTTTAGGAAGCCCTTTTATATTAGAAAAAATTCTTTGGTTTGAAATTTAGAAAGTGGGTCCCGCAGAGATCCGTTTTAGGATCTAAGTGGTCTGCCTGCGCAGACATACCGGTTGACTGGTACCATCGATCGGTATGAATTAATTATCATATATGGTCCATTTTCATACCTCGTTGTCATCCGTTCATCCTGTCTGGCCCGGTGATGATTGGAAGACCTGTTACGCCATGAATTAAAGGTTTAGATCGGATTCATGGAGTGCGGGTCTTACAACTCCCCCACCCTTAAAAGAAATTTTGTCTCCGAAATTTACATGTAGGTTTCACATATGGGAGCTTCAACAACCTATTTCTCTCTTGTATGAATGGGGATTGGACAATGGGTTATGTAAGATGAATTTTATTAGAGTGATACCTGAAGGTGGACACTCTTTTTGGTAGAAAATTCTGGATCCTTTGCAATCGATAACCTTTCACTATTTATAGACTCAAGTTGAAGCTTCCTGGACAAGCTTCTCCCCACCTACCACCATCTCCATCGTCTGTCAGCTGGAGAATAGTAAGTCTAGGCGATACGACCCCCTAGGGCGGCGCTTGTATGTCTTGTCAGTCGTTTACGACCCCAGTCGACCTTCTTCTACCCCCCCTTTTGTCCACGTCCTCTACTTCCTCTAACAGCAATAGCTGTCCTTTCTCTTTTGTCGAGCATAAATCTTACTTTTTTACTGATTCGGTCTATGATATGGTGACTTGACAAGTCAAATCCGCCTACTTGACATTTATGGCGGTTGTTGTTGTTTATGAATATTAATGGCAGACCATTTAATAGCTAGCTACCTCCATCAGTCTGTCTAATCACGGTTCATTTACCGAGAAAGGGGTCGAACATGATTTCATCCCCCGAATGCTATCAGAAAAGATTTTTCTTTGTCCGTATATTTAATAACTTGGATGTGTGCTACGTGTCCTGTTCCACTAGGTCTGTCATAAATTTTTCATCCATAGTCCAATTTAAATCTGTTACTATTTTACCCCAATATTTACAAGTTCAAACTTTTAAAATGAAAACTTAACTACCAGAAACTATCTGGACTCGAAACAACTAAAAAGAAGAGAAGAAAATTAATTAAAATGAAATTGAAATCTTGGAGAACTAATAAGAGTGTACCTGCAGGCTGTGGCAGGGGATTTGACGATTGAGTAATGGGGTTGGGGTGGTGGAGACAGGTGGGCTTCATCAGCTTTCGTGAAGTTCAAGCTTGGAATCAGGGTTCTATTTTAATAATTATCATCTATCTATCTACTTTTTTGGGGGGGCCAGAAAATCAAAAGATTATCGTTGTCGTGGGCTCATCGATAGCTATCGACGCAGATACATTGCACCTTCAAGGAAGCTTATCTTTGAGTTTGAAGAAAGGAACCCAAAAAAGGAAAAAAGCCAAAATTCTTAGCAGCCGAATGTGGCCAAGACGATTGATTAGTTGCTTTGTCTGTTTCTTTTCTTTTCTCTTTCCTAAACATAATCATTATACTGGTCGATTTCACTCTACTGTTTATGTGAGTGTGAGTTCTTATCTTAATTAAAAGATCAGCCGGGTTAGTGAGTTGAATCAAAAGAGTACTGGTTCTTCAAACTCAACTAGCTAGGAGGAAGGTACCCAACAATGAACTAGTTATATTACCTTCTGCGCGTGGACACACACATACACACACATATCTATATATATTGAGAGAGAGAAAAAGATGAGAGGGATGGATGGGGATGTGGACTCAGATGCTATATTATCTAGTTAGAGAGAGAGAGAGAGAGAGAAAGATGGAGGGGATGTGGATTCAGATGCTATATTATCTAGTGATGAGAGAGAGAAGAAATTTTTATTTTTGAGAGTCAAAGGTTAAAGGTGATAATAAGTCAGCTTTTAACATCTCGTTTTCTCTTCCTCTAATAAAATATTTTTATATAAAAATAGGTCAAGAGTTTTCCACAATATTAATATGGGAATCGGAGCAATGATACGGCAGGAGTGGGATAGTAATTCAATAAATGGTTTTAATTTTATGGTTAGGTGGACATCAAAATAGTTCCTTACTTATACATTGAAGTTTCAACCGAATGAAGTTTGTCAATTAAAGTTTGAGTAAACAAAACTAGAGACTGAAGGAGAATGTATGGACGTACATGGATGATTGAAAAAAAAATGCAAGGACGCATAAACATACTATGAAAGATATTTCAGTGAATTTAAACAAGAAATTTGACAAGTGTAAAACTAATCCAAACCTCGACTTGTCTATCCATTTGTCAGAATGGTAACAATTTTTACTTCATTTTTCTCACATGGCTTAGAATAGTGTATTGTTTTAATAAATTTATTAGAACTAGGTGGTGAAAACTAGAATTTCTCTTAATTTTCTAGTACCATATAAAACTGTTTTATGGCCTTGAATTTATTGTTACAATACTAAACAATATGGAAGATGATTGAAGTATATAATTTATGTCAACCATATAATTAAAGGTGGCAACTTGCAGCTGATTTTTACCCAAAAAAAAAAAGAAAAAGAAAAACCTATTACAACTGATACGGATTGAAGATCATAACATGTTATCATCAAATATCGGGATGGGAGTCTTGCATTCACCTTAACTGGATTGAGTAGCACCAAGAAAACTAGTGAAACACTGAAGGAAAAATTCATTTATCAAATAATGGAGACACAATTCATGGCCTGAGAAAGGAAAAGCATCAAAGAAACAATGTCTTGATTAAACTGAAAGTTCTGAAGAGGAAGTCAGGAAGATGAAGACATTTGGTTAGGTCTCTTTAAACCTTTTAATAGATTTGCATTGGTGTCTTCTTTTTACAAAAAAAAAAAAAAAAAAAAAATAATAATAATAATAGTTGTAGCTCTCACATAGGGTGAAATAATTAGGGATGGAATGGTCATTTTCATGACCCAATCTGAGATGGTTCAGAGGATGCAGTTGGACAGAAAACTTTTTTTCCTTTTAAATAATGAAATAGTCTAATTGTATTAGCTGGGATCAATTGAATGTATGATCGTGTAAATGGACAATTTTTGAATCTCTTACAGTTTGGAACAAAATTTACCATAAGATCGCTTGAACGTAAATGGTGCTGTCATAATCTACTTTATGTAAAATCTATGAACAAGCTACTGTTAAGCTTTAATCACCATGGAATCCCTTTAGCTAAGTAGGCTTGGGAAATCTGTTTGCTTTTACTAAAGAATGAAAAGCATATTAGTGCCTGCCATTAATGGCAGTCTCTTGCAGATGGCTTTTCGTGGGTGCACCCACAAACACAGTGATCTGACGGGGTCTTTACGTCTCCCTAATGTCCAGCACCACATCACCCTCAAACTCTTCAATTAAAATTGTCTCTTATCGAAGACGTATCTCTATCCTCTTCTCCGTAGCTATGATCTCATCGGTCATATTGACGGCAGTGTTGCATGTCCTCCTACGACTTTGGTTTCTGAAGTATTTACTACCCCCACTGCTAATTCCGAACATACTGACTGGATCCGCAAAGATCAGCTCATGTTGAGTTGGCTCATGGCATCACTATCAGCTCATGTCTTAACATATGAGGTTGGTGGAAACACTATAAAGGATGTGTGGCAGGCTCTCCAAACTATCTTTGGTACCTTATCTCACACTAGCATTTTTCAACTCCACATGCAATCATGAAATACTAACAAAGGTAACAAGTCCGTTTCCACCTATCTCTGCGAGGTAAAAAAAAAAAGAAATACATTTTTGATCAACTCACTACTGCTAATAAACCTATTGTTGTGGAAGAGTTTAACGCCATAGTTTTTCGAAACTTGGGGCTGACTTCAATGATGTTGTAGCTGCCCTTGCGACCAAGAATGAACCCATTGTATTTCATGATCTTCATCGTTTATTATTGAGTCATGACATACGACAAAAGACTGCGACTTCTATTGTTGAAACCAATATCACTCAATTTTGGCAATCAGGAATATCCCACAATACTGCCAACTTAGCTCCCTCTCCCGGCTTTCTGCCTACATCACCACATAGTGACGGTAAGAGCAGCTGTGGATCCTACAACAAATCCAAGCGAAAGAAACACTGCCAAATATCCAACAAGTCTAATCACACTGTTAGTAAATGCTTTTACTGGTATGTTGCCGCTAGAATCTGCGCCTGGGTCTTCTACTGACGGTCAAATCTGCAGACGATAAAATAAGACAAATTTAGGATTGGGCTTGTCGCCCCGTGACCACTCCGATACTTAAGTTAGGACTTTAGCCCACAGATAATCAGGGTTATGCCTGACCTTTTAGTATTAAGCGGGGTAGGAGGATTATCGTAAATACCGAACTGAGGCTGAGTTGGCTAAAGGCAGAGGCTGAGTCGACGTGTGTCAAAGAAAAGTGGGTCAAAGCTCTTCTAATATTGTGTAATTTAACTTCTAGCGGTTGAGGTATTTATATCAGCAGTTATTGCAGACATCATGTGGGGCTTTGGGGTATAATTTCGTCTATACCTTCTGAATATGGATAATGTCCCGCTTTTGTCTTTTTTCTTCTCTATTTTGCCCTTGTTGACGAGTCTTCTTTTGAGCTTAGTTGACTAGTCGTATGTCACTTTACACGTGTCATGCGTCCATTTGTGAGTTTATACCTACTCCTAACATGGTACATTCCTCCTTCAATAGTGCTATACATGTAAGACCCATATTCCATTAACCCGGTTTAACATGGGTTGACGTGTTGTGATAGATTTTCCTATTATAACCGAGACAAAAGAAACAGTCGAATGACAAATTAAATCACGCGTTCAAGGTACGAAACTGGCAACCTTAAACTTGCCCGGTCTGACTGGTTGAGGTTGTTCGGTCTTGTGTATTTTGCGACCAGACAAGCATAAAATCAACTCTGAATTAAGGAAAGTTTCCTATTTTGCTTAGGCTACTCTTCTAATTGGGAGAAGGCCCTATTAAGAGGTTTTCCCTCTATATAAGTGACGTTTCTTCACTTCCTCTCACTCTTTTGCTCAAACCACAAACCTAGAAACTGAAAGGAGATCTAAGAGAGCAAAGCTAAGGAGGAGAAGAAGGTTGTAGAGAAAGTATACTCGCCGTCGGTTTCAACCAACATTGATAGGAGTCCTTTAACACTGTAGAATGTTAGGGTTGTAGGTTAGGTTCAATGGCTAGGGATCAATACAATGAATGATCAAGTATTGATTCGAAACCCTAATTCTATAGTTTGGAAACTGTTGATCCAATCACTATGAAGAGGTAGGGGAAGAAGCAACCAACTAGTGTAATCTAACGTATATCTGACCATAGACCTACGTAGGAGAAACCCTAGAAGGAGTCGAAGGACCAACTCTGAGGAAATCACAGACAAAAGAACAACCTAGGGGTTGTCCGATTTGGTTGACCGGTGGCACCTAGGGTGAGACCGGTGACAGATCCAGACATTCTCAAGAAGTATCTCAGAGTTATTCGGTATGATATCCGGTCGGACAATACGCCACACCGAATATGCAACCAGACAATGTCAAGAGTGACCGTTTGCTAGTCCGGACAGTGAATCTGATGATGTAAACTTTGTCAGAATTGAACTTAAATCTATCCTATTGATTGTCTAGGATTCATAATCAACCAAAGCTGTTTCCAAGGTCTTGAGAAGAGTCAACATCACTCAATAGGTGAGGGACAAGACCCTAAACTAATTGGATAATAACAAACTACATTGCTTCTTGTTGATGTGTTGTGTTTGTGCATATAACATGTCATCCAATACCTGTTATTATTGTTTATGCATATTAATTATTCTTGTTATGATGTGGTTAAGGATATGCATGTATTTGTGTGTGGTTGATGTGTTTGAGTAGGGAGAGATTAGAGCCTCAAACAATTCATCATACTGACATCGTTGTATTGCTGTTACCTTAACGTGCTTAGTACGCTACAGGGTATCAGGGGGAGTGCTAGCGGTATTGGTTGCAGCCTTATCATTAGACTCTAGCTCTATCTCTGTTTCGTATTGAAGGGCGTTGGGGTAAGGTCTTGGATACAAATTGATGACATCTAGGATTGGTTAGTCACGCACCCAGTTTGTAAACCCTTGCCAATAGGGCATACGTACTGGTATAGGGTAGGGTATTGGGGGCGGGGGGTGTTGATGGTTTAGTTGTAGTCTGCCATTGGGTTCTAGTTCTATCTCTATCTTGTAGTGAGTGTTGTGGGATGACAACGATTTTGGTTAGAGCTTGACCGTTGGATGTATTCGCACTTTCGTGTATGGAGGTGTGATTGTAGCTTATCTTTACCATAGCATATTGCAAAGTTAACTAGACCCAAATGATTGAATGCTACATTATGCATATTGATTGCTGCATGTTTTGTTTCTCGCCGAGTTAAGTTGTGAGCTCACCCTACAATATCGTTTTCTTTTTAGTTTTTGATGATACAAGTTATAATGTAGACGATTACGTCAATGCACCTTTTGTTGAAAGAATAGCAGATATGGATGTGCAGACAATGGAGAACGAGTATGACTCGTCATGCGAGTATCTCTATTGTATTTACATTTAGGTTTATCTTCATATCTGGATCATGAACTAAGATATTTACTTACGTTTTGGTCATTGAGATAATGTGTTTAAGTATTATTTATCACTTAGACACTTAGTTTATTATTTAATAAAGACTTCGGCTGATTATTTATATATCCTGATGGCGGTTAAATGTATTGTTTGATGGTTAACACGGTTCTGTAGTGATCTTGACTTAAGCCGTTAATTCATTGATGATTCATTCACATTTTTAGTTCTACCAGAATTGAGATGTGGCAATACAGTCTGCGGCACATATGACTGGGATTTTGCTGACTCCCTCATCGGTCATGTCTGCCTAGCATCCAGATATGGCTGCAACGCATCATGTCACGCTGGACTTATCTAATCTTTGGCATGCTGTTAATTGGGTAGAATGGTAATGACATTCTTCGAGTGGGTAATGCTATTGGTCTTCCCATTAAACATATTGGCACTATAACTTTTGCATCGAATTTTACTGAGCCTTTTCAATTCACTAAATTGTTGCATGCCCCTAACATTACAAAGAATCTTCTTTCTATCCATCATTTTACTAAAGACAATGATTGTTTCTTTGAATTTTAGCATTTTCATTTTGTTGTGAAGGCCCGTGTCACAAAGATGCCGCTGCTCTTAGCATTGTATCGGTTGACCAATTCTTGCCATTAAATAAAGTATTACCGAAGTCTGTTAGTATTGAAAAATTTGTTACTGTTGATGATTTGCATGCTAAGTTGGGAAATTCTCATAATCTTTTAGTTCGATCTTTAATTTACTCTCAACAACTTCCTTGTTCTACCACTACCCCTTCTCCACGTTCATCTTGTTTTCTTGGAAAAGGTCATAAAACATCTCTCCCAATCACTGGGTCGATTAGTGATGGTTTATTGGACTTAATATTCAGTGATTTACGCCCCCTTGCTTTCTACCACTAAATATAAGTACTTTTTCATATTTATTGATGATTTCTCTGAACTCACCTGGTTTTATCCCATTTTGAATCGATCCAATATTTATAAAACTTTTCTCAACTACAAAGCATTAGTTAGAAAGCAATTCTCCAAACCTATCAAGGCTCTTCAATCCGATTAGAGAGGAGAATACCAAAAACCGAATCAATATTTCACTCAATGTGGTATTTCCATCGTGTTGTCTGTCCCCACATTCATGAGCACGCTGTTGCCAAGAAACCAAAACTCTACACATTATCAATAACGGTCTCACCAGTCTAGCCCATGATTCTTTTCCTCTAAAATTCCAGCATTACGTTTTTGAAAGCACAATCTTTCTTATCAATAGACTGCTAGCCCCATGCAACTCTAAAAAATATCACTCCATTAGAGGCTCTATTCCACAAGAAACCTGATTACACCTTCCTTTGGGTATTTGGCTGTGCCACATATCCACTGCCTAGGCCATACAACAAGCATAAGTTTTCTTTCCGCTCCGCCAGATGTATTTTCCTAGGCTACACTCCCCGATATCATGGGTACCATTGCTTAGATCCTACAGCTGGTTGGTTATATGGTAGGACATGTCCAGTTTCTTGAGAACCTCCCTTATGGCACCATGTCCACGGCACCATCTGCCCCTCCAAGCGAGCATTCTCCTTGGTTAACGATCACAATGCCTCAACAAAGAATCTTGGTGCAGCAGACACTCTTCAAGGTATGTCCTTCTCCCCCTCACACTCATCACATCATTCCCCTGTCCCTTCATCGTCCATTGCAGCACCCAATCCTTTAATTTCCCCGACCCTCTTCTTTGGATGTTGTTTCCCCATAGGATAATGTCAAGTTTTCAACTCAAAAGTTCGAATTAGTAAGTAGAAGGACTCTCCATATATAAGACCATAAGATTCTAATCTCATTAGCAATGTGAGACTATTCCCAATAGATGAGTCTCATGCCATACAATTGTCATATTCAATGGACAATAATTCATCATGTGTTGATTCACTCGAACATGTGCTGGATGCAGAGCTCACTTGAACACATGCCTTGCAGCTATGGCAACACCCACGCCCCTCTACAAGGTATCATTTACCTTCGGCATTGCTCACCCACTGTTCCTTAGAATTGGAGCCAGCCTGCTACAGCGAAGCAGATAAACAACCCCCCTACTGGAGAACAACAATGTATGATGAATTCAATGCACTGTTACAAAATCACACATAGTCTTTGGTTCCGCCTTCCTCATCACAAAACGTTGTTGGGTTGAAATGGGTTTTTCTCATCAAGCGCAAGGCGGATGGGTCCATGAAGAGGTATAGGACTCGTCTCATAGTTAAGGGCTACAATCAAGAAGAAGGCATCGACTATAATGTAACTTTCAGCCCAGTTTTGAAGCCAACAACGGTGCGCATGGTACCATCAACTAACAATGGTGCTCACGGTTCTATCAATTGCTACTATTCAGGGTTACAGACTAGGTAATTAGTAGATGTGAGTAACGCCTTTTTGCATGAAAATCTCACAAAAAGACGTGAAAATGACTCAGCCTATGGGGTTCAAAGATCAAGACCGACCACACTTTGTCTATAGATTGCATAAATCATTGTACGGTTTCAAACAAGCCTGAGAGGCTTGGTTTCAGCTATTCAACTCCTATCTCGCCAAACTGCAAAAGACTCAAAAACAAATACCTCCCTCTTCATTAATAAATCAGGTTCCCATTGCTTATGGGTATAGTCTATGTAGATGACGTCATCATGTATCAAGGCTGAGTCATTTCAAAGAGTTATATGACATCATCATGTACCAAGTCTCTAAGATATTTCTATTAGGATAACATAATATCATTAAAACGTGCAAGAACTTATACATGGAGGAAGTAATGTAATGACCCAAATTGCGAATTAGGAATTCGTGCCAAGGAGAGAGAAAGAGGCGATGGCAGAGGAAACTGCACAATGGGAGCATGTACTTTATTTCCCTTTCTTATATAAGGTATGACAAATTGAAAACAACCTTTTTGTGAAATGGTGATTCCTTTTTTGTCCTTAATTTTTGAAGAAATGCAACCGAATAATATTTTTTTGAGGGAAATTTATCGTCCTTCAACTCCCAATAATTTAATATATTATCCAAAAAAATTTTTTAGGGGAAAAAGTTTATCTCCAACTGTGTTTCTTTATGCCCTTTCACATATCTTGTAAAATGATGCCCTCCTTATTGGATTCTTGGAGCTCTCTCCCTGTTGGTTGGGATGTGGATATAGGTTACACAAAGTCGGATGGAGATTGTCTCCTATTGTCCAGTTATCCAGTCGTCCATCAAATGGGTTAGACTGCATTGGCATGTGTGTTGATCATCCCAGTATATTTGATGAACGACTAAAGTAACTGGATGAGAGGAGACAATGGACCCAGTCCCACAAAATCCATAATGTTTTCCCTCATTTTTCCTTGCAGCATATAAATTCTTTTTTTTTTGTAAATATGAATCATGCTTACTTTCTAAAACAATCAGTGGCCTTTAACTTGTTGTACATCTTTAATGACCTCAGATGACTTTTACTTGCATTAGTCTGAAAAAGTATTAAGTTATAGATCGCTGTAGTTACTACAAGGAATAGAAAGGATTCACATCTTCTCCACTAAGAGAATCTGGAGGGGAGATAGCGGACCTATTGGATGGACGACATTTAGGGATCGGGTGAATCCGAGCTCTCCATCCTAGCCAACACTCCCCTGTAGGCTCAACTTGTCATTTCAGATTCATCCGAGGGCCCGTTGTCGCCCATTCAATAGGGGCGCCACCTTTCCTTCGGATTCTCTTGGAGAAGTGGATTTGAATCCGAATAGAAAGGGGCTGAAGCCGTGAGTTCGTTGGCTCCAAGATTTTAAAACCCAGAAATAGGTACAGAATTAGTCTCCACCGATTTCGATCTGAAACAAGGGTATAAGATGGACTCAATAAGTCCCGATCCCATTTTAAACCCTAAATCCTGATTGGCTCCCTTAGCTTTTTCTTTACTAATCCTGTTGGGGAAAATAATGGTTCCTAATTAATCCAACCGTAGAAAGGGGATTTCAGAAGATGACCACGTGGCGTCTATCTATGGCATTGGAAAGTGGGCATTAAGGTAAATTTTGAAGGAAGCTCGTGTTCGACCCCCCCTAGTCTGACTCTAACAAGATGTGACAAGTAGACAAGGGTGGTTGGGCCATTAATGGATTGTCTTTAATGACCATAAATGCTGACAACAAACATTAATGCAAGGTATACTGACTTGACCCGCCGATTCACAGGATCTCGGTCCAAATCGGTGAATCGTCAGAATATTACTTGGTAAAAGCACTATGATAGAGACAGTGTTTGGGGGTTATGGGGAACATAACCCAAAAGGGGGGGTCGAAAACCATCCAAGGGGGTTGAAAGGTGGCTGACGTGACGTTATAGCACGAACTAGGGGGTCGTAGGCCTATTAACCTACTATATCCTAAATAGTTAAATATCTAATAGAGACAGCCATGAGAAAGCGGGCCAAAAGAAGGAAGGTGCACATGTTTGTGAATCTATAAATATGTAATGCACAAGCTTGTAATGGATATACAATCGATATACAAAGAAAAGCTATTGCTCTCCCTCTGGTTATCTCTCCCACTTTCTTAGCTGTCTTTACATAAGTTATTTCCACCACATCCGAGTTCATGGTAAAGTAGGGAAGGTTTTTGAACATTCGCACCTCAGGGAACCTCTTGTTCGAAAAGGAACTCTGGTGTTTCACTGTGAGTTCCATATTGTCTGTCTTGGTCAAATCCCTTACGGATTCCATCGACAACAGTTTGGCGCCCACCGTGGGGCCCTGACGTTTTCTGTTTGTTCAAGCCTTTTCTCTTAGATTTTCCCAAGCCTTTTTCCTTTTTCGGGTTATTCCCATTCCCTTTCTATCTACTTTGAACCAGTGCTCCAGATATTGACATAGCATCAGCGGGAAGGGCTGAAAGTTCTTACAACTTACGAGAAACTCAAGCCAGAAGGATTGAAGCAAATATGGCTAAAGAGCGGGATGAAGCCCAGAGAGGGCCAGATCCCCAAAAGGTATTTCCAGAAGGACCAGCCAATGAAGGAGCGGGCAGTTCTAACCCAGATCTAGCCCAGTATGTCTCCAGGGAGCAGTTTGATAGACTGGCCCAGCAGTTGGCGGCTCTGACAGAACTGCTACAACAATGGCCAACAGGAGTACCAATGGCTTCTGTGCCCCCAATAGACGTACTTGAAGTCCCGCAAAGATCACAACAATCTAGACGCTCTGTGTCACGCGCCAGCCTAAGGAGGGAAAGCCCATCAGTGGATTCGTATAACCGACAGGGTCGAAGCAGTCAGTGGGGGGACCCGCGACCTCAATCTGTCCCAGGAGTCGATCCCACTGAAGTGGTGGAAAGTAGTCAAGAGTCTTTGGGCGTTTCTTGCTAATCGAAGACCTCTCGGAGGACCAGATCGCGGCAAGAAGCCAGATGGGCCAGAGCTAGAGTATACACTGAAGCGGAGGTGGCGTGAGAGGCCCAAAGAAGGGTTGACGAGGCTAGACGTGCCAGAGAAGATGCTCAGGCCAGAGTCGATGCTGCTCGACAGGCCTGTGAAAATGTTCAAGCAAGAAACCAAGAAGCCAGGAGACTCAAGAAGACACCCAAGCCAGGGTTGAAGAGGCCAGACGGATCCGAGAAGAGGTCCAGGCACGAGTGGATGCAGCGCGAGGAGAAATGATGGCGGTTGCGCCCTCTGTTGCGGTGCTGTCAACTGCTGCACCAGTGGTGACAATACCAACAGTAGATAGCTCCCACGCAGGGAACGAGAACACTGAGAGATTAGAATGTCTCGTCAGAGAACTGATAGATCGAGTAAAGCAGGTGGAGAGAGGGGTCGATTCAGCAGCTTTACAGGAGTATGTCACAGAGATAGCATTGACGGATGAAGTCATGAATCACCCTTTACCTTTTGGTTTTACCATTCCAAATGTAGCATGGTATGATGGCAAGACGGATCCGGAGAAGCATTTGGACAACTTCAAGGTGGGGATGGTCATTTATGGCCACCACGATGCCCTACGCTGTAGAGCCTTCCCATCCACATTGCGGGAAGTAGGAAGAACGTGGTTCAACAATCTTCCCCCACGATCAGTAGGTACATTCAAAAAACTTAGCAGTTTGTTCCTCTCCCACTTTTAGGGGAGTCGGGTACAGAAGAAAAATCTGTCCCATCTGATGGCAGTCAAACAAGGTGAAAAAGAGCCGCTGCGGCAGTTCGTCACTCGCTTCCTAGGAGTGGCAGGAGAAATCAAGGACTTATAACCGGATGTGGTTGTGTCGACCCTATCGAAGGCGTGTAGAGATCCCCAGTTAGTGTTCTCCCTCAACAAGAAGCGCCCACGAACCCATGCAAAAATTTTCAGTCATTGTGATCGATATGCATCCGGGGTGGAGGCAGTGGCGGAGTTATCCGGGCCGGCAAGCATAAATTCTACAGTGGCGGAGAAGAAGAAAGGAGAACCTTCGGAGAAATCTCCGAAAGTAGGAGAGTCCAGCAAGAAGACCAAAGTGGTGAAAGAATTATATCCCATTCGACCCGTACCAGAGTACACACCTCTCAATAGAACCATGACGAAGATATTGAATATCAAAAGGGGCGATGCACTCTTGGTCCCACCACCGCCGATGATTGCTCGACCGGAGGAGCGCAACCGACGGCTGTATTGTGCATATCATCGAGACCATGGCCATGATACCAATTTCTGTCGGCACTTGAAGGGTCTGGTGGAGGATCTAATCCAACATGAAAGATGGACATAATTCGTAGGGCCAAGGGTAAACCTCCCCTTGCCAAATCCTGCTGTGATATTGTCACATCCCAATTCTGTACTATTCAGAACGGTGTGATGAACCGCTAATAAACCAACGGTTCAACCAGGATCTCTAATAGGCTGTGTTTTTTAACTTAAACCATACACATCCACAACCATAATCAGAAGAAATACACAATAGCGGAAGTCTTAATATTAAATGAACTGAGAATTTAACTGTGATAATCATAAATAAAATATCCAATTATGTTGTATCAACCGAGATATAAATAAATAAAATATCAAATTATATTTCCTTAATAGTTCAAATAAAAATCTAATCGAAAACGCATGAGTTGCACTCGCATGATGAGTCATGCGTCTCCACTATATCTTCAGCATCCATTGCAGCAATGTGCCCGTATGCAGGAGCATTCATATAATCTTCCACAGTAGTACCTGCATCATCAACTAAAAATATTCGAATTCGAAAAGGGTGAGCACACATCATGGCTCAGTGAGCAAATAAAACAATGCAACAAACATATGCATGCATTCAATTCATATCTGTAGTCTGATATATAAATTTGCAATGTGCTATAGAAAGGTTCGGTGGCCGCCTCACCTCTATACACGAGTGTGTGAATCTGCCCAATGAATATCATTATTGCCGTCCCACATGTACCCACCATTGAATAGAGATAGAGCTAAAGTTCTTAGGACCGCACTGCATCACACTTCCCCTGATGCTTTACCCATACCAACACGTAAGCCCCTGTTGGCGAGGGCTTGCAAACTGGACTCGCAACTAACTAATCCTAATGTCAAACAGTGTATCCAAGGCCTCACCCCAGCATCCCTCAATACGTCCATAGAGATAGAGCTAAGGCCCCCCGGCAGAGTCGAAGACTACATGGTCCGAGACCACCTCCACTGATGTCCTATGACGTAATAGTTCTGCTAAGGTAATGGCTATACGACGATGTCAGTGGACAAGACTTGAGTAGAGATAGAGCTAAAGTCTGGTGACCAGGACACACCACAATATCACGTCCTCACCCTGATGCTCCACTCGCATCAAACACACTAACCACACACATACATTCACATGCCTATTCCTAGCATCATCATCATCATCATGTTATAAATAAATGAAATTAAATATGCATGAACATTAATAGCAGGAATATTGGATGATATGTTGAATGCACATTACAAGCATACACGCATAGAATCAGTCATGACATTGGACTCAAGAAATAAAAACAGTTTATTATTAGCCAATTAGTTTAGGTCTTGTTCCTTCACCTTTACTTGAGTGTAAATCATCTTTCAAGCTTTAAGAATCACTTTTATATCAATTTGAAAAACCTAACAAATCGATAGATTTTAATTAGAATTCATTCCGACAGTTTTAAGCTTGCTGTAAAGCTAGGGTCACAGGATGGGTCGCAGGTTTCTGTGACCCCAGGGTATAGGGTCGATCCTAGGGTCGGTTGTCCTATCGACCCTAGGTGCGACCGCAGCTTCCCTGGACTTCCCGAGAGCTTGGGGTCGATCCTGTGGCCTGGTAGGGTGGGTTCCCAATCGACCCTACGTGCGACCACACGTGGTTTAAGTCGACCTTTCATTCTATAGTCTTTTCTTTCACGTTTGGGTCCTTTAGCTTATTTCCATAGTCCATTCTATGCTTGTTCTATGGCTTAAAACTCCAGGTTAAACACTTACTGTCACACCCCAATTCTGATCCAACCAGAACGGTGTGAGTGAACCGTTATTGAACCAACGGTTCACACCAGGATCTCGAATAGGCCGTGTCCACCCATACAAACCATTACACATAACCACAATCAGAATATAAATATACAGCGAAAGACTTTAAATAGAATGAACTGAGTATCTATTGATAATTTAAATAAATATCCAATTATCCAAATTCAAACATAAAATATAATATCTTTTACATCTCTTAATATCAAACAAAAATAACTGAAACAACTAAATAAAAATCCCATCAAAGGTACACGCAGAAAGGGCACTCGCATGAAGCGTCATGCTCGTCCTCTCCTGCCTGCACACCCAAAGCAGCAACGTCACCATACGCCGGAGCGCTCACATAGTCGTCAACAGTGTAACCTGCATCAACATCTAAAACAATGTGTACACAAAGGGTGAGCTCACAACTTAGCTCAGCAAGACAATCAGACAATTTCACAATATTATGCATGAGTAACAATCATTTTATGCTGTGGTCTGGTTTTAAGTTTGCAATGTGCTATAGAAATGTTTGGTGGCCCCCGCACCTCTATACAGGAGTGTGTGGCACCTCATGGATCACACCCCCATTGGCCCACATGTACCTATCATGGAATAGAGATAGAGCTAAGATACCCCCGTACCTCCCCTGATGCTCTACCCATACCAGTACCTAAGCCCCTACTGGCCAGGGTTCACAAACTGGGCTCGCAACTAACCAATCCTATATGTCATCAATGTATGCTCTATCCCAGCACAGCCGTCTACGGCATAGAGATAGAGCTAAGGCATTCCCACACCTCCCCTGATGCCCTATCCGCAACTAACTCACTAGGATAGAAACATAACGCAGGTAGACCCTATCCCAACATAACTCCCTACGGCATAGAGATAGAGCTAAAGCATCGTGGACAAGCCAGCGTCGACTCAGAATCCACAGTACCACATAACAATGGCCGGGACAACATCAATATCGGAGACCACCGTACCACGACCTTCCCCTGATACACCACCCGTACCAAGCATGTTAAGACAGAATACTACAAAAGGTGCTAGTGTGAAGAGCGATCCCAGGCCCATGCCCCACTCTACACACCAACGAAAACAATCACATGCCTAACAATCACATCCTATCAATGCATGAACAGTAATAATAACTGAAAGTAAAGGATGGCATGTGAATATACACAAACATCACATCATAGATATTCAATGATTAACAACGATTTACTGTCCATTAATTATTAGGTTTAGGTCAGATTCCCTTACCTGACGCTCGTTCGATCACTTGCTCCACGTCGCAAGATCCAAACGATATGTCACAAAGTCCTACAATATCATTAGGGTTTCATTAAAATAACATTCTTAGAGTCTCATGTTGATCGGAAACCAACAGGGTTACAAAATACCCTCACAGAGCTGACTGGTGGCATGTACCGGTCGCAGCTCTGTGGGAAAGACTGGCGACCGGTATGGTCAGCTGGTCCCCACAGATAACCTCCCGAGAGGTAGCGGTCGCAACATACCGGTCGCACTATGTGCAACCGGTATAGTCGACCGGTATGTCTCCGGAAGACCATACATGGGTTTTTCGACTGCCGTTAATCATCCTCCATGGATTTTCAGGGTTTCTCCTATCCATTCTAAGTCTAGGCTTTGAGTTAGAGTTATCCCCAACTCATTCAAGTCTCGTTTCGATGAATATCATCTCGAAACTCGAATCTAGGGTTTGACGGCAACTTAGGGTTTATTGGCCAATTTAGGGTTTTAGATCAATACCTACTTTGCATGGTATTGATCCACCCACACAACTAACATAAGATAAGAAGATGGATTCAAGCACTTACCGTTGACAGGCGTAGCGTGAGCTTCGTCGAACGGTAATGGCGGCTCCTTCTCCTTTTCCACCTCTTTCTCTTCTCTAGGGTTTGTGAGAGACAATGGAAAGGATTTGAGGAGGTTTAAGGGTGTATTTATACGCTAGAAATAGGGTTTAGTAACCCTACTAGGATTAGGAAACTTCTAGGATTCGAAATCAGGAAAGCGGGACCCACAGAGACCAATTTCTAGATTCCCGCACATAGCTGCGCAGGCCATACCGGTCGACCGGTACCATCGACCGGTATACCTAAAATCAAGTATAATTGGTCGACTTCGGTTCGATTTTGTACCTGTTTGTTATTCGCTTGCCCCGTCTGGCCCGGTGATGATCGGAAGACCTGTCATGACACAAAACCAAGGTTTAGACCGGGTTTTCAGAGTGCGGGTTTTCAGAGTGCGGGTCTTACACTTACTTTGTTTACCATGATTCCCTCCATGGATTCCATTGAAATCTTCCCATGGATGGATGATTTGGGTTTCTCCTAGATCATACCCTCTTTATATACTATTCTAGGGTCTTACATAATTTATGGAGAATGTAATCATATCTTAAGCTTGCTGAGATTCAGAAATTTCTCTGAATTTCTTCTCCTTAGTCTTCTTCTCCAACTCTCATTCTCTTCTCCTTTTCTTCTCTTTCTCTCACTTTCAATTAGGGTTTCAAAAGGAGTGAAAGAGGCTAAGGGACGTCCTATTTATAGAGGAAAATCTTCCAAAATAAGTCTCATTGAGATTAGGAAAGAATCCCCTTGAAATTAGGAAAGTTTCCTATTTACGGTTTCTGTCGGTGATCCTAGGGTCGATGTTAGGGTCACAGTTCCCGTCGACCCTAGGATTTAAATCATTCGACCCTAGAACTAAAATTCATGGGTCTGAATTTTGATGAGGTGGGGTCGACCGTACCTGTTTAGGTATGCGACCCTACCCTCTATTTTACTATTTTTGGATCAATTTCATATCTGGTCTTGCGATTTTCTTCACGCACTTGGTTCACTTGGCTCGACCATGATAGATAGACCTGGTACAAGGTGGTAAGACCAGTTAGTTCAATACGGGTCTTATAGATACTTCCTCCACCTCCCCCAGTAAGAGCACCAGAAGAAAGAAGAGAAAGGGTCGAACACAGGGCCCTACCACCCCCAAGGTCACCTCCAAGAGGATTGATGGGCCAGATTGATTTACGTCGAGATGGGGTACCAGAAGAGATGAAAGAACCCCCTGCTCTGGGGGTTCAAACCGTTCGTGAGAAAAGTCCACAACGGAAGTTTTTGGGGAAGGCAGGCCCCGAACAAGACTTGGGACTGAGTGATGATGAATATGTCATACTCACTCAGCTCGAATGCATGAAAGTGACTGTCTGGCCGGAGCACATGAGGAGGGAGGTACTCCCGATTGTCATCGAACCAGTGGAGGAAGGAGTGTCTAGAGGAAAGCAAGTTCGACGGGAAGACGAGAACCTGGGGGAGTCATCTTCTAAAAAAGTCAGGTATGACGGCTACATTTACTTTGGAGACGATGATTTGAATGATGTTGTCACTCCCCATGAGGATCCTTTCGTTATCAAGATGGCCATTGGAGAAGAGTGGGAAGTGAGCCGCATCCTGGTGGACACCGGAAGTGCTTGTGAAATCCTATATTACGACACTTACTGGAGGTTGGGCTATAAAGATGAGCAGCTGTGGCCCATTCGATACTCCCTTCTAGGGTTCAATGGTGAAGGAGTGCAGGTGAAAGGAGCCATCTAGATTGATACTCGCCTGGGAACTTACCAAGCACGAGTAAGCATCAACATGAAGTACATGGTGGTCGATACTCGATCGAGCCATAACGGCATTCTTGGGAGAACAGGCCTGAACAAATTACGGGCTTGTCTATCTACTTATTACTTGCTGATGAAGTTCCCAACCTAGTGGGGGGTAAGATATTGCAAGGCGGACCAATCGGTCTCAAAAAGATGTCATGCTGCTGTGAGGACAATGGGAAATCGACGTGATCCTCCTCGGGATGGAAATGTGTATCCTGTATCGATGAAGATCGATTTGTTCTGTTGGAGTCGCCACCTAGATTAAGGTCTAGGACCTCTAAAAATGTAGTCTCACCCTAAGGTAAGACTTCTATTGACTCGTGACCCAATGTATCGGTTCTTTGGTCTGCAAGAGATCGGGTAAGTATTCAGGGTACGGTTATGGGAATGTGTTAGGCACCCAAACCGCCCGATCAATATCGGCCTCCTAAACTTTCCTTAAATTCTAATTTTGATTGTGCTTGGTCAATTGGATGACTAGGGTTCAATGGGGGGACGTCCTAAACCAAGTTGCTAAGTTATTCTAACCTAGGGTTCAGCCAATCATGTTTTAAAGTAAATAAACAAGCAAATGTAATGTACAATATTATACGGTGAACCGGACCAAAGATGGTTCGGTCTTGGACTGAATCTGAGATGTGTAAGACATCTCAAACTGCCTACGTATTCCAATCCTGGAAATCAAGTCCAAAAACGTAGTTCGAATTGGGTTTTGTGATTAAAGATTATGAAAGTGATTTATGCATGTGCTTCAATTAGATTTTTTTTGTTCAAGTTGAAGTTTATGCTGAATGTATGGTTGATGGGTGGCTTTGTACCGTATTTGGGATTCCCAAATTGCCTACGTATTCTAGGGTTTGCCCTAGAAATCAGGTACGACGTAGTTCGAAAATTTGTGAGAGTCGGATTTGGAATGTGTACCAAATCCTTCCAATTTTTGTCAATAGGATCTAAGGATGAGACCTAAATTCCTACCATTTTTATTTGGGATGTGTACCAAATTCTTTCTATTTTTGTTAATAGGATCTAGGGATGAGACCTAAATTCCTACCATTTTTAATTGGGATGTGTACCAAATTATTTCTAATTATGTCAATAGGATCTAGGGATGAGACCTAAATTCCTACCATTTTTATTTGGGATGTGTACCAAATTCTTTCCATTTTTGTGAATAGGATCTAGGGATGAGACCTAAATTCCTACTATTTTTATTGTTTCCATTTTTAGGTTTTTAGGGTTTCCTATCCCTTTTCATTGTGATTTTCATTTTTTAGGGTTTTCTACCCTAATTGCTATTTTTCCATTTTTAGGGTTTTTTTACCCTAATTGTTCAATTATTTCCATTTTAGGGTGTATCTTGCCTTAGTTGTTGTACAATGTAAACAATCTAACATAGCAATGTGAGCTTAAATATAGCAGTGTAAGCATCCAAATATAGCATGTTGGAAATATATTCAAATTTAGCAACAAATCAATCAAAGATGGCAAGTGAGCATGTGAATCAATACAAACATGATAAGTGTGCATCCAAACATGGCAGTAATCATCCAATATAGCATGTGAGGAAGTGTAGCAGACAAATATGGCAATAAGCATGTGTAGCATTCCAATCATGGCAATGTGATTATTCCAATTATGGCAGTGTGATCATTCCAATTATGGCAGTGTGACCATTCCAATTATGGCAGTGTGACCATTCCAATTATAGTAGTGTATGCATACGAGCATCCGAACATAGCATGTGAACAAATATAACATCAAAAATGGAATGTGAGAAAGAACCAAAGCATATGAGAATCAATCAAAACATGATGGAACACGTAGCAAGATGACAGCTTTGTCAGGCTGGACCAAAATGGGCACATAAGGCACTGTACTTACTCAAAAAATTTTTAAAAGATATCCCTGGAAAGAAGACTCAGAGGCCAACATTTTGTCTCAAGGAAGATAATCCTAAAAGATACCATAGGCAGGTCGAAAACATTCCCCAAGTACAGGCAAATACACTAGTCAAGTCTGTTCCAGATTTTTGACCAGTTGCACCATAAATTCCAAATAAAATTCTATTCTTAATGAAAATTAAATACAGACATATATCTATGTAGATAACTGTCTGATCTAAAATTTCATTAAGAAAAACAAGTTAAAACAGTATATTTTTTTTGGAAAAAATGACTCTTTTCAATCATGCAAATCAGCACATCATGACAGATCTGAAATCAAAGCACTATGCACTTAAAAATTGATATCAATTCAAGGAAAAATGAAAAAAATATGAAACCAGTGCCATTTTTTAGAAGACTTTCATGTCTAAAAAGTTCATGTTAAGTGGATTTTCTGATTATGGCCATAAGGCCTTTGTCTAGAGACTTTTCGATGGAGGATTGCATTACATCCGAGAAAAATAGCAATGTCAAAGACAAATTGTTTGATATATTTTCCCAATTCCAAATGGAACGAAATTTGTAGGGTAGTCTTCTATCATATCAGAGAGACTCCCATAAAATTTTGGGCTTCAAAATCTTAGAAAAAATACATATGATGTATGTCCTAAGTTTGAACCCTAAATCTGGAATTTTCAGATCAGAAAATCACTTTATGAAATTTACAAAAAACATCAAACATCATTGTATATCAATAAAAAAATTCATCATTGAATAGCTTAGACAAATTATCATTCATGAAAAATGTTAGACATAGGCATCCTAACATTAACAAGCATGTAATAGAGCATTCATGATTGAGATTTCATGAAAATTAGCCTTTTTCAAGCAAAATTGGCATTCGGGCATTATAACGACCTCTAAATTTGTTTAGAGTACTAACCTTGGGCTCAAATCGAGCGAAACCGTTGATGAAGGGTGATTGGGGGTTGTATCAATCCCCTTTGAATGTGAATCCTCCTTTTCCTCTCTTCTGCTTCTTTCTCTCTTCTCTTTCTCTCTTTTCTTCTTCTCTTTTCTTTCTTTTCTCTTTTCTCTCTCTTTCTTTCTTCCTCTCTCACGTTTTCTCTCTCTCACTCACGTTTCTCTCTCTCACCCACGTTTCCCTCTCTCTCTGCTCTAGAAAAAAGGATCCTCCTCTTGCCTATTTGTAATTTTTCACTCATTTTCTAGAAGATCCTTTTTTCTAAAATTTTTTTTTTCCTTTTTCTTTCCTTCCTTTTTTTCTTTCTTTCTTTCTCCTCTCTCTCTTTCACGTTTTCTTTCTAGAAAACGTGAAGGGGAATCTTTTCCCCCTTTTTTCTTTTCTTTTTTTTTCTTTTATTCCTCTCTCTTTCCTTTTTTCTTCTCAAGATCTTTTGGATTATCTCAAAACCCTAAATCCCCTTCTCTTTCACGTTTTCTCTCTCCCTTCTTTCCTTTTTCTTCTCAAAATCTTTTTGGATTATCTCAAAACCCTAAATCCCCTTCTCTTCCACGTTTTTTCTCTCCCCTCTTTCCATTTTTTTCTCAAAAATCTTTTGGATTATCTCAAAACCCTAAATCCCCTTCTCTTTCACGTTTTCTCTCTCCCCTCTTTCCTTTTTCTTCTCAAAATCTTTTTGGATTATCTCAAAACCCTAAATCCCCTTCTCTTCCACGTTTTTTCTCTCCCCCTCTTTCCATTTTTTTCTCAAAAATCTTTTGGATTATCTCCAAAACCAAAATCCCCCTTCACTTTCACGTTTCTCTCTCCCCTCTTTCCTTTTTCTTCTCAAAATCTTTTGGATTATCATTTACATATAATAATATATATTATATACATATATACACATATATTTAATAACATACATATATATATATATATATATATATATATATATATATATATATATATATATATATATATATATATATATATATATATATATATATATATATATATATATATAGTATAGTAATATATATATATAGTATATAATATATATAATATATATAAATACTATGCACATGAATGAACCGGTTCGAAACGGGTTGAGACCCGACTTAGGTTGACCGAGTTAAACCGATATGGGTTGAGCTAGGTTGGATCAAAACCGGCTTGAACTGAGTTGACTGGATTAATTGGAATTAACTGGGTTTTCTCTCCTTGTCATTTCATGGGACATTTCCGCTGCCATCCCGCATGGAATTTTCCGATGGCCTCTATTTCAAATTTTTTGCGTTCATTTTGTAGAACATTAAAAATGAGGAATATAGGAACTGGAATCACCTGAATCCGATGTAGAACGGAAAAGATATGCAGCTTTGAAGTTCTGACAATAATTTTACATGCAAGCTTGCATGGGACCCACTGGTGACTTCTACCCGGGATTTTTTACGTCCACTTTGTAGAACATCATGAATGAAGAATAATGGTCTTGGAATCATCTGAATCCGATGTCGGATGATTAAGATATGATGATTTGAAATTCAAACAATCCAACTTAGGATAATTTGCATGAAGGCCCCTAGGATTATTTATAATAATTTCATAAACCTCCCTCATATGTATCATCTGACTAAAATGGTCATATCTTCCTCATTTGATATCGAAATTGAGCAATTCTGGTCTCGTTTCGAAGATAATTCTATGACCTTCGCATCCATGCAAAATTATAACCCATGACCTTGCTGTGGATCCATTGAAAACTTCCTCAAATTCATAGATCCATTGAAAACTTCCTCAAGTTCACAGTCAAGAATCCAAACTTTCGATCACCTTTCTTTCTTTTGTTGTCCACACACCAGCAGGACTTTGTTTAGCTGGGATGGCAAAAATGGGGTGCTTACAGCTGCGTCCTTGGCGGCCCTGGATGAAGATCAACCTGTACAAGTAATACAACTGGACGAGTACCATGGCGACTTCCCTACGGAGCGAACTACCCCAGTTGAAAATCTTATTGCAGTGCCCTTCAATGAGGACCATCCAAAAAAAAAGTTTTTGGTGGGATCAGCCATCCCAGAGGAGCAAAGGCAGGAACTCATCAAATTTCTAAAAGCAAACTCAGATGTCTTTGCTTGGACACCAGAGGACATGCCGGGGATCCCGCGGTCAACTATAGAGCACCATCTTCAAATAGACCCGCACAACGGCCTATTCGCCAGAAGAAGAGAGCTGTATCGGTGGAGAAGCAAGCAATCATCAATCAGGAGGTTGAAAAGCTACTGAAGGCTGGATTTATTCGAGAAGTATAATACCCCGACTGGTTGGAGAATGTTGTATTTGTGCCAAAGACGGATGGCCGTTGGCGTGTATGTACTGATTTCATGGATCTTAATAAAACATGCCCAAAGGATTCCTACCCCTTGCCTCGGATAGATCATTTCATCGATGCCACTACAGGGCATGAGCTGCTATCCTTTTTGGATGCTTATTCGGGATACAATCAAATAAAAATGGCCCGGGAGGACGAGGAGAATACAACCTTCATCACTAACAAAGGCACCTACTGTTATACAGTAATGCCCTTTGGATTGAAAAATGCAGGGGCAACGTACCAGAGACTTGTCAACAAGGTATTTGAAAAGAAAATTGGTCGAACGATGGAGGTATATGTAGACGATTTCTTGGTCAAGACAGTAAAAGCGACGGATCATCTAGCAAATCTCAAGGAGGTTTTCGAGGTGGTAAGGCAAAATTCTATGCGTCTCAACCCAGCAAAGTGCGCTTTTGGCGTACAGTCCGGAAAATTCTTGGGTTTCATGGTTTCCCAGAGGGGAATCGAGGCCAATCCCAGCAAGATCGAGGCAATTCAAAGCATGAAAGCTCCAACTACGCCCAAGCAAATTCAAGTACTAACGGGTCGAATCACTGCCCTGGGGCGATTTCTATCTAGGTCTACGGATAGGTGTCTCCCATTCTTCAAAACTCTTAAGGGTCAAAGCCTTTCGAGTGGACGACTGAGTGCGAGGAAGCATTCCGTGGCCTTAAGAGGTATATTTCTTCACCACCCTTGCTAGTCAAGCCAGAAATTAGAGATACGTTGCTACTTTATCTGGCGGTTTCACCATGTGCTGTCAGCGGAATGTTAGTCAAGGAAGTCAATCGAATCCAACACCCGCTGACTAAGCCTTATTGGATGCGGAAACCAGGTACCAATCTATTGAGAAATTAGCATTGGCGGTGGTGGTTTGTGTTCGCAAGTTATGACCCTACTTTCAGTCTCACTCTATCATCGTATTGACGGATCGACCCATAAGCAAGTTTTTGGCCGTAGCATATGTGTCGGGTCGAATAATTAACTGGGCAGTCGAGTTGGGGGAGTTTGACCTCAAGTTCCAACTACGGACGACCATTATGGCACAAGCTTTGGTAGATTTCTTGATCGAGAGTATACTCCCAGGAGGTGAAGAAGAAGGAGCAAATCCGGAACGAGCCCTCGAAGAAGCAAAGATCAAAGTTTTCCTGGGTCCCGAAGAACCTTCTTGGGTTATGTATATAGACAGAGCCTCCAACCAAGAAGATGCGGGAGCTGGTATTGTACTCATCAGCCCCGAAGGATTCAAAGTGCTGACATCTGTACGTTTGATTTGTCCACAACCAACAATGTAGCGGAATATGAAGCCTTGGTAGCCAGTCTCAAATTGGTTAGAAAGTTGAAAATTACTCGTTTACAAGTATACGGGGATTCTCAAGTGGTCGTGCGGCAAGTAATTGGAGATTATGAGGCTCGACAAAGCCGTCTGGCTAAATACTTAGCCTTGGTGAAGCAACTTATCGAGCCACTAGAGAAGTTTGTGATGACCAGCGTACCTTGGGATCAAAATACGGAAGCAGATGCACTATCTCATCTAAGGTCTAGTGACTTGAGCAGTTTCAATGTGCCGGTGTACGTTGAGCACCTATCGGATCCTAGCGTTGATCCTGTGGGAGAAGTATTGCTTGTTGATGTTGAGCCTTGTTGGATGGATCCATTACTCACCTACTTGAGGGAGAACGTCTTGCCGGAGGATAAGAAGGAAGCCCGACGCATTCAAACTCAAGTAGGGTCGTATGTCATTCATGATGAGGTACTTTACAAGAACTCCCACACTTTTCCTTTACTCCGGTGTGTTCCACTGTCGATAGCAGAATACATTATGGCAGAGGTTCATGAGGGGATCTGTGGTGCCCACCAATGTGGCCGTACCATGTGTTTTAAGATCATCAGAATGGGGTATCACTGGCCCCATATGATGAGTGACTGTGAGAAGTACGCCAGAAGCTGCGAAGCATGCTAGAAGCACGCTCCCATGTCCCACCGTCCGTGTATACAGTTACAGCCTATACCCTCGTTTATTCCTTTTACAGTCTGGGGGATGGATATACTAAGATCATTCCCAAAAGCTAAGGGACAGTTGCAGTACATCTTGGTGGCAATTGACTATTTCACCAAGTGGATTGAAGTGAAGGCAATGGTGAGAGTCACAGCACACAAAGCTAAGGAGTTCTTCAGACTTGAGGTTCTATACAGGTATGGAATCCCTCAAGTGCTGATTACTGATAATGGCCCACAATTCTCGAGTTGAACCTTTCGGGAGTTTTGCCGTGATCACAAAATTGGGCACAAATTTGCATCAGTAGCATACCCCGAAGCAAATGGGCAGACTGAAGTCACCAACCGTACCTTGCTGCATGGACTAGCCCGGCGAGTGGAAGAAAAGAGGCAGATGTGGGCATAAGAGTTGTCCAGTGTGGTTTGGTCATATCGAACCATTCAATGGATGGCCACGGGGGCTACTCCTTTCAAATTGGCTTTTGAGTCTGAGGCCGTCATCCCTATCGAAGTGGTGGAGAAAAGCTACAGGGTGTTAAATTTCCAAGAGGATACTAACAAAGACATCCTTCTAATGGATCTGGACCTCCTAGAGGACGTTCGTGAAACAGCCCAGCTACGAGTGGCAGCTTATCAGCAAAAAATAACAAGATATTACAACTCCAGAGTGAAAGAGAACATGTTCCAAGTGGGTGATTTCGTTTTACGCTCGACAGCTGTCACCATGCCTACTCAGCAAGGAAAATTGATCCCAAATTGGGAAGGGTCATATCGAGTTATGAAGGTTACAAGGCCAGGGTCATATCATTTGAAGACGATGGAAGGATCTGCCTTACCACGTACTTGGCATTCTAAAAATCTTCGAAGATATTATGTGTAAGGTATTTGACCTATCTATTCAATAAAAAGTTTTACTTATATGATGGTCACGAAAAGAAAAAGGCCTAAGGGTCTCGAAAAGAAAAAGGCCTTCGGGTTTCTAAAAGAAAAAGGTCTACGGGCCTCGAAAAGAAAAAGGCCTCCGGGTCTCGAAAAGAAAAAGGTCTACGGGCCTCGAAAAGAAAAAGGTCTATAGGTGTAGTACCTACATGCAAATTTCGGGACGAAATTTCTTTTAAGGGTGGTGGAGTTGTAAGACCCGCACTCTGAAAACCCGGTCTAACCTTGGTTTTGTGTCGTGACAGGTCTTCCGATCATCACCGAGCCAGACGGGGCAAGCGGATAACAAACAGGTACGAAATCGGACCGAAGTCGACCAATTATACCTGATTTTAGGTATACCGGCCGATGGTACCGGATGATGGTACCGGTCGAGCGGTATGGCCTGCACAGCTATGTGCGGGAATTTGGAAATTGGTCTCTGCGGGTCCCGCGTTCCTGATTTCGAATCCTAGAAGTTTCCTAATCCTAGTAGGGTTACTAAACCCTATTTCTAGCCTATAAATACACCCTTAAACCCCTCAAATCCTTTCCATTGTCTCTCATAAACCCTAGAGAAGAGAAAGAGCTTGGAAAGGAGAAGGAGCTAGGAAGAAGAAGGAGGTGCCGCCATTACCGTTTGACGAAGCTCTCGCTACGCCTGTCAACGGTAAGTGTTTGAATCCATCTTCTTAACCCTATGTTAGTTGTGTGGGTGGATCAATACCATGCAAAGTGGGTATTGATCTAAAACCCTAAATTGGCCAATAAACCCTAAGTTGCCGTCAAACCCTAGATTCGAGTTTCGAGATGATATTCATCGAAACGAGACTGGAATGAGTTGGGGATAGCTCTAACTCAAAGCCTAGACTTAGAATGGATAGGAGAAACCCTGAAAATCCATGGAGGATGATCGACGACAGTCGAAGAACCCATGTATGGTCTTCCGGAGACATACCGGTCGACTATACCGGTTGCACATAGTGCGACCGGTATGTTGCGACCGCTACCTCTCGGGAGGTTATCTGTGGGGGACCGGCTGACCATACCGGTCGCCAGTCTTTCCCACAGAGCTGCGACCGGTACATGCCACCGGTCAGCTCTGTGAGGGTATTTTGTGATCTCTGTTGGTTTCCGACCGACATGAAATCGTAAATAATATATTCTAATGAAACCCTAATATTATGTAGGACGTTGTGACTTATCGTTTGGATCTTGCGACGTGGAGCAAGTAATCGAACGAGCGTCAAGTAAGGGAATCTGACCTAAACCTAATAATTAATGGATAGTAAATCGTTGTTAATCATTGAATATCTATGATGTGATGTTTGTGCATATTCACATGCCATCCTTTATTTTCAGTTATTATGATTGTTCATGCATTCATAGGATGTGATTGTTAGGCATGTGATTGTTTTCGTTGGTGTGTGGAGTGGGGCGTGGGCCTGGGATCGCTCTTCACACTGGCACCTTTTTGTAGTATTCTATCTTAAAATGTTTGGTACGGGTGGGGTATCAGGGGAAGATCGTGGTACGGTGGTCTCCGATATTGATGTTGTCCCGGCCATCGTTGGGTGGTACTGAGGATTCCGAGTCGACGCTGGCTTGTCCACGATGCTTTAGCTCTATCTCTATGTCGTAGGGAGTTATGTTGGGATAGGGTCTACCTGCGTATTGTTTCTATCCTAGTGGGTTAGTTGCGGATAGGGTATCAGGGGGAGGTGAGGTTTGGTGGTCTCCGACCCGGCTGCGAGCTCTAGCTCTATCTCTATGCCGTAGACGGCCGTGTCTGGGATAGAGCATACATTGTTGACATATAGGATTGGTTAGTTGCGAGCCCGGTTTGCAGCCCCGGCCGAGGGGGCTTAGGTACTGGTATGGGTAGAGTATCAGGGGAGGTTAGCTCTATCTCTATTCCATGATGGGTGCATGTGGGTTGGTGGTAGTGTGATTACTGTGCGACGCCACACACTCGTGTATAGAGGTGCGGGGGCCACCAAACCTTTCTATAGCACATTGCAAACTTAAAACCAGACCACAGCATAAAATGATTGTTACTCATGCATAATATTATGAAACTGTCTGATTGTCTTACTGAGCTGTGTTGTGAGCTCACCCTTTGTGCACATCTTGTTTTAGATCTGGATGCAGGTTATACTGTGGACGATTACGTGAACGCTCCGGCGTATGGTGGTGCTGCGGCGTTGGACGTACAGGCAGGAGAGGACGAGCATGACGCTTCATGCGAGTGCCCTTTCTGCGTGTACCTGTGATTTGTTTTATTTATTTATTTCAGTTATTTTGATTAGATTAAAGGGATGTAAAAGATTATTATTCTATGTGTTTGATTTTGAATAATGGGATATTTATTTACATTATCAATAGATACTCAGTTCATTCTATTAAAAGTCTTCCGCTGTACATTTATATTCTGATTGTGGTTATGTGTAATTGGTTTGTATGGGTGGACACGGCCTATTCGAGATCCTGGTGTGAACCGTTGGTTCAATCACGGTTCACTCACACCGTTCTGGTTGGATCAGAATTGGGGTGTGACAATAGGCCTCGAAAAGAAAAAGGCTTTCGGGTCTCAAAAAGAAAAAGCCTAAGGGTCTCGAAAAGAAAAAGGCCTAAGGGTCTCGAAAAGAAAAAGGCCTAAGGGTCTCGAAAAGAAAAGGCCCCCGGGTCTCAAAAAAAAAAAAAAAAAAAAAGAGAGGGGGCCTAAGGGCCTTGAAAAGAGAAAAGGACCTAAGGATCCCGAAAGAAAGAAAGAAAGCCTGAGGACCATACTGTTTTGGATTTAAATACTTAACAGAGTGTAAGTATTTAAAGCCAGGGGAAAGATGGAAAGTACTCACATAAAAAAAGAAGGCAAAAAGCTATAGAAACCAAATTGTATATATATTACGAAGGTTGGGTACATGTAAAAGACCTAAAGGTCCCAAAAAAAAAATGAAGTCATTGTCCCTCGACTGAGGGTGAACATTTAGGAGTAGAGGAAGCCACTTCTGGGTCCGATGGAGGAGCAGGAGCAAGAGCAGAGGAAGCCACTTCTAGGTCTGATGAAGGAGCAGAGGAAGCTACTTCTGGGATTAAAGAAGGCACAGGAGCGGAGGAAGTTGCTTCTGGGGGAGGAGCCGAACTTAAGGGCTGCACAAGCTTGTCACGTATCACCTTATGCATCAGTTGGACTTGAGAGAAGTCGAAGGCGAGCAAGTGGGCGGACAGTTCTAAATGTACGATCACCAGGGCCTCGCGAATGGCTCTGGCCCTTTCTCGCCTAAACAAACCCTCCATGTCTTCTGAGTCCAGCAGGGCCTTCAGGGTCTCTTCTCTACCTTGCGACAAAAATGACCGGGCTTGTAATAGCTCTTCTGTTAGACGAGCGACATCAGCTTGCAGGACAACCAGGTCATTCTTCAGTGCATCCTCAGTGGTGGAAGACTGAGCCAAGTCTCCCATTAGCTGGTTCTTCTCCGTCTGCAACCGCTCCTTATCAGCGATCAGGACGTCTCGGGCATCCTGCAAGTCTTTGATCTCCTTCTCCAGCTGGTTGTTAAGATTAGTAATGGAGTTGAGCTGTTCTAGCATGACCTCATTAGATAGCCGCGTGTCTGCCAACTCCTGTTGGGTGGTCTGGAACACCTTGGCCCGAGTGGCGAACTGCTTGTCCAATCAACGGTATCTAGATTTTTCTTCAGACAACCACCTCCAGTTTTGCTCCAACGATGCCTCAGCCACTCGACATTTTGAACTCTGCATCCTAGGCCTCCTCCTCTGCTTTTTGGATCGCTCCTCAGCTTCCTTGGCCCTCTCCTCAGCGTCATTCCTCTGACTCTCCACCTCTGCCTGTGTGGCAATGGCCGCATCCCGAGCTTGGGTGGCCTGATTATGCTCAGCCTTGGCAACGACCATCAGTTTGTGGTTCTCTTGGGCAGTGGCCTGCACGTCATTAAGCTTCTGAATTGAAACTGACAACATCTTCTTATAGTGATTCGACCCGCACAACAACTACGACAAGAAAGATGGCACAAAAGTATTGGTTAGAAAGATACACAAAAAAAAAAAAGGAGAAGAAGGAGGAGAAACGTACTTGATACAGAGCTGCACATTGATCCCGGTCGATCACCTCCAGGGGGATAGACTTCAACAATTGATCATCAGTGGGGAGCCAAGCATGGTGGATGATTTCTTGGGCTACCAGGCGATTACGGAGCCCGTTGTCAGAAGAGTGCACCCTCCAGGAGGGTGCAAAGATAGAAGGATCGGCGCCTGTTGAGCTTGGGCTGGGGGCGATGGAGTTGGAGCTTATGGGAGGGAGAATGGGAGATGGTCCCTCGGGTAAGGCAGAAGTTTCGACTGCCATGGAAGACGAAGGGGTCGTGGAAGGTGGCCCTACAGGAGGAGGGGGAGAAGCAGTAGCCACAGTTGAGTCTGTGGGGGAAGAAGATGTAAAAGGAAGGGTTAAAGGGGGTATGGCCAAGCTCGAAGAAGATGGATGAAGGACAGAAGTGGTGGGCGCAGATGAAGGGGCGTCGACCCCCAAGTCTGGGGCCGTCGTCAGGGGGAGCGGTGGTGAAGAAGCAGGCTCGACGGTACTTGGGGAGCTAGGAGGCACGGAGTTGACCGGCGCTGGCTCGTCAGGAGGCCTGGGGCAAGCTTGGTCGATAGAAGTATCTCCAGGCAAAAGCCTCTGCAGGAGTGGAGGCCCGACTGGAATCCCCTTCAGTACATCTTGGGGAGTGTCCCTCGAGAAGATGTGGCGAGGGACTTCAGGATTCAACTTCCTCCTCTTTAGCCTTAGCACTGTCTCCGCGACAGTGGTTGCATCATCATCATCCTCTATACAAAGAAGAAAAAAATATTAGAATCATGCAAAAACGCGTAAAACAGCAGAAGACATAAGGAAAGGTACTTACCATCCTCATCCACCTCAATTATAGGTGGTTGGGTAGGTGCGTCGGTCGAAAGAAGGGGGTCGGAGGTCGGTAACTCCAGGGGAGCTTTTGGTCCAGAACCCTCATAAGCTGGAAGGGTCGAAGGCCCAGGCTCAAGCGAAGGATCGATGGTTTCTAAAGGGGCACTTTCTGAAGGAAGTGGTGGAACAGCTTGAGGAACCAAAGGGGCAGAATTTGCGGCCCTCTCGAGGGCCGCCAATCTATGGGCCACAGAAAATGTTATCTCTTCCCTTTCTCTCTATTGATGCCTGAATAGGTCAGTCCCCATCAGGTCTTCCCAGATGCTGTAGTCCAAACCCTCCACTTCAACACAAGCCAACAAAAAATATGTCAGAATCGAAACTTGCATACAGACAAGAAAGTTAAGGTTAACACCACTTCGAAACTTACTCAGGCCATACAAGAACAGGAACTGATTATTGGACAGGTCCTTGAATTGGATGGCCCTCCCCCGATCTGTCACCCATTCGAGGATCTCCATCTCGAGCGATGTTAGTGGAGGTACGACTCCTACAACAGAAGGATCGATAAATTACCACCGGTTCCCGATGGAGAAATATCACATACCTTGCAGAGTGTGACCCCTCCTAATCAAGGCTCCGAAGAATCTCTCTTTCCAGTAGGGGATAGAGGAAGGAGTGGTCTCTATCATGATGGGGACCACATCTAAATTTCGACGGAAAAAGTAGTAAATTCCATTGGGTGTTTGCCGTTGGTTGGGGTGGTCACGCCAGAACAGAACACCCACGTCGAACAAAAACTGGAAAAATCTCAAGGTCGGGGGTTCTCAACACCTAAGGAAGAAGATGATGAAGGAGTGAATATGAGCCCAAGAATTGGGAGTGAGTTGAGTGGGAGCTAAGCCATAAAAACCCAGGATTTCGAAGACAAGAGGATGGCAGGGGAAGCGAAAATCAGAGGAGAACATGTTCAGGTTTACCACCATTTTATGAGAGTAAGGGTGGCACGTCCGATCCTCTGGAGTTGGAGCTACTAACTCTACAGAATAGGGGACACGAAAGGTAGCCCTAAGATCTTGGAGCCTAGATTTAGTCATCACACACTTTACGGAGGAAGCCACGCAGTGAGGGCCAGCCTCATCAAGGAGATTTGAGGGGATCTCCTTAGGTTGACTGCTAGAACCTTCCCCGCCATGAGTAGATCGTGGAGGATACGATCTGGGAAGGGTAGGCTCGGAAGCGCGATTGACAACAGCCTTGTCTCGAACCATTGTGGGTTAGAAAAGAAGTAAAAGAAAAGAGATAGGGGTAAGACTTATTTAGATGGTGCCGAACGGCCGGAACTCTACAGAACGACTTGCCTCTAACAAAAAGAAAGCAGCAGAACTAGAAGAAGTCTTGGGGAGGAAGCTTTCACAGAAGAAGCTCTAACAGGAGATAAGTGCGTAAAGAAGGAGAAGAAGAGAAGGAAAAAGATATTTATAGATTAGCTGACCAGTGGGCCCCAGCCTGGAGGTCATAATGACTCTCGAGCGTTGCAACTGACAATGAAAAGGCGGACGTAATGCTTGAAGAGGGAAATGATGCGTGGACGGATACGATGCATGATAGGTGGGAGGAAGCTGTCACTATTCGAAAATCTACAGTTCGATGGAAATAAAAACGGCATCTGAAGTTTCAGAAATCGGGATTAGCCCTAATTATGGCAAGGACGCTTCAGGAGCTACTTTGGGAAAACGTGCATTCAAATTTTGAAAAATGGGGGAGATAATCATATAACTAAAACGGGCGGCGGAAGATCAATTGTTCAATCATGATATGATATTTTCCCTTCAAAAAAGGTGTCTCCTTCGGTCAGAACGACTCGTAAAGGAGACAAGGGGGTTCTGTTGGGGAAAATAATGGTTCCTGATTAATCCAACCGAAGAAAGGGGATTTCAGAAGATGACCACATGGCGTCTATCCATGGCATTGGAAAAAGGGATTACGGTAAATTTTGAAGGAAGCTCGTGTTCGACCCCCCCCCCCCCAGTCTGACTCTAACAAGATGTGACAAGTAGACAAGGGTGGTTGGGCCATTAATGGATTAGCTTTAATGGCCATAAATGCTGACAACAAACAATATTAATGCAAGGTATGCTGACTTGACCCGTTGATTCACAGGATCTCGGTCCAAACCGGAAAATCTTCAAAATATTACTTGGTAAAAGCACTATGATAGAGACAGCGTTTGGTGGTTATGGGGAACATAACCCAAAAGAGGGGTCGAAAACCATCCAAGGGGGTCGAAAGGTAGCTGACGTGATGTTATAGCACGAACTAGGGGGTCGTAGGCCTATTAACCTACTTACTATATCCTAAATAGTTAAATATTTAATAGAGACAGCCATGAGAAAGCGGGCCAAAAGAAGGAAGGTGCACATGTTTGTGAATCTATAAATATGTAATGCACAAGCTTGTAATGGAGATACAATCGATATACAAAGAAAAGTTATTGCTCTCCCTCTGGTTATCTCTCCCACTTTCTTAGCTGTCTTTACATAAGTTATTTCCACCACATCCAAGTTCATGGTAAAGTAGGGAAGCTCTTTGAACATTCGCACCTCAGGGAACTCCTTATTCGAAAAGGAACTCCAGTGTTTCACTGTGAGTTCCATATTGTCACACCCCAATTTTGATCCAACCAGAATGGTGTGAGTGAACCGTCATTGAACCAACGGTTCACACCAGGATCTTGAATAGGCCGTGTCCACTCATACAAACCATCACACATAACCACAATCAGAATATAATAGTACAGCGGAAGTCTTTAAAATAGAATGAACTGAGTATCTATTGATAAATTAAATAAGTATCCAATTATTCAAATCCAAACCATAAATATAATAACATGAAATAAATAAATAAATAAAACCAATCAAAGGTACACGCAGAAAGGGCACTCGCATGAAGCGTCATGCTCGTCCTCTCCTGCCTGCACACCCAAAGCAGCAACCTCACCATACGCCGGAGCGTTCACATAGTCGTCAACAGTGTAACCTGCATCAACATCTAAAACAATGTGTACACAAAGGGTGAGCTCACAACTTAGCTCAATAAGACAATCAGACAATTTCACAATATTATGCATGAGTAACAATCATTTTATGCTGTGGTCTGGTTTTAAGTTTGCAATGTGCTATAGAAAGGTTTGGTGGCCCCCGCACCTCTATACACGAGTGTGTGACACCTCATGGATCACACCCCCATTGGCCCACATGCACCCATCATGGAATAGAGATAGAGCTAAGATACCCCCGTACCTCCCCTGATGCTCTACCCATACCAGTACCTAAGCCTCTACTGGCCAGGGCTCACAAACTGGGCTCGCAACTAACCAATCCTATATGTCATCAATGTATGCTCTATCCCAGCACAGCCGTCTACGGCATAGAGATAGAGCTAAGGCATTCCCACACCTCCCCTGATGCCCTATCCGCAACTAACCCACTAGGATAGAAACAATACGCAGGTAGACCCTATCCCAACATAACTCCCTACGGCATAGAGATAGAGCTAAAGCATCGTAGACAAGCCAGCGTCGACTCGGAGACCACAGTGCCACATAACCATGGCCAGGCCAACATCAATATCGGAGACCACCGTACCACGACCTTCCCCTGATACCCCACCCGTACCAAGCATGTTAAGACAGAATACCACAAAAGGTGCTAGTGTGAGGAGCGATCCCAGACCCATGCCCCACTCCACACACTAACGAAAACATTCACATGCTTAACAATCACATCCTATCAATGCATGGACAATAATAATAACTGAAAGTAAAGGATGGCATGTGAATATACACAAACATCACATCATATATATTCAGGTAATTAACAACAACTTACTGTCCATTAATTATTAGGTTTAGGTCAGATTCCCTTACCTGACGCTCGTTTGTTAGCTTGCTCCACGTCGCAAGATCCAAACGGAAAGTCACAAAGTCCTACAATGTTATTAGGGTTTCATTAGAATAGATTGCTTAGGGTTTCATGTTGGTCGGAAACCAACATGGTTACAAAATACACTCACAGAGCTGACCGGTGGCATGTATCGGTCGCAGCTCTGTGGGGAAGACTGGCGACCGGTATGGTCAGCCGGTCCCCACAGACCAGCCTCCCGAGGGATACCGGTGGCAACATACCGGTTGCACACAGTGCAACCGGTATAGTCGATCGGTATGTCTCCGGAAGACCATACATGGGTTTTTCGACTGCCGTCGATCATCCTTCATGGATTTCCACGGTTTCTCCTATCCATTCTAAGTCTAATCATTGAGTTAGAGTTATCCCCAACTCATTCAAGTCTCGTTTCGATGAATATCATCTCGGAACTCGAATATAGGGTTTGACGGCAACTTAGGGTTTATTGGCCAATTTAGGGTTTTAGATCAATACCTACTTTGCATGGTATTGATCCACCCACACTACTAACTTAGGGTAAGAAGATTGATTCAAACACTTACCGTTGACTGGCGTAGCGTGAGCATCGTCGAACGGTAATTGGCGCCACCTTCTTCTTCTTCTAGCTCCTTCTTCTTTCCAACCTCTTTCTCTTCTCTAGGGTTTGTGAGAGACAATGGAAAGGATTTGAGGAGGTTTAACAGTGTATTTATAGGCTAGAATTAGGGTTTAGTAACCCTATTAGGATTAGGAAAGTCTTAGATTCGAAATCAGGAAAGTGGGACCCACTGAAATCAATTTTTGGATTTCCACACTCAGCTGCGTAGAGCTGACCGGTCGACCGGTACCAAGACCGGTACCATCGACCGGTCAACATAAAATCATGTTGATTTGATCTTCTTTGGTCCGATTTCATACCTGTTTTTCATCCGCTTGTCCCGTCTAGCCCGGTGATGATCGGAAGACCTGTCATGACATCAAAACCAAGGTTTAGACCGGGTTTACGGAGTACGGGTCTTGCAACTCCCCCACCCTTAAAAGAAATTTCGGCCCCAAAATTTGAACATACATTGATCGTTGAAAAGGTTAGGGTACTCCTTCCTCATTAAGCTCTCCTCTTCCCAAGTAATTTCCTCCATATTTTGGCTTCTCCAATGCACCTTCACATAATGGATATCCTTGGTTCGAAGTTGCTGGACTTTTCGACTTGAGAGCATCACAGGCACCACTTTGCATGTTAAGTCTTCAGTCAAGTCTGGGGGATCAGCGGTCAAGATGTGCGATGGATCTCTGACATACTTCTTCAGTAATGATACGTGGAACACATTATGAACACTAGACATAGATGGTGGTAGAGCCAATTGATATGCTACATTACCACGTCGGGTCAATATCTCATACGGTCCCACATACCTGGGGCAAAGCTTCCCCTTCTTACCAAACTGTTTCAGACCTCGCACCGGTGATACCTTCAAGAATACTTTGTCACCCACTGCAAACTCCAGATCTCGATGTCGATTATCCGCATAGTGCTTCTGTCGAACTTGAGCTGTCTTTACTCTCTCCTTGATTTGATCAATCACTTGGCAAGTTTCTTCCACAAACTCCGGACCTACGATTCTTCTTTCTCCCACCTCGTTTCATAACAGAGGGGTACGACACTTCTTCCCATAGAGTGCTTCATATGGGGCCATCTGAATTGTAGCCTGAAAACTGTTGTTATAAGCAAACTCGATAAGTGATAGCTTCTCATCCCAAGCTCCCTTGAAATCTATTGCACAAGCTCGGAGCATATCTTCAAAATTTTGAATAGTTCGCTCTGACCGCCCGTCCGTCTGAGGGTGAAAAGCTGTACTGAACTTCAACTTCGTTCCCATAGCTTTCTGTAATCCTTCCCAGAACTTTGATGTAAAACGGGGATCTCTGTCAGATACTATACTCTCTGGAACGCCATGAAGTCTGACTATATTATCAACATATAACTTGGCCAGTTTCTCCATGGTATACTGAGGTCTGACCGCAATAAATCGAGCTGTCTTGGTGAGTCGATCTACTATAACCCAAACTGCATCCACTGACTTTGGTGTCAAAGGTAAGCCAGTAACGAAATCCATAGTAATGCAATCCCACTTCCATGCAGGTTCTGGTAATGGATGTAGTAAACCTGCGGGTCGCTGCCTTTCTGCTTTAACTTGTTGACAATTCAGACACTGGAGCACGAAACGAGCTATATCAGCTTTCATACCCCTCCACCAATATAGTCTTCTTAAATCATGGTACATTTTGGAACTTCCTGGATGTACCGAATATGGAGTGTAATGAGCTTCAGTCATAACTCGATCTCTGATATTGCAGTCTTCACTCTCAGGTATACATAACCGTCCACGATACCTGAGTACCTTGTTTGAATCCAAGGTAAAGTCAGGATTGCTCGTACCCTTCTCTAAGTCTTCTTGCACTGTCTTGAGATGTGGATCATGTAGGATTGCTACCTTGACTTCATCAACTAGATCCGGTGAGATCTTCAAAGCTGCGAACATCATGGTGAACTTATGAATTAAGCCTTGCTCAACTGGATCTTCTGCAGTCTCTATAATATGTTCATCATCATCTTCAATTGAACTTGAGGCTGCGGCACATAATGCAGCATTTGTACTTGGTCCTGCCTCAGGTTTCGATGCCCACTTTCTGCTTAAGGCGTCAGCCACAACATTTGCTTTGCCTGGATGGTACTGGATGTCACAATCATAATCTTTCAACAATTCCACCCATCTCCTCTGTCTCATATTCAGATCCTTCTGAGTGAAAAGATAAGTTAAGCTCTTGTGATCTGACTTGATCTGAAACTTCTCACCGTACAAGTAGTGTCTCCAAGTCTTGATTGCATGTATAACCGCTGCTAACTCCAAATCATGCGTAGGATAGTTCTTTTCATGCTCTTTTAACTGTCTTGTTGCGTAAGCAATCACCTATTCTCCTTGCATCAATACACACCCAATACCCAACCCTGAAGCATCCATATATAAAGTAAACGGTACGCTTGGTTCAGGGATGGTCAAAATAGGTGCAGAGACTAGTATTGACTTCAAAGTCTGAAAGCACTTCTCACACTCATCTGTCCATATGAATTTCTCTCCCTTCTTGGTCAATCTAGTGAGTGGAACAGCGATCCGGGAGTAATCTTCCACGAATCTTCTATAATAACCAGCCAACCCAAGGAAACTACGAATCTCCGCAACAGATTTTGGTGCTTCCCATCCTACTATAGCAGCTATCTTACTTGGATCAACCTTGATACCGTCTTCAGATACAACATGGCCCAAGAAAGCCACTTCCTTCAGCCAAAACTCGCACTTCTTGAACTTAGCATAAAGCTTCTCTTGTCTCAACCGTTGTAAGGCTGCCCTCAAGTGTGCTGTATGAGTCTCCATGTCCTTAGAGTAGATCAATATGTCATCGATGAATACGATGACCGAAGTGTCCAACATATCATGAAACACTCGGTTCATCAGTTCCATAAACGACGCTGGAGCATTGGTCAACCCGAAAGACATAACTAGAAACTCATAATGCCCATACCTCGTCCTGAAATCAGTCTTTGGAATATCTCCGGCCTTGATCTTCAGTTGGTGATACCCCGATCGGAGATCAATCTTCGAGAAAACCTTTACACCCTGCAGCTGATCGAACAAATCATCAATCCTAGGCAAAGGATACCGATTCTTGATAGTCAACTTGTTCAGTTCACGGTAGTCAATGCATAGCCTTACACTTCCGTCCTTCTTCTTGACGAATAATACCGGTGCTCCCCAAGGCGATATGCTAGGTCATATAAAACCCTTATCCAACAATTCTTGTAACTGGGTCTTCAACTCCTTTAACTCGGTAGGGGCCATTCTGTATGATGCTTTGGACATCGGCGCCAAACCTGGCGTAAGATCTATTACAAACTCTGTAGCCCTGTCCGACGGTAGACCTGGAAGCTCCTCTGGAAATACATCTGGGAACTCCCGCACCACGTCTATATCCTCCATCTTTTGGGACTCCGCCGTGATATCAACTACCGATACTAGGTACCCCACTCCCCCCTTCTCTAAGCATCTCTTAGCTTTTAGGGCGGAGAGAATCAGCTTCCGCTTCCTAAATAGCCTAATCCCAGTGAAGCTATATTCCCTTCCCTTTTTTGTCAGTAAGCACAAGCTTCCTTTCACCACATAATAGGACGGCCGAATGATGGCCTAGCCAATCCATTCCCAAAATGACATCAAAGTCTGCCATCTCGAGTAGTACTAGGCTTGCTTCTAAGTCTCGGCCCTCAATACATACAGTACATGGTCCATAATATTCGGTCAAAGCCACTTCGACTCCTAGTGGAGAGCGAATTATCAAGCTTGGGTTCAAGTGCTTGATTGGTAACTCCATTCGCTTCCCAAAAGAAATAGAAACAAAGGAGTGCGTGGCCCCAGAGTCAAATAGTACTCTGGCAGGTATACTAGCTACATTTACAATTCTTGGAATTTTTATCATCCCTTAGTTCTATATGCGCATACACACAAATGAGAATAATAAGCCATATAGTAAGGGATAGAGTCATACCAATGACCACATCAGGTGATGCAGCTGCCTCTTCAGTGGTGACTGCATAAACTCTTCCTTGCTGGGGAGGTTGCTTCTTAGGTAGAGTGCAGGTCCTTGCAATATGACCCACTTGCTGGCAGTTGAAACATTTGATATTCGGGTTGAATCCAGCATTCTATGGCACAGGTGGTGCCGTATTGTTCCTTGCAGGCACTGTAGCGGTCTGAGCCCTGTATGGGCGGAAGGGTCTATTGTTACCGCCACCCGAACTCTCAATAGCGGGTCTCTTCACTCCCCTGTTCTGAGCGAAGAAGCTGTTCCTCTGACTGGACTCTATCACCCTCGCAACCTGTACAGCCTCATTATAGATCTTCTTGTCCAGACCCAAGATGTGCTCTCTGATGCTTCCATGTAGTCCCATGGTGAACCTACGTGTCTTGGTCTCTTCTTCTTGCATACTTGCCGGTGCGAAGAAAAATAACTCCTCGTACCTCTGCTGATAAGCATCCACAGTCGATTGAGACTGTTGCAAAATGAGGAACTCCTTCTCCATCTGATCCCTGAAACTCTTAGGGAAGTATTTATCGAAGAAGGCACCCTTGAACACTTCCCAATCTACCTGTGCATGCTTCGTCTCCAGATATGCCCGAGTAGAATCCCACCAAGCATTTGCGTCTTCTTTCAGCATATGAGTGGCAAATAAGACATTTTCCTCCTCTGTACAAATCATTAGTCGAAAGTTTTTCTCCATCTCTGCAACCCACTGTTCTGGCCACAATGGTCTCCCTGTCTTACCGGTGAACGATGAAGGCTTCAACTTCAGGAATCTATCCACCGCTCTGCTTAGATCATGCTGTCCCTGAGTGTTCATTCCGTACCATGGTGGTGGATACGGGTAGGCTCCCAGGTACGCAGAAGGCGACGAAAACTGATGCGGTGGTGGTACATTCTGTGCTTGGCCCATCAACCCTGGACTACCATGCGTCGGCTGTGTTGTATTATTCCCTCCAGACTCGGGCGTACCTCCAGTGGGAACAGAACCCGGTGGCCTGAACATCTTCAATATCTCGCTCAGGAATTCTTTCTGCTGAGCTTGCATTTGATAGACCAGGTTTGTAACAATGGTCTCAGAATTCCTGTGAGGTGGGCCAGGCAAATTTGTTGTTACTTCTGGAACCTGTTCCTCCTTAACTTCCGGGCTTGGCTCTCTAACATGGCCTGGTTCAACCTATTCTTCTTCTTCGAGGCGCATCCTAGCCTGGTGACGCTTCCGACCCCTACGACCATTTCCGCCCACCATCTCAGACTATTCTGTTTGAATCTGAGAAGAAGACATAACACATGAGAATGAAGCAATAGCGGTGTTAGTCTTGAACAATATAAGGCGAAACAGTCATAAAAAGAAGTAATTAAGTCTACCAATTTTTTTTTTAAATTTTTCAGGGTTTTTCTGGCTTTTCAGGTGTTGACCGGTCGCAACATACCGGTCGACACTCTGTATACAGGGTTGCGACCGGTATAGTCGACCGGTCAGAATTAAAATTCTGACCGAGACATAGCGGTTGCACACCTGGGGAGATACCGGTCGACTGGTATAGGCAAAACCGTCGACCGGTATGCCCAAAATTGGTTTTAAAATCGTGAAAAGTGAGAAAATTTCTCACTTTTCCTCTCTTTTCTCTCCGGTGGCGATTCCTCTCTGCCCAACCGAGTTGCTACAGTCCGGCCGGTGACCTTAGAAGCCGATTCCTTCCGTTCAAAGCGTAGAACATCGTCTCCAGGTAGGTCTCTTCCCTCTCTCTCATGTTTTTACAAATTTTTCATATCGTCTATATGTAGAAATTTAGGTTTTTCATTGATTGAGATGTTCCAATCGTAGGAACTCTTTTCCTTCGGCTTGGAAAGGGTTTAGGGACCCCCAAGAGCAAAAGCCCTCAATCAATTTGGGGTTTCACCGAACGGTTTTCATAAAAATCAAATTTTTACATGTTTTGACCTAGGTTTTCCAAAATTTTCGAAATTTCTTGATTTTTCCAAATTTCTTGAAATTTCTTATTGTAAATGCTTGTGATTGATTTGTCGAAGAGTGTGGGGGTTACGTAAGTCCTCCTCCCCATGTTTCTGGGTGAGTTTGAGGCTTTTTCCCAATTTACTGTCGTTATGCTGCCAAAATTTCTACAATTTCTAACATTTTCATCTTGTTTTCTATTATTTTGCAGTTAAAATGGCTCCCCGATGTGCTCTTGGGAAACGTCCTCATGGCTCGAGTTCATGTGTTCCCCAGCCACAAGTTCCCCAACTTGACGAACACTGGTTCCGTTCTATAGAAGCACAGGCTCGGTTCCCGTGGTTTGACAACAAGAGCATTGAATTTGGACGTCGGGTTAACCTGGATCAGTTGGAGAGATTTGATGTGCGAGCTGCCTTCAACGCGCTTGGGTGGGTACCGGTAATATCCTATACTGATACCACCTGTCCCAATCTGGTTAAGCATTTCTATGCTAACCTGGAGTTGCATGGAGATGTTAACGATCCCAACCAGGGTAGGGATTTGCGCCTCACTAGCTATGTCAGGGGTGTACCCATTTCATTCAACACCCACCAGCTGGCCGACCTTCTAGGGGTTCCTAATGATGGAGACCTAGTGTATTGCCCTCCCAAAGCGAAGGGCTATCTGACTGAGGATCTGCGTCGAGAGATAACAGATCAGATACTAAACCCTGGAGCTCCCATGAAGGTGGCTGGCTTGAGACCTGCACCTCGAGTATATAGTCGCATCATTCAGCACAACATCGTGCCCCAGAGCGGCCATTATAGTGAGTTATCCCAGCTCACTCAGTACATTACTTATTGCGTCTGCACTGGGGAGCGGGTCTCTCTCCCTTACCTCATCATCAGGACCATGCATTAGGCGACCCTAGCCGATCAGGCCAGTAACCTTCCCTACGGTCGTCTCATTACCTTCCTGCTACGTCGTCTGGGCATGAGCATGAGAGGCGAGGTAACCGTTGAGGATACTATGACCTCCGACATAGACTGGGACGCCATTCAGAGGATGCAGATGGTTGATCTGCCTGTTAGCGATGACGAGTTGGAGGCTTACCCTCGCCCACTTGGGAGGGTAGCAGCCGCGGCGGCAGCAGCAGCAGCAGCCAATGCGGCCTATGCAGCCGAGCTCGAGCGTGATGCTGACGAGGATAGAGCTGAGGGTGTACCAGTGTCAGCTCCACAGCCCACACCTGCAGCATCACCATCTACCTCTACAGCTGGACCATCTCAGCCTCCCTCCGACACCATGATGGGTATGATTAGGGAGATCAGGGACACTCAGCGTGAGATGAGCCGCGACTTGGCGCAGTTGGCTCGCAGTCTTAGAGTCACACAGGATCAGGTGCACTGGCTCAGGGTTGCTTACGAGCGGGACTATGATATAGCAGACCCTATTCCTCCCAAGCCCCTTACCCCATGATTGTCCCTCTTATTTCTCTTTCTTCAGACGGTTTATAATACAGGGTAACTGTCCGGTTTGTGGACTGTACCCTGTAGCACTATTTCACTTGCTACACTTTTCTTTTAATGAAAATTTTTTATGTTTCACCTAACTAGTGTATGTGCACATAAATATAATAGTACAGTAGAAGTCTTTAAAATAGAATGAACTAAGTATCTATTGATAAATTAAATAAGTATCCAATTATTCAAATCCAAACCATAAATATAATAACATTACATCCATTTAATCCAACCAAAAATAACTGAAATAAATAAATAAAACCAATCAAAGGTGCACGCAGAAAGGGCACTCGCATGAAGCGTCATGCTCGTCTTCTCCTGCCTGCACACCTAAAGTAGCAACGTCACCATACGCCGGAGCATTCACATAGTCGTCAACAGTGTAACCTGCATCAACATATAAAACAATGTGTACACAAAGGGTGAGCTCACAACTTAGCTCAGTAAGACAATCAGACAATTTCATAATATTATGCATGAGTAACAATCATTTTATGCTGTGGTCTGGTTTTAAGTTTGCAATGTGCTATAGAAAGGTTTGGTGGCCCCCGCACCTCTATACACGAGTGTGTGGCACCTCATGGATCACACCCCCATTGGCCCACATGCACCCATCATGGAATAGAGATAGAGCTAAGATACCCCCGTACCTCCCCTGATGCTCTACCCACACCAATACCTAAGCCCTTACTGGCCAGGGCTCACAAACTGGGCTCACAACTAACCAATCCTATATGTCATCAATGTATGCTCTATCCCAGCACAGCCGTCTACGACATAGAGATAGAGCTAAGGCATTCCCACACCTCCCCTGATGCCCTATCCGCAACTAACCCACTAGGATAGAAACAATACGCAGGTAGACCCTATCCCAACATAACTCCCTACGGCATAGAGATAGAGCAAAAGCATCGTGGACAAGCCAGCGTCGACTTGGAGACCACAGTGTCACATAACCATGGCCAGGCCAACATCAATATCGAAAACCACCGTACCACGACCTTCCCCTGATACCCCACCCGTACCAAGCATGTTAAGACAGAATACCACAAAAGGTGCTAGTGTGAGGAGCGATCCCAGGCCCATGCCCCACTCCACACACTAACGAAAACATTCACATGCTTAACAATCACATCCTATCAATGCATGAACAATAATAATAACTGAAAGTAAAGGATGGCATGTGAATATGCACAAACATCACATCATATATATTCAGGTAATTAACAACAACTTACTGTCCATTAATTATTAGGTTTAGGTCAGATTCCCTTACCTGACGCTCGTTTGTTAGCTTGCTCCACGTCGCAAGATCCAAACGGAAAGTCACAAAGTCCTACAATGTTATTAGGGTTTCATTAGAATATATTGCTTAGGGTTTCATGTTGGTCGGAAACCAACATGGTTACAAAATACACTCACAGAGCTGACCGGTGGCATGTACCGGTCGCAGCTTTGTGGGGAAGACTGGAGACCGGTATGGTCAGCCGGTCCCCACAGACCAGCCTCTCAAGGGATACCGGTGGCAACATACCGGTCGCACTGTGTGCAACCGGTATAGTAGACCGGTATGTCTCTGGAATGGGTTTTTCGACTGTCGTCGATCATCCTCCATGGATTTTCACGGTTTCTCATATCCATTCTAAGTCTAATCATTGAGTTAGAGTTATCCCCAACTCATTCAAGTCTCGTTTCGATGAATATCATCTCGAAACTCGAATCTAGGGTTTGACGACAACTTAGGGTTTATTGGTCAATTTAGGGTTTTAGATCAATACCTACTTTGCATGGTATTGATCCACCCACACAACTAACTTAGGGTAAGAATATTGATTCAAACACTTACCGTTGACTGGCGTAGCGTGAGCGTCGTCGAACGGTAATGGCGCCACCTTCTTATTCTTCTAGCTCCTTCTCCTTTCCAACCTCTTTCTCTTCTCTAGGGTTTGTGAGAGATAATGAAAAGGATTTGAGGAGGTTTAAGGGTGTATTTATAGGCTAGAATTAGGGTTTAGTAACCCTATTAGGATTAGGAAAGTCTTAGATTCGAAATCAGGAAAGTGAGACCCTCAGAAGTCAATTTCTGGATTTCCACACTCAGCTGCGCAGAGCTGACCGGTCGACCGGTACCAAGACCGGTACCATCGACCGGTCAACATAAAATCATGTTGATTTGATCGTCTTTGGTCCGATTTCATACCTGTTTGTCATCCGCTCGTCCCGTCTGGCCCGGTGATGATCGGAAGACCTGTCACGACATCAAAACCAAGGTTTAGACCGGGTTTACAGAGTACGGGTCTTACACATATTGTCTGTCTTGGTCAAATCCCTTACGGATTCGATCGACAACAAATCCCATTACCATCTTTTTTGGGGTAGGTATAGAGATGATTGCAAGTTTGAAATCAGATTTAAGTAGGCAGATTTGCTTGTCAAGAGTATATTTTGTGAAGCAAAATTCAAAAAACAAGATAGGTCCAGGTTTGGTCTAGGATAGCACACTTAAGTCTTGGCATTGTTAGGATGATTAATTGAGTCCAGTTGTTTGAACCTTGAATTTTGAAGTTCAATTCCCAGGTCATAAGACGAAGAACAAGAAGATAAGACATCCTCAATAAAAAAGGATGTCTCAGATCACGATGCTCTTATTACTACAGGGTTTGGGGAGGGACAAAATATATGCAGTCTTACTCCCACAACATGAAGAGAATATTTCTGTGTTTTCAATCCGTGACCATCAGATTATAATATGACAACCTTACCGTCACACCAAAACTCACATTCTAGAAGAAGACATTCACAATATAATCAGTAATCCCTAACCTACTATTGAACAATGATGATAATTATGAACATCCAATGAATTGAAGACAACGATCCAACCAATCGACTGATATATTTTATCCAAAATAGTGGCCAATGGATTACTTCAGCAAGATTTGGATCCAAATCCAAACCAAATAGATGGCGTTCAAACCAAAAGTCCGAATTTGAGGGTGGAAAACTCATACCAGGTCATTATTATTTGGGATAGTCCCATATTGCTAATGAAATTGAAATTTTGGGGTCTTATATATAGAGAGGCCCTCTACTTACAAATTCGAACTTTTGAGTTAGAAACTTGACATGGTATTAGAGCTTCAGGTTCCCTCTCTTAGTAACCCTAAAAACAGAGGCAAAAAGTCATTGAAAGAAAGGCGCTAGATGCACAAAAAGAGGGACTATGGTTAGAGGGACAATCATAGACATGTTAACCAAAGTGGAAGTAGTCACCTAAAAAGTGTCACATATACACTACCTAACGATAGGACTTCATGTGAGGGGGATTATTGGGAATAATCCCACATTATTAATGAGATTGAAATCTTAGAGTTTTATATATGGAGAGTCCCTTCAGTTACAAGTCAAACTTTTGAGTTAGAAACTTGACAAACTAATTAAGTATCCATGCTCTACCTGACCAACATGGAACTAAAACCTCTCTGGCTCCGGCAATGGAGTGCAATTCTCTCACTCTCATCATTGGCCTACGGACTGCATCACAAAACAGGATTCAAATCGTCTCATCCCTGTAATTTGGGAGGCGTGGCGGTGACCCCACTAGATGGGTCGCCATGTGGGGGTCGGATGAATCTGACCCCTCCGTTCGAGCCGACACTCTCTTATCGGCTCGGCTTGTCGGCTTGAACGAAGGGGTCGGATTCATCCGACCCCCACATGGCGACCATCCAATGGGGTCGCCGCTACGCCTCCCGAATTTCAAGGATGAGACGATTTGGATCCCACAAACAGTAGCCGATTCAATGCTAATCTAACCGAAAACTCCCTAAACAAGTCCTGAATTCGAATCTAGTGTATGTATCTATAAAGTGCTAATGAGACAAGTCATGTCCATTTGCATTTCTACTTTTGCCTGTTATACAACTTCAAAGAGAATAATATCAAAACAGTACTTTTTGCTTAAAATGAATGCTTTGATCTATCTAACAGAATAATCCCAATACGGATTCAAGTCCTTTCTTTATGCCCCATACCCATGACAGATCCATTAATCAGATGAAGCCATGAAAGCCATATGGATAGATTTGCCATATGGAGAGAGATTCTGTTTACTAACATTTGTAGCTGTTTCCATCAGAAATCTAATATTCTAATTCCCATAAAAAAGCAATAGTGCATCAGATGGAACAAAGGGATCCTAAATTGGCAAGTCTTGGTAGGCAAGAAACCCCATATTCCCAGTTTCGATTCCTCTCCAGCTTACCCTTAAAGCAGAAATCCAAAATGGGTAAGTGATAATATTAACTTCAACCATGACATGACTACAGTATTGCATTTTAGCACCAAAGCAATCTTTATTTCTAAATAGCCCACCTAAATGAAACCAAGATGAAGTGTAGTGTAAGAACTTGAAAATGATTCATTATTCCAAGTACACATAAACTACATTATACCATGTTCATTAGAGTACTTAAGCACACACTGTTTGGCAATTACATGAAACTTTAACTAAAGAGACTTGATGATTATAAATGGTTTTTTCTTTCTCCACCATTAACAGGATTCAAATCGTCTCCTGCGGCAGGACGTTCTTGTCGCCGATCCAAAGACCTGGGTTTACTCTGGTCACCTGCCAATAGATTAGGTGGTGGACCGGTTGAAATCCGATCATTGACAGACGGCAGGAGAGGATTTGGTTGCCCATTAACAGTATATGGTTGACATACCATAAGGTTTCCCCTACTAAGAGAGAGAGAGAGAGAGAGAGAGAGAGAGAGCGCTTCCAACTTTCAAGTTCCAATGAGAAATGATCCAGAAAAAAAAGAAAACCAATACTGATAAAGCAAAGCAATCCCGTTACCCATAACATAAAAGCAATCCCTCGCGTGGCAGCCGCAGGTCCGTCCTCTATTTCTCTTGCTGCTCTGTTTGACAGTATTGTCTGACTGTTACACTGTTACACTGATAAAAGAGCTGGCAAATACAATCAAACCATCTTCTCACTTTATCCAAAGAGGTGAAGTGAGAAGTAAGCAGCCAGTACAGCCCTACAGGGATTCAGCCTTGCAACAGTTCTGATCCCTAACTGCACCAGAAGCTAAATCCAATGGAGATATCTCAACCCCATTATCTCATCTCCTTGCTACAGCAAACAACCTCATTACTCTCACTCATCCACCCACACCCAGTTTCATTCAGAGTAGTTCAAAAATTCAAACCCAGATTGTAACAGACCATTAAAAGGAAGGGTTCTTTCCAGAAACATTTCTACACTATTTTCTCCTTTTTAAAATCCACAAACTACAATGACACAGATTAAGCTCAACAAAGGATCGATTAACAAAAAAAACAAAAAAATTAAAATTCTGAATTCACATACTAAGACAAAAATTAAAAGGCTGAATTCAAAAGTGTGGAGGCGGTGGTTGTTGTCTGGCGGTGGGAGCCCAAATCACATCAGAAGGAAGATGGCAACCGTACAGTGACATTCCACACGATTCCGCCGGAGCAGGGTGGCTATGACTTCCCTCGCCGCAACCACCACCACCGGACCCCGAGGGAGAGTGACCTGCGTTACCCGAAACCGAACTCTGCAACTCATCTTCAGCAGGCAACCGATGAAAAGAAGGGTTAGTAAAGGCTGCAGCTACGATATAAACAGTGCCCGCGGCGAGAAGAGAACCAGCTACAGAGCCTCCAACGATCTGACCCGACGGACCAGCTAGAGAAATGGTGAAAGCATTTGCAGAAGAGGGTATCGATGAGGAAGACGGTGGAAGCAGAGTAGCAGAGATCGAGAGAATATCGAAACGGCCATGGAATGTGACGGTGGCACCAGGGGTTGCAGAGGGCTGACGTAGGGTGACGTTAGCAACGGTACCGGAACCGGAGAGGACGCAGAGACCGATGTTACGGCGACGAGCGAACCGGGCTAGGGCATCGACAACGTCGATTCCACCGGGGATTTCAAAGACGTGTGGACGCATGGCGGTCATGTCGGTGGTGTCACGGGTGATGATGACCGGCGGCTTCGGTTTGTTTTTGGAACCAGGTGGGCGGCCTCTTGGTCGCCGGAGGACTTCGATGGTGGCGCCGTCGCCTTTGGTGGTGATTTCAGAAGGGTTGTAGTTCATGATGGCCTTGGCAGCGCCAGCACTGCCGGCTGCGCCGCTGCTTCTGCTGTCGTCTTCTTCTGAAGTTTGGTGTGGAGGGTGGTGGCATTCTTGGTTGATGATTACTTGTTGGAGATGATGGAGCTTCTGTTGGTGGTGCTTTGTGAACATGCTTCTGTTTCCCCCTCCTCCACCCTTTCCTTCTTCATGTTCACTTTTCATGTTCTCTCCTGATTTCTTTTAAAAAACTCTCAATCAATTACTGGATAACAGACACGTCCTCTAGAATAAGATAAAATAAGAAGGAAAAAAAGGGATCAAGGTGAAAGTTGCGGTGAAAGGAAATAAGATAAGGGAGATGGAAGGATGTAGTTATGAGATAGATACAGTGACAGAAAGATGGATGAATTTAAGAGAGAGAGAGGAGAAAGTATTCGTTATTGCTTATATATAGCAATAAATATTTAAAGAGAGAGAGAGAGAGAGAGAGACAGAGAGGAGAGAGAGAGAGAGAGAGAGAGAGAGAGAGGCTTGAAGTGTGAACTGTGATGGGTTGGTTGAACTTGGAAACAAAGAAAGGGTTAATGGCGCCGCTGGCTGGAGGTGGTGAAGTGGGGTCTACACATGAGACTGAAATTTCAATTCAATCTTTTCTGCTACCCTTTGTCTTCCTTTATTATCTATCCTTTTTGGGTTTCCTCAATCCTTTACCGCCTCTACCTCTCCTTCTAGAGAGAGAGAGAGAGCGCCAATTGCCAAGACCCTGGATGGTGGGTGGTAAGGGTGTCAACCGGCCGGTCTGGGCCGGTTTCGGTCCGGGCTAAATCGGTGTCGGGTTTTGTAAGCCCAACCCAAAACATGTCCATTAAGAGTTCGGTGGTGGGCGACATAATAACTATCGGGCCGGTCCGGTGTGGGTTGTTATCGGGTTGGGCTTATTGAGTGATTTCGGCTGGTTCGGTCCGGACCGGGCTTATCAAGCTTATCGGGCCTATTTTATATGTAAGATATATAAGCATATTTTATTATTTCTATCTATAAAATTAGCATCATTCATTCTATATGCATGTAATTCAAGAATTGTAACAATTAACATACTCTTTTCAACTTTAGATTCATATAATCTTTTCGATCAAGAAGTGAACTATCAGTGTAATATAATCCATCAAAATTTAAAACCATTAAAATTAAGAAACTGGGCTCGAATGGACCTCTGGTTAGGTATTATTAGTTCGGGCTTCTTAACGGGCTAGTCCGGTCTGGTTTCGGTTGGGCCAAACTGTCGGGTTTTACAAGCCGAGACCGAAACATGTCCATTAAGGTTCGGTCCGGGTTGGGTTCGGGTTATATCGGGCTGGCTCGGTCCGTGCTACCGGGCCGGGCCCATTTTTGACACCCTTAGTGGGTGGGGGTGGGGAAGGGGGGGAGGGGTCTTCAACCCGACCGAGAACATTGACAATGACCCATTTGATGGGCTTGTTGTTCTTTAGGGTTATGGGGGATTGCAGGTAAGGATGGTGGGTCTCTCTCTTGATAGGATTCAAATCGTCTCCTCCCTCTACTTCAAGGAGGAGAAGAAGTCAGGGAGGAGGAAGAAACTCCTATCAGATGATCGACATGTAGTCTTTGAAAAAAATTTAAACTCTATGTTAAAGTCAACACCCAATCGACAAGTTGAGCAGACAAAGGATGTCGATTCAGACGTAGGACTCGAATTTTCTGAAGTCACATATCAATCATCCAACGGTCCCCCTCCTCCCTTGAAATACAGGGAGAGACGATTTGGATCCCTCTTAGTATCTAGTGCTACTGTACGTTCTGTGTATCTCTGTCACGGATTTGTCCTTCAAGGCTAATTTATTGAGAATCAGATCTTAGCCCACATCCTTTGACGAAAGGAATGCATGGGGGTTATGGTGGGTTTTCCTCGGCCCTTTGTTTTGTTATTTTCTTCTTCGTTTTTTTTTCCTTTACCCTTGCTTACTTTGCTTTTGTCGTCTCTTCCTCGTCGTTAAGAGATTGAAACTGCTGACTGGTTTTCCATATATCATAGTATCATACATAACTGCATGATGAGAATAAACATCACCATCCAGTGATCGACGGTCTGGATTGAGAAGGAAATCAAATCAAGTCGTGTGTACGAAAAGGGGTTGGAATGAATGGCATTTGATCATATGATGCTTTCCTTTCTTTATCTACACTTCTCCGTTGATGGTACTTGGTAGTATAACTTTGTGGGCTACTCTCCCCCTCCATTAATTCCCAAACCCTTCCTGCCCTACTTCATGTAATCCTCTCTTTATGTCTACCAAGTACAAAGAGAGGAGAGCACATAGATTTGCTATTGAGAAGTACTCATCCACCAAATGGGATAATGAATCCTTCTTTCAAATAAGACTTTCCATCCAAAGCAAGTTTGAAATCTTCAGACTGTTAAAACTTACAATCAATACTCTTAAAATCCAGACTACCCAAGTTGAACAGGACTTCCCACTTCCCGGGTTTTTTAGTGAAGAACCATTGAGAGAGTTATACCAGACCAGACTTCTATTCGGATTCGGCCGGTTCAGTGCTTCACTGGGTTTCTGAAACCATGGACAAAGAATCCAAATATGGATGAACAATGAAAAAGTTCAGTCCAAACTGGATCTCTTTTGGTTTTGGCCTTGGAGACTTTTAAGGTGAGATTAAGAAAGTTTAACAATTCATATTGGTAATGAAACAAAATGAGGAGAGAGAGAGAAGGGGGGGAGGGGGGGGGGGGGGTAACTGTAGATATATCATGGATCTAGCAAGTCATCACCTACAATCATTTGCACAAGTGGCTGATCACATTATCTTGTAGAATAAAGTTAAAATCAAGATTTAAGGCTAAAATCATGACCATTAGGTCAATAGCGTAACCTTATCGTCGAATCGAAATCCACCTTCTACTAAAAGGGCGAAAAAGTAAAATATCAAATCATTTGACATTTTATGAAATTTTAATAAAAAAATTATATTCTCTTTTTTTCTATTTTATTAGGAGAGGAGAGGGGACATAAGCCTAACCATTATGGAGAAATATCATGAGCAATGATGTGTGCGAAGATTTTCTATCCATAATCTTTGCAAGTTTTAGTGTTTGAAAAAAAAAAAAAAGTTGAAATACACAATTTCAATCTTCGCAATATAATTCAACTAGTTTGGTGACTTTTTATTAATCAAGACAATTCAGGGGAAAGAGGAGAAAAACTAATGAGGGATAAATCAAGTGACAATCTCTTGAGACTACCAAATAACTTCATGGAGGAGACCAGCCGCCTTCCAAATATGGCCAATGACCAATATATATATGGAGCCCTACGATTCTGACTCTGATTCTGAACCTAAGAAATGTTTTGGCATTCCAGAGTAAGCTTGTGATCTAGTCCTCTCTTACTGGCTAGCAAACTTGTCACGGCAAATCACTGCAAACATAAGGGTTGAATAAGTAAGCCATGACCTGCTTATATTTTTCTTTGAGTTAATGATTGCGTTGAAACACATTTAAATTTTCAACCCCTTAATGAGAGGTAATTAATCCCTAAGGATATCTCTACTGGTAAGGGATCACATCTCAAGAAGTGAAGTTATGGGCAAACCCCAAAAGTGGACCGTGGTTCCTCATTACCCCCAACCCTCTCTTAAAAAGTGAGTGTAGATTCTCTCTTCACAAGGTAACCACCCCAAACCTTAGGGAATGGTTGACGGGTGTGGGAGTAACCTCTAGAGTGCAGGACTCATACTCATTAACGGCTCCCAATGGTGTGGGATGGTTACCACGTGGAGAAAAGAATCTAGACTCCTAAAAAAAACCTTCAATGAGAGGTGGTGTGTAGAACATGTTTACATTTTGTTTTCATTGATCCAAAATTGGTATGTCTGGTCAGCGATAAAATAAACACTAGACCAAACAAGGAAGAAAAAGAAATTAGTTAGAGTTAGGTTTATGTTCATCGTTTGTGGCGTGTGAGATCCACTACCCCTTGAGTTGGTGGATAAGTGGTTAAGGTAACCATCAACATGTTAGGATATACAACTAGAATAGTTCAACTACATGTACTTGTATTCTCCTTGGGATTCCATCACTGTCCATATCCAATGGGCCCTATACTCTAGAGGTGGGTCCCACTCTCCGCATCTCTCCTCTTTATCCCACTCTCCTCATCTCTCCTCTTTATTTATCTCTCCTCTCTTACTTTGTTACCAGAGTAAAGCCTTATTGGCGAGAGTAGCCATCTCATAGAATTCGGTTTACTCTCTCTCTCTCTCTCTCTCTCTCTCTCTCTAAGGGATAACATCACGTTGAGGCCTTGTGAAGCGAGGTTAAAGGTAACATGTTCTTCCCTAAAGTCATTTATTGTTCATCGATTGGCCTTCGTTGCTGGTGGGATGATCCCTCCATCTTTTCGCTAACAATTGGTATCAGAGCATACCTATCAACAAAACGCTGTCTATTTTTATTTATTTTTGTATAGCTGCATGGTATTGATCCATGTTTCCAAATAAAATAAAAATTCAGATGTAACACAGTTGAGGCCATGGCCATAACCAGTTGTAGCCACAGCCTCAACAGTGTTGCAGCCACAGCCTCAACAGTGTTGCAGCCAAGGCCAAAATACCTGTGTGCATATGCAAGCCAGCCATGTAGGCCAACTCGCCCTCGCAGGCAGGCAAGACAACCTGCACATATCATCATTTGTTTTTATAAAATATTAGGTGGTAACAAAGTAAGATGTTTTTTACATCACAAGCATTCACACATAATATAGATGATAAATTCTGAATGCATCATATTGTAGAAAAAATATTTTCCCCACCTCCTCCAATGATGATGGTTATGGTTACAAGGCTATTCGCATTCTCATATTATAAATACAATGTTACAGGATTGGAAAACAATACTAAAAAGAGTAACAATAATGATTTAAAGACCAAAATACCCCTACCCAAAGGTTGCAAGGCGAAAAGAATATATGTTGTGGCACCGCAGTAACAAAAAAAGCTCACTGCGGCGCTGCTGTAAAGAAATAATTGTTCATTGACCAGATAAAGAATCTTTTCCCTTAGCATCGCTCAATAACATGTCCTTGTTTTCAGGGACTAGTCCATACCTAGCCTGCTAGCTAGAGACACACCGCAATCCCCACATTACCGTTGTGCTCCCCACGGCACCGCAGAGGCTAGACCTAGATTTGCCTATAAATAGGACCCTTGGTTCCCTTATTTGGGAGAAGTTTTGGGAGGGAGAGAGGTGTGGAAACACATTGCTATGGAATGTTTTGTCACATTGCTAAGTAGGCTGCTGAGCCCCTCACATTGACATTTCTCTCCTCCCCTTTTGTTTAAATAGCCTTACTTTTTAGTCCAAGTATGGGCTACTTTTTCTGATGACGGAGCCGTTTCCAAATCCTCTAACCATGAGAGTTTGAATAGCTGATTCCCCTTGACTCAGGAGGATCCCAAATATTAATGCTTGTTGCTACGCTTTCCGTGTAAGACCCGCACGCCACGAAACCGGTCTAACCTTACATTTCATGTCGTGACCAGTCTACATATCATGGTCGAGCCAAGTGGACCAAGTGTTTGAAGAAACCCAAGACCCAATAAGAAATTTTACTCAAAAACACTCAAAATGAGGGTAGGGTCGCATGCCTAAACAGGCAGGGTCGACCCCACCTCAAAAGAAGTCCAACCCATGACTTTTTGGTCCTAGGGTCGCAGGGGTCTCAAATTGTCCGACCCCCTCATCGACCCCCTAGCATCGACCTAGGAAAATAGCAAAAACAGCATGAACCGAAAATTAGGAAACTTTCCTAATTTCAATTGGGACTTTTCCTAAACTCAATGTGACTTATTTTTGGAGGTTTTCTTCTATAAATAGGACGTCCCTAAGCCTCTTTCACTCCTTTTAGAACCCTAATTGAAAGTGAGAGAAAGAGAAGAGAAGGAAGAGAAGAAGAGAAGGAAAACTTGAAGAAAAGACTAAGGAAGAAGAAGAAGTTCAAAGGAATCTTTGAAACTCAGACTACAGAAGGTATGAACATCAATCCCTATCTGAATTGAAAGCTTAGAATAGATTATGATGAAGTTAGGTTAGGAGAAACCCTAAGCTTAGAATAGATTATGATGAAGTTAGGTTAGGAGAAACCCTAATACCATCCATCCATGGATAAATTCCAATGGAAATCATGGAAAACTATAAAAAGTGAGTAACTTGGAGTTTTGAGCTATAGAACAATCATAGAATGGACTATAAAAGTAAGCCAAAGGACCCAAACATGAAAGAATAGACTGTAGAATGAAAATGTCGACTCAAACCACGTGCGATCGCACGTAGAGTCGATTGAGAATCGACCCTACCAGACCACAGGATCGACCCCTAGCTTTCGAAAAGTCCAGGGAAGCTGCGGTCGCACCTAGGGTCGATGGAACATCCGACCCTAGTATCGACCCTATATCCTGGGGTCACAGAAACCTGCGACCCTACCTGCGACCCATCCTACGACCCTAGCTTAACAGCAAGCCTAAAATTGTCGGGATGAATTCTAATTAAAATCTATCGACTTGTTAGGTTTTTCTATTGATATAAAAGTGATTCTTAAAGCTTGAAAGAGGATCTACACTCAAGAAAAGGTGAGGGAACAAGACCTAAACTAATTGGCTAATAATAAATTATTTTTATTTCTTGAATCCAATGTCATGACTGATTCTATGCATGTATGCTTGTAATGTGCATTCAACATGTCATCCAATATTTCTGCTATTAATGTTCATGCATATTTAATTCTATTTTATTTATAACATGATGATGATGATGATGCTAGGAATAGACATGTGAATATATGTGTGTGGTTAGTGTGCTTGATGCGAGTGAAGCATCAGGGGGAGGACGTGACATTGTGGTTCAGCCTGATTACCAGACTCTAGCTCTATCTCTACTCAAGTTTTGTACACTGACATCGTCGTATCGTCATTACCTTAGCAGAACTATTACTGTAAGACCCGTGTCAAGATAACCCGGTCTTACTACCTTGAACCAGGTCTACCCATCATGGTCGAGTCAAGTGGACCAAGGGCATGAAGGAGATCGAGATCCCAGGTATGAAATCGACCCAAAAACACTTAGTTCAAGGGGAGGGTCGCACACCCAGCTAAGCAGGGTTGGACCTCCCAAACCAGAAAGATCGACCCTCAGTTTTTGAGGGAAGGTCGGATAGCTTAAGACCCTAGGGTCGACGGGATCATCGACCCTCCCATCGACCCTCGGTTTCTGACGAAAACTGAAATTAGGAAATTTCCTAATTTTCGATTGGGATTCTTTTCAAATCTCAATGGGACTATTATAGGACATTCCTAGTCTATTTAAAGGACGTCCCTAAGCCATATTCACTCCTTTCACAATCCTAATTGAATTGAGAGAAAGAGAGAAGAAGGAAAAGAGGAAGAAAGGAGGCTAGGAAGAAGGCTTGGCAAAAAGGAGAAGAAATTGCAGAGGAAAGTAATCTTCTCAGGTATGGATATTAATTCCATGAGTTTCTACAGACCTTAGGTTAGATATGGTTGAGTGTAGGATTTCGGAGAAACCCGAACCATCCATCCATGGTTAGGTTTTCATGGGAAACCATGGGAGGATGCACGAAAGCTATCTAGATGAATCATACATGGTTCTAGACCATGGAATGAATGTTGGATGAATGTAGGAAGCAAGCCATAGGACCCCAAACACGAAGAATAGATTAAAAAGTGGAAATTGGACCAGAGTGCACCAAGGGTCGCACCGAGGGTCGATAGACCATCCGACCCTAGGTGTTTCAGACCATTGACCCTCAGCATTCGGGAAGTTCGGGAATCTTTGGGAGGGTCGATAGAGCCATCGACCCTAGCATCGACCCTAGCATCGACCCTCAGTTGACAGAATGGTTTTTAAATTCCGAATTAATTCTAATTAAATTCTATCGACTTTGTTAAGTTTTCTAGCAATATAATACCGTTATAACAGTGAGTCGAAAGCTTGGAAAATATCTATTAGCAAGCTAAGGTGAGGAACCTTAACTCCAAACTAAATTGGTTAATAATAAACTGTTTTTGTTTTCTTGAGTCCTATGCCATGTTTGATTCTATGCGAATATGATTGTAATGTGCATACAGCATGCCATCCAATATTTCTATTACTTGTTCATGCATATTTACTTTACTGTTTATAATATGATGATGATGATGATGATAGGAATAGGCATGTGCTTGTATGTGTGTGGTTGGTGTGCTTGATGCGAGAGAGTATCAGGGGAGGTGTGGTGAGAACGTCAATAAACGTTAACCTTTGGCGGGTCTCAGCACTTTAGCTCTATCTCTAACTCAAGTCTTGTGCATTGACATCGTCGTATCGCCATTACCTTAGCAGAACTATTATGTCGTAGAGTATCAGGGGAGGTGGTCTCGGTCCTTGTAGTCTCTGACTCTACCGGGGGGCCTTAGCTCTATCTCTATGGATGTTCTGAGGGATCCTTGGGGTGAGGCCTTGGATACACTGTTTGGCATTAGGATTGGTTAGTAGCGAGCCCAGTTTGCAAGCCCTTGCTAACAGGGGCTTACGTGTTGGTATAGTATTATATAGCAATAAACGTTAACCTTTGTTGTATAATGTTATGGTAGGGTGGATGGGGACGACGATAAACGTTAACCTTCGGGCGGGCTTCCACACCCTGTGTATAGAGGCGGTATCAATAAACGTTAACCTTTGATCACCCAACCTTTCTATTGCACATTGCAAACTATAAACCAATACCAAAGATATGAATTGACTTTTTGCATGCATATGTAATGTTGCATTGTTTTGGCTACTCACTGAGCCGTGTTGTGTGCTCACCCCTCGACGTCGAATATTTTTAGTTGATGATGCAGGATATACTGTTGAAGATTATATGAACGCGTCAGCGTATGGAACTGTAGCAGCTATGGAAGTTGGAGCTGAAGACGATACACACGACTCCTCTTGCGAGTGCAACTCGTGTGTATTCGATTAGATATTTTTGTAGTTTTTCTTATTTGGATTTATAAGACATGTGTTGGTATTTATATATTTATGTCTTAGTTAAATACAGAATAATTTGATATTATTTATGGGTATCATTCTAGTTCTCAGTTCATATTATTTATAAATTTTCCGCTATTGTGTATTACTCTGATTATGATTGTGGATGCGTGTAAAGTTTGGATAACGCGGGGATAGCCTATTAGAGATCCTGGTTGAGCCGTTGTTTGTTTAGCGGTTCATCACACCATTCTGAACAGTGTGGAATTGGGGTGTGACAATTACGTCGTAGGGTATCAGGGGAGGTGGTCTCGGACCGTGTAGTCTTCGACTCTGTCGGGGGGCCTTAGCTCTATCTCTATGGACATATTGAGGGATGCTGGAGTGAGGCCTTCGATATACTGTTTGACATTAGGATTGGTTAGTTACGAGCCCAGTTTGCAAGCCCTCGTCAGTAGGGGTTTACGTGTTGATATGGGTAGAGTATCAGGGGAAGTGTGATGCGGTGTGGTCCTAAGCACTTTAGCTCTATCTCTATTCCATGGTGGGTGCATGTGGGACGACAATAAACGTTAACCTTTGGGCGGCTTAACACACTCGTGTATAGAGGTGAGGCGGCCACCGAACCTTTCTATAGCACATTGCAAACTTATATACCAGACCACAGATATGAATTGAACGCATGCATATGTTTGTTGCATTGTTTTGTTTTCTCACTGAGCTCAAGTTGGAGAGCTGACCCTCGCGCGCGTAATTTTTTTAGTTTCTGATGTTGCATGTATTATGATTGAAGATTATGTCGACACGCCAACATATGAACAGGTGGCGGCTATGATGAGCAAGCTGTGGAGGACAAACATGGTTCATTAAGCGAGCGTTTCAACTATGGATACGCTTAGTGTTAAATTTTCGTATTTGAATATTTGTAATATGTATTAAATTATGTTTTGGTTACTTGGAGATAAATGGAATATCAATTATTTATCATAACTAGACCTCAGTTCATTATTTGTAAGCCTTTCGCTATTTACTTCATTATCTGTAAGCCTTCCGCTATTTACTTTATTACCTCTGATTAATGTGGAATGTGTTTTGGTTTAACAACGTGGGATAGCCTATACGAGATTCTGGTTGAACCGTTGGTTTATTGACGGTTCATCACACCATTCTGGTTGGTGCAGAATTGGAGTGTGACATGCCGTCATTTGGGGGGTTGGAAGGCAGGTAAATTTTCTTCCTTTCTTTATATTCTCAAAGCATGTTTAGTTGAAAAGAAGAGAGGAGGGGGGAGGGATAATATAGATATGCATGATTTACTGCTTTGTGAATAGAATGCAAGTTCATGTCTATATTTCTGTTTTGACAGAAATATATTAGAAATTGTAAGGATCAAAGTGAATATATATATATATATATATATATATATATATATATATATATATATATATATATATATATATATATATATATATATATATATATATATATATATATATTGTCAAACTAAAATAAAAATAGTATAAAGTTGCAAGCTAGATCGGAGGTATGCATTCTGTCTCATATCTCAAAAACTTTAGGGTAGAATCATGACTAAGGTTACTTTCCGCTTGAACATGTCTACTCGCTTTCTAGTCGTAACAATATTACGCGGTTAGTTCGGTAAGAAAGGAAGAATGCTCAACGACTGTGTCTAGTAGAAAGACTAGCATGTGACAGACAAAGTGGGTTCTGTAACCTGGCCCCGTATCCAAACCTCTGCCCATAGACCAAAATTTAGAGTTATTCCTACTCGCCTCAATGGTGAGATAAGTAGTATGGGCCCTAAATCCTTATTCCAGGTGGTGATTCCTTGTCTTCCGTTCTCTTTTGAGGACAGAAAAAGACCGACTAAGCCCCCCATAGCTCGGTCAAACAGAAAGGTTCATCTTGTCATGCGTCTCACATGATAACAACCGATCATAGTTAATGAGGCATGGGATCACTGTCGGCCACGGTACTCACACATATACATCATATTTTAAAAATTACCTAAAAATACATCAATTTTTCAAAATTACACAAGTGTGCATTAAGTTTTCAAAATTAACAAATCATACATCAAGTTTTCAAATTACCAAAGCATACATCAAGTTTTCGAAATTATCAAAGCTTACATCATAATTTCTAGATGATTAAAATGTACACCAAATTTTCAAAATTACCTAAGTATGCATCATATTATCAAAAAGAAAAATTTTGATCTACCACCTAACAAGTATTCGATATTCGACCTACTACCCACACTTTTCAGCTATTTTCACCCGCCCCCACTTAATTGATGGAACACACTAAAAATAGAGTTTGACATTTCTACCCTTCCTCTTTGAAATTGAAAGATATTAAAATGAGATAAAATTACTAATTTGACCTTATAACAATGACAATCCAAATTAGGCCAATTCTCCACAGATCGAGGATGGGTTAAGATTGATGAAGGAGATGGAGAAGAAGGTGGAGAACAACACCGGATAACAGCTGCCTAGCTGTCGGAATCTGAATGATGTATACAATAGGAGAGCAAAAGTTAATAGCAAAAAGAACTTGCCATTAGATATGAATGATGAACAGAAAAATGAAAAGCGTGAAGAAAGACACAAATATTCAATTACCTTGATTAGGATTGTAGAACCTTTCAATAAGAGAAACTACAATGCTCTTTCCCTATCCACTACCTCCAACTACAGCTTCAACTTTCCCGGTTGGGAAGAAAACTGAGAAATCTCTGAAAATGGAATTATGGAAAGGGTTTTATGAACAATGAAAATCCATGGTTTTACACAGAATCTGATATAGGATTAACTTCCACTGATTTAGATTTAATCAGACTGGAATCAACAGAAATCCTATGTAATTAGAACTTATAATTCAATAAAACTGGGGAAGAATCTATTACAAGAGGTATGATTCATGCCCTTGAATTTATGCAAATTTAATAACAAAAAAGAATAATAAAATGATGGGTAAATTACACAGACACCCCCTCTACAGTAGTGAAATTACACAACACTACCTGCTTTTTCAAAAGTTACACAGAATACCCCTATAATGATGGTATCATACAATCTCATCCCTACCGTTAGTTTCAACTTAACGGCAGAGGCTCACTTTTTTTTTAAGACGAAAATACCCTTAGTAAGGGTAAAATGACTAAAACATTTTCTTGTCAGTTCTCTCCTCCACGAAAATTCATTTTCTTCTCTTCAGTTCCGTTTTTTTTTCTAGGTTTTTTCTTCTCCACGGCTTCGCGGCTGCTTTGGAACCTCAAATCAATCTTGAAGTCCTGTGCAATCTCACGAACAAGCCTCTGAAAAGGAAGCTTTCGGATCAAGAGCTCCGTACTCTTCTGGTACTTCCTGATTTCCCTAAGAGCCACCGTTCCTGGCCTGAATCTATGGGGCTTCTTCACTCCTCCGGTAGCCGGAGCAGATTTGCGAGCAGCTTTCGTCGCAAGTTGCTTCCTCGGAGCCTTCTCCGGTTGATTTCCTCGCTGTTTGCTTGGTTCTAGTTGAAATTGAAGCCGTGGAGAAGAAAAAACCTAGAAAAAAAAAACGGAACTGAAGAGAAGAAAAGGCAAGAAAACACCTTTCGAGTTTGAAATTAGTGCTCTCCATTGCTGCAACTACAAAATTAACTCTTTCTCAGAACAGAAAATTCAAGGACAAAGGATTCTGTGATTAATCGATTTGGATCTATCGTCACCCATTGCTGGGATAATCGCTGGGATTATCATTGGATCTGATCACCAACAATGAACAGAATCGCTGTCGCTTCTAATCATAGAAGAAAAATGATTTGAAATACCAACGCTTTAATCCAAGAAGAAGATGAATCGTTTGCTTGATTAAAATCAATGAAAGAAGTACTATCAACTGGAGATAAATGAGAACCACTGCCATCACTCTCAATCGGTGAAGAAGGTGGTGAATCGCCCATCCTTTTTTTTTTTCTCGTTCTCTGTTTTCCACCGACTGTTGCTAGTAGCAGGGGAAGATGATCAGTAAATTAAAACTAGTGGTAATAATACTCAATCAATCTGCTCTTTTCCTCTCCCACGTCTCTTTCTGCAAATTCAAGTCACCTGCAGTGTTTGCGAAGCTAAAGGCGGTCTCAAGAACAATCCCCATTAAAGGACAAGGTGAACTGAAATTGAAGCCGTGGAGAAGAAAAAACCTAGAAAAAAAAACGAACTGAAGAGAAGAAAAAAAAAATTCGTGGAGGAGAGAACTGACAAGAAAATGTTTTAGTCATTTTACCCTTACTAAGGGTATTTTCGTCTTAAAAAAAAAGTGAGCCTCTGCCGTTAAGTTGAAACTAACGGTAGGGATGAGATTGTATGATACCATCATTATAGGGGTATTCTGTGTAACTTTTGAAAAAGCAGGGTAGTGTTGTGTAATTTCACTACTGTAGAGGGGGTGTCTGTGTAATTTACCCTAAAATGATTCATCACCAATTCAATAGGGCTTTTCATAAAACCATGATTCGGCTTCTACGATCTGTTTATGCAGATCTCTATATCAAAGCCGCTGTTCGATAGACGATGGCCACCATTGTACGACAACTTCTCTATGACAAAGGAGAAGATGGCCACCACTGTCCGACAGACGCTCATCCTAGCGATTCATTGCCACCTGAGAAAAAACAAAGAAAAAACCCAAAAAAAAAAAAATCAAGAGGAGGAGGGGGGGTTCTCATTTGAAGAGATGGAGGAACTGACTCAAAAAGAAAGAGGGAAACAAGTGAGAGAGTGAAGAAGGAGAACCAGAAGAGGGGAAAGGGGTTTTTTTCTCTTCAGCCACCAGTACCACTTCACCACCGCCCTATTCTAGTAAGTCCCTCATCCCCGCCTCTCTGTTTCCGCCACCATCACCTCCACCCTATTCCACAAACCCTCACCCCTGTCTCTCAGTTTCTACCACCATCACCGCACACTATTCTACAAACCCTCACCCCCACCTCTTGGTTTCTATCCCATCATCACCACCACCCTATTTCGCAAACTCTCATCCCCACCTCATTGGATTCCACTTCGTTGTTGCCTTGTTTTGCGATCTCCCACCACTCTGCAACCTCCTATCTTGATCCGTTCAGGGAAGACGACAAGGTCTTTTTTTTATGGGTAAAAGACAGTTACCTCCCCTGTAACTTACCTTATTGACCGTTGACCCTAAAAGGTTTCAAAAAAGACAGTTACCTCCCCTAAATAACTATTAAAATCCAAATAGCCCCAATTTTTAACGGTGTTAAAGTTAAATTTTTTATGGACAACTCTACCCTCAACCTTTCATCCATACTTTAAATCTTATTACTGTTAAAAGACCAATATAACCCTTTTATATCCAACTAAAATAAACCCTAATCTCATTTTCTTCTCATTCTACCTCACGACGTTTCCTATGGGGTGGAGATGATCTGTTGGACATAACTGTAAGCAGAGGTATTTCAAACGACCAGTGAGGCATTTTCTTCTTCTCATCTTACAGTGCTGTGTTTAAATAATCCCCAATCGCAGGCCAAATTACTAAAAACATTAAAAAATGGGGGCGGGGTGGATTAGACTGTGAACCTCAAAATCGACATTAAACAATCCCAAATTTTGGGGGTTTCAAAGATGAAGCATCCTACTACTTATTAAAAGCTAATTAAAAGACAGTCCTTACAGTGCTTTAGTGCTTAAGTGCTTTAATGTTTGTAGCAGCAGGTAGGGTTTCGAATGGTGGGCAGTGGTTAAAGATTTGCAGCGATCAGTGCTTCATGCTTGGAACCGGTTTGTGCTTCGAGATTTGAAGTGGTCAAATCTCCCAAGGATTTGCAGCAATTTGTGCTTCAAGATTTCGAAGGAACATGGGAACTTCAAGCTCCTTGCAGCGACAGGATGGAACTGCTTCAAGATTTCAGCGGAAACATTTCGAAGACTCCTTACTGCTTTAAGATTTCAGAGGAAACATTTTGAATGATGAGCTGCTTCAATGTTCAAGGATTTGCAGCGGTGGAGAGCTCCGAAAACGATGGCGATTCAAGGGTTTGGAAAACGGAATAACAGTGAGCTGGATTGTGGTGAGCAAGCAAGGAATCGGGGAATCGTTCAACTGGCAAATAGTAACCTTCCTAAATAGTAAGGGTAAAATGGGTAGTTCATATCTCTAAAAGGGTAGTTTGATATTTAACAAATTATTGGACTCCCTCCGTTACTATATAATGGAATATTCCTAGCAGGTGGGGTTATTTGGATTTTAATAATTATTTAGGGGAGGTAACTGTCTTTTTTGAAACCTTTGAGGGTCAACTGTCAATAAGGTAAGTTACAGGGGAGATAACTGTCTTTTACCCTTTTTTTTTTTTGGTGAATGACGAAGAAGGTCAAATTAGTCCTTTAACATTGCAATAAGAGCAATATTGTCCAAGAATATTTCAAATTGAGATGATGTCATCATCTAACGAGATTCAACTAACGGGGTGGGATTCTTTTAGTATTTCTATCAAACATTTGGGTAGTAGATAAAATTAGATGAAAAATGTGGATAGTAGATCAAATTTCGAATACTTTTTGAGTGGTAGATCAAAATTTTTCTATCAAAAATTATCAAAACCTACATCCTACTTTCATAAAAACATGGAAAAAGGCATAAAAATCAGGCATTCATAACACATTTTTGAAATTTACAGGAAGTTGAAAAGCCTACCTCATGGGACTAGACATGTCAGCAACAGTGTCTGGCGATATCGACCAAGGGGGACGCACGATACCAAGTGGACTTGGATCGTTTCCAGTCCGTCCAATTGTCCAGTCGTGGACTGGACGGACTGGATTAAAAGGACACGCATACCAATACATGAGGGGGCGTGTCCTTTAAATCCAGTCCGTCCGTCCACAACTAGACGGCTGGACGGACTGGAGACGATCTTTTTCCATACCAAGCAGCCCGCGCATCCTCTGCTGGCTCGTCCTACTCGAACGTTGGAGCCCCCTTGGTTCTGCCACTCGCCCACTCCTCAATATAGTCCAGATTTGATCCGGCTGCTCTTGAAGGGTCGACCTCGATCTCCACACGTGCCTCGTAATATGAGGTGTATCACATTCCTCCTCTACAGTTGCAATTATCAACTACGCATGATATTAGGAGACACTTGAGATAGGAAGACTTTGAAGTTGCTCCAAAACCTAAAGAAGAGATCGGATCTTCTTCTGAACATTACCAAACGCCTTGTAATTCCAGGTTCGACACTCAGATTGGCAAGCCATTAGCTTTTGGTGGAGAACATGTATAGGAGAACCAGAAGTAGGTGTAGCCCATTCCTTAGCAGCAACATTTTTTCAGCCCGAGTGACAGAACCACATGGATTCAAAACGAATAGGACGCCGCCTCTAAAATTCCACCTTCATTGTTGATAAGAAGGGTGGCTTGCTTGATCCAAGCCCACCGTTGGCTTCACAAAGACCACTGCATTCTCATTGGAAGAACACCATTCAGAATTTGGGAGGGTTCTATCCAAGAAAATGTGAATGTTAGCGTGGCCCCAGTGAAAGCAGGGCCTTCAGCACCAAGATCGGCTAGGTGCATTCACCATATCCTAGAAAAGACCCATATCCCGACTGCCATTGTTATTTCCTCCTCGCTTTTCATGCCAAACAAGAAATTTGTACAAGAAGGAGCTACAGAGATTAATTGGTCCCACATTTTTTGTCTGTCTTTTGTCTTTGAACTTTGAACAAGATCACCATAAACTCTTGTCATTTGTGTTGGGAATAGTCCCATATTGTTTAGAAACTAAAACCTTAGGTGTTTTATATATATGTGTTTTATATATACGTGAGAATTCCACTACTTGATAGTTTGAACTTTTGAATTAAAAACTTAATAATGTAGGAAGAGGAAAATCGATCCACTGAAACTAAAGTATCAATGATTGAATTAAAAGTTTAAAAGCTTCATTGTTTCCTGTGGGATGAGTCCTCCCGACAGCCATATGTTTCAACACTAAAAAAAAAGGACTCATCTTGTTTCCTTAGAGCTCCCAAGTTATTGGGGGCACAATTGTTTTTTCACCAAAAGATCACTCTTAATGGTTCATTCGCCATTATAAGGTTAAGTCAAGGGTAAAATCATCCATCCAAATTCCACATTATACTCTAAAGGCATACAAGATCCACTACTAATATCATCTCATCAATCCCTATCAATTGCTACAAGAATCAAGGTCACCAGACAACTTCATTATCAATATTTTTAGGGACACTATTTCATGTCTAGGACACCTTAGTCTTGAATCCCTCTCTTACCTTGCATTTTACATTTTTTACGAGGTCGGCCTCTGATCTGTCTTTCTCCAAGATTCATGACTTAAGCATGCTTAAAAAGACCACTCGTTTGGCCGTGAAGATTTATCCACTCATAATGTATTGGCACTTGTCCCAATGCACTATGAGTGTCGACGATCTCACTGCGTGGTTGGCTGTGGGCTCTAGCCTAACCTCTTTTGCTTTGTCTTGTAGTTTGCATGTCGACTGAGCATCCAAGGACCTTAATTCTAGCTACCTCATGCAGTATAAGTTCTCGGCCTCTTCCTCTTCGCATGTCGCTTGCGTCGTGCCTTATGTCTGAGAGATTTGGCAGTGGCGGCAAATTCATTACCGAGGACTCGCTGAGGTCCGTTGGCATTGGTTGAGGATAGGAAACAGATGAGAGTGACCTTTATGTGCCCGAACATGAAGAGAGATGTTGGAGGGAGTGTTTTGGGTGCTGAGGATCCATCAGTATAACAGGGTAGACTCTGGCAAATTGGCAATGCCGAACCCAATGATATAACTTCTCTTCCGCTCCCTTGCAACCAAACCGACTGTTAATGTTACTCTGAAAACATATATTTTGTTTATCTTTCCATTTTCAAATTAAATTACACTGATCGTAACCCTTACTGCATCCTGAAATTAAATCCTCGTTTCCCAGCATCTCTCTTCGTAATTGCAAGTGGTAAGAGAAATGATGGTCAGCAGCAACAATGGCCCAGGTTCCTTCGTCCGCATCAAGGAGAAAGTGGTTTTGGAACGCGAAATTAAACGCAGCAAATTCATCGCCGCAGCTGGTACCATTTCTAACGAGCTCTCCGCTCAATGCTTTCATTCCCAGATCTTTCATCTTCTTTTCTATATTTATGACCCTTTTGAGACGAAATTATACGAGGCTTTTGTTTAATTTTAGGACACAGTCAGCATTTGGGTACTGATATATACATGTGAAATGGATGAAGGGAGTAGGGCCGGGATCTGAAAGCTACTCACAACTGTTGGGCTTATAAGGTATGGCTATTGCACGCTACTGCTTCACACCATGTGTTTGATTCTTGACCTCACAGCATTTGGCCATATGCTTATATGCCTCCAGTTTTTTGAAGGGATTATCTTCGAATGTTTCTCTTTATTCCTCGTTGTTTGTCGTGTATATTGGAAATCATTTTCGGTGCAATGATGATGGTGAACCGTATGGTACAGCTGGCAAACCGATTTATTCCTCTATTATTTCGTTGGGAATCCACAGGGTCATGGTGGTTGTCATCAGGTGAAAATATGTTCCAACACTAGTGACTTTTTCTATTGATAGCTTCTATATGCAATGTGGAATAGGATATCGTTATGGGCTTCTAGTGGTGGTACGTCAATACTGATTCGGAGAAATTTTATGAAGGAAAATGTAATGGTTGCCAAGAGGGGGGAGAAAGAGAACTTTGCCCATTCAAATGAGTTTTTCAAATATATTGATTTTTTTTGGTGGGGTTGGGGAGGGGGGGGGGGTGGGTATGGGTATGGGGAGGGTTGATCATCTTGTAGCTTCATCCATATATTAACAATAAAGCCCACAAGTTCTTCTTATCAATGCATCTGTGAAATCCACTTTGACACTGGTTCCCAAAAGGAAATTGGACTAAATACATACAAATCCAGTTTAAACAAACACATACAAGTATATTGGCCAGTACATGGAATATACTTTTCATGTTTTTACATAATGAACAAATTTTTTTCATTGATCTCACTATTCCTCTCCCTTAAGATATTATCCCGGATTGGCTAGATGGAATTTTGCATGCATTGCATTGGGCTTCCTGCTTTTCCTGTTGGTTTAATCTAGTCATTGTGGATTTCATAGATGCAGTAGATAATGATGATTTAATCTAGTCGTTTGTGGATTTCATAGGTATGCTAATCATGAATGGGAAATGGTCTCTATTTGGATGCCCTTTGCTATAGTAAAATTACTTCCGACTTTAAACCCTCCACAATCACCAACAGTGACGGACTTGGGGCTATAACATTTCATAGAAGGCTAATTTCCTGGTAGTGGTGATCTTCCTTGGGCCATAGAATCCATGGATGGAGTTAGGCTTTTAGAGATGTTTGGGATCCATGTATAACTCTTAATCATCGCCTATTCTTTCTAATCTTGTCTTTCCCACTTTGACTTTAGGCATTTTCCTTGACACTTGCCTCAATGAAAGTTTCATGGCCTACCTCTAGGCAGAGGCCAGCCTTACACTTCTAAATATTAAAGCAATTTTGTGTAGACATACTTATGCCAATTATTCAGGTGAATTTGATTCTGAAATATCTATCCAAACAGCTACATGCTTGTGTAAGGAATGTGGACTGTACAGATGATATAATTCTTCCTTAGATAATCAAGCACTAATAAGGAATTTCAAGAAAAATGAGTTTATCACTTATTGTTGTAAGTGTGATGACTAGACTTTCCACCCATATAGAATATGTTGATCATTTTGAAATCTTCAGCTCTGGGGAATAGATGGCTCAAGCCTTTTTCAGGTTCCATGAAAAAAATACAAGGGGATTAATGGGTCAGGTTGGGGATGCCCTGGTGCTGGATCTGGCCTATTAGAGCCCCTTCACCAATTTGGAAAAAAAGATGCTGATGACATGCACCAAAATGTCTAGTTATTGTTTTATATCATCACCTACTAAATTCCATTTGTATCTATGTATGGTCAATGAAACCCCATCCTTGATGACATAATATGTCTTGTTGTAATGAAATTTAAAAGTGATGCCCCTTATCCCTTCTTTGTTGCTTGAGTCAATACAAAGGCCTTTACTAATGTTGTGGCCTACAGTAAAAAGCTTTGCTGAATTTCTTAACTGGCAATTTAGTGTTCATCTTTCAACTCTCCTTTTCTATATCATATCGTAACCTGACCTTTGAAATACTCTCTCCATTGCTACCTAATTGTATGAGTTAGACCCTAGTCCTACAAAAATCTTCCATTCCTCACTTCTTTTTTCATTAATTCTGGCATAATTTACATAAGATAGGGTATGATGACAGTCATCACATGGATAAAGACACTATGGGTTACTGAAGTTTCTGATGTGAGGCAGGAAACAATATGCTGTGATTGTCTCTATGGCCAAAAATGTTCTCAAATTTGAAAGTGCTGGATCGATCAAGATTTCAGATGGATTCTCATGTTGTAAGGGGAAACCATTTGGACAATACATCATTGTTTTCATTTGCTTATGATAAACTCATTTTAATAGTTTCTTATGTTGCTGTTCCTGCTAGCATGATGGTGGTATATTTTTGCAAATCAAAGCTAATAAAGCATGCGGAACTCACTTTGTATAAATCGCTTCTTCTTCTCTAATTTTCTGTGACACATTTAGTTATTTCCCTGCTCTGTTCTTTCGTTTGGTCATTCAAATCAATATCATTTACCAAACCTTATTCTCTTATCAATCCCCTACCCATGCTTCACCCTTTGAAAATCCTATCTTTGTTGAATGTTTTAATTTGCTAGTAATTTTTATTTTTCAGCTTCTTCTTCTCATGCAAACCCTTGCAAAAGGGTCTTTTAACTTTATCCTTTCTCTTTAGCACCCAATTTTTTCACCTGGACCCAATTTTATAGGCATACCGGATTTCTTTACTTGTTAGTTTCTTCAATGCTGGCCTCATATAACTGTGACATACCTCCCAACTGTTTGATCAAGTTTCCTTACCCACTTCCTATGTTTGTCCTCCTTTTCTTTTTTCATTAACCTGCCCTCCATGTATTTGAGACATACCTTGTTATGCACCCATTGGGAAGTCAATATCAAATGGCTATGATGAAATCATGATATGTCATAACCTAATTTAGGAAGAGATAAAAATGATTATCTTCTGAAGAAACCATCTCATTCTTTTAAGCATTCCTATCTTTTATATGATGGCATAACCCTGACTTCTTTACTCTCTTGCCGGAAATAACCCAAAACTTGACATGAAGCAAAAGAAAGGAAATTAAGGATTAACCTTCACAGAACCACTTTCATGCCAACTCATATAATTTAACCACCTCAAAATTAAAAAAGAAAAAGAAACAAGGATCATTTTCAGCTTAAAAATCTTTTTCAATGATGGTGATGTAATAAATTTTAAGCATCATTATGTCTACCGTTCACATTGGATGGTTAACTATACTAGTAGGGTCAGTGTATAATATTGTTTCCACTATCATTTCTTAGCTTACTTTCCGGTATTTGGAGGGATAAAACTAGGCACTGGAGGATTAGCCAGGTGTTATGGAGTAATGCCTCCATTTGTCAAGTGATATTGAAAGTAGGGGTGTAGGACTGAGTTTCTGTTCTTCTATATCTTACTACTATTTTGTGTGGCTTAATGTCTAAATTGATGTTGAGACTTTGACTGAGGGAAAAGGTTTTCTGTAGGAGTCATTTATATCTCTTCACTAGGTGATGACTGCTTTACCTCTGTCGAGGGATGACATAGCTGACCTTACCATCCTTTTTTTTTTTTTTTTTGGGGGGGGTGTCATGTTTTGATTGCATTGCCAAGTCAACTCTTTGCATACAATGTAATGGATTTGAAACCAATAATTTAGATATCTAAATCTTAATTACAAAAATCCCAGGTTTCTTTTGGCCCTTGGTGAAGGCTATAGGGCTGACACTTGCCACTTGAGAGAGTGATATAATCAACACATGGAGCTATTTTAGGCTTCCTGCTAAGTGTTGAAGATCTCTGGTTTACAAAGTTTTAAAATGCCGGTATTGAAAATAGTCTCAATCGCGAGCAATGCATGCAATTATTGATAGACAGAAGAATTATTGTATGCACTTTCTTGTACTAGCTAAAATATTGTGTAAATCTCTTCACGTGGTGTCTCACTAGCACAGACCAATCCCCAGATGCATAACCATACTAAAAACGCCTGGTTCCTTTATGTTATAACTAGATAACACTTTAGTGGAAATAATTTTATTCAAATTTATTATAAGTGCTTTCATTGTAGGTTCCTATTGGTCTTGGGGTTCTGGTGCCGACCTAAAGGGCTGGCAAGCTAAGATCAAGGGCTGATAGAGAATATAGGTAGGTGCTAGTTAAGTTGAAACTTGATTCAGTTCTGACCTACTATCTTTGTGTTGAATAATGTAGGATTGATGGCTGAATATAGAAGATAATATGTAACCTCGCAAACTAGAGTCCCAATGGTGCCTATTGTAGGAGTCTTACCTAAGCCCACTTGGGTCACACAAGCAAAATAATATTCAAACAGAATATTCAGAAAGAGTATGCTGTAAAATTTGATGAAAGCTTTGGAAAGCAGCCATGATTGCATTATGTAGACATTAAACACAGCAAAAACATTAAAGAGACTCTTAGAATTCCAAAACCCCTTTGGAATTCTACATACATAGATAACAATTCCTAGACAGAAAACTGTCCCAAAGACATTGAAAAAAAAAAGAATCTATTAAAAGATGAGGAATCTAATAAAACTTGGTGGCACAAGACTAGTTGAAAATAGAAAGTGGCTTCTTGCTTGGTCCACGATCAATGGAAGAGAGGTCTTTTAGAAGAATCTTTAATGGACAGTTGGAAGATAATTTGCAAGAGGCATAGGGGAGGTTACTGTGGACCCACAGGTACTGTTCATGGGAACAGTACTTCGTGAACAATATTGGCTGAGATGAAAAAGCCTGATGTCCCAATGGATTGGATTACTGCTGACTGAACCATACTATCAGTTTCCTTTGATCTATTTGAGGCTGTGTACCATGTACATGCTATTGTACCATTTTCCTTGGGGCCCTATCAAATATGGATGTATGACAAAATTTTTTTTTTTTTTTTGGGTAGAAGAGGTATGACAAAATTTGGATGCTTGAATAATAATAACTTCTTGTTTAGTAAATTTTCTATGTCTACATTCCCCATATCTGGATTTCTTCGGCTTTATTAGTAATCACTTTCTTGGTGGTCACTTGTCAAGAAAATTTCTTTCTGTGGGGCCTGATAATTTGTAAGATTTGCCCCCATGTTATTTATACAGATTAGCACTGGGAAAGAGAAGTTTGTGATCATGATTAAGAGGACCTAGGAAACAAAATCCCATTCTTTTCCTTTCTGTGTGGGACAAATTAATGATGATAATCCTGTTTCCTTTAGCAACTAGTAGCAATCATTTCCCAAGATTTCTTCAGAACACTACTACTTTCAATATTATGTGGGTTTCCAACTTAGTCAATATACAGCTATCTTATTGCATTCAAGATGTGACTTGCATGGTGGAACTTCTATTTTCAACAACATGTGGTTTCCACCTTAATTACACTGGATTATTCACTTTTCAAGCAATATGGATGCAAATGGAGATATCCTGTGATTGTGGTAAAACCCAAGAGCCTTTTAGAAGAGCATCAATTACCTTCTCTCACATGTTTTCTCTTGTACTTGTGTTCGGTGTCTATGTTATAGGATCTTGTGTGTGTGCTTTTTTTTTTTTTTTTTTTTGGTTACCAGGTAGAATTTATTGATAATCAGATTAAATAGAATGTCTATGATATAACTACAACAAAGGCCATAAAGGCAACATGCAAAGGGATCAGTACAAAGAATTAAAAAACAAACAGGAGAATAGGGACCCAGGTACAAAGTTTGCCTCAAGATACCATCCCAAGCTAATTCATTGGCCATCTCAGTGACAGCATAAAAATGTACAAAGAAATGTGTCTTTTCTAATGAGGTGTGTACAAGGACCACCCTTCCTTGGTACAAACCCAACCAATCAAACATTGAGTATTCTTTAATTGGAAGGTCTTTTTAACCATTTGAGATAGTTCCAAACCTAATTTGCCTTCATTTCTGATGTGATGGAATCACAATAACCTATGCTTATTTACTTTGGCATTTGCTTATATAATTTGTTTTCTTCCATCTGATGAAGATACTGACCTGAATTAAATGGAACTACTATCCATGAATTTCCTGATTTACAGAAACATTATCCATTGTGGTTTGATTTTGCCTTCTCTGGCCATTACTCAATTTGACATTGGAAAAGTAGGATTTGTACACAATAAATTAATTGTCTTGCACACATATTCTCCTCTGAGCCTGGATCACCTACCCACATGGGGAGAGGAGTTATGCGCCCCATACCCTCTCTGAGTGACACGTGTACTTTACAAAACTGGCAATCGTTTATGATTTTTTTTAATATAAAAACAAATGGGACCCACTTATCCTTTTTGAAGTTGGGGTTTCTAAATGTTACTACCGTGTCAGATTTTCACTTGTAAATATTGGACTTGGGTTTTCTGCAGCCAGAAGATTCGACTGATATCACTTGTGTGCCTTAGAGTGGACATTTTTTCGTGGTAAGGGTCTTAGAAGTGGACACTTATAACATTATGAGGAGAGATCTATCTTCTATCAAGCAGGATTTTGATACTGGTAAAGATGGCATCACCATGATCACTTTCAAAGCCAATTGGAGCAGAGAGATTGTGTTCTCCATGAACCCAATCCAGAGTGGTTTTTGGTGTTTTCTCATGAAGGGTTGTGAGGTGGTCAATGCCATTTCATTGCTTTCTTCCTCGCCTTGGTCAAATCAGTTGGTACATGTGGGACCAAGTTTATAATAGGTCACTTAGTGGCCCATTATAGAAATCTACAGTTGGTTGATAGGTTTCCATTACAGGTTTTGGTCTCCATTGGGAATGCAAATGGGATTATATCATGTGGGTCACAGATGTCGAATACAGTTTGGGTTGGACATTGGAAATTATTGCTCAGAAAGTGGGTTTGAACTGACTAAACAGTTAAAATGATGTATATGCATTTGTTTATAATGTGAATTCCCTCTCCCCCCCCTCTTCTTCTGATTCACCAGTACTTTTGAGTGATGGATGATAGGAGGAGCCTATTGTCTAAACCCCAAATTCATTGTTTATAGTGAGATCCGAATCCGATTCCTCTCTCCATTTGATGATCACTTCTACACATTTGGGAGCTATCATAAGGTGTGGGTCTTGTATGCTAAGATAGCTCCCGAAGATATAGGATGGATACTAGATATGGAAAGGATCCCAACTCATGTAACACCCCTCTTCCTTCTCTCTCTCTCTCCCCCCCCCCCAAAAAAAAAAAAAAAAAAAAAAAATCGTTGTTTTGTTTCATCAATATTTTCAATTTGATTGACATTTCCTAGAATCAAATTCTTTGTCTATAGTTGAGTGCCCTCTTGATTTTGTTTCATCAGTACTTTCTAGTGATTAGAGACCCCCCCCAATTCTTTGTTTCATCAGTACTTTCAAGTTTCTGGAGAGGAGCCCTTTTCCAAGACCCCCGAATTCTTGAGACTGGTTGAGCCTTTCTTGTTACCCCCCCTGCCCCCACAATGATTGTTCCATCACGAAAAGTAAAAAGTCTTGAGGGAGGCGACCAAAATCACATCATTTTCCAATTGGCTTTTCATTACCCATCATTTTCCACTGTCTATACGGGATGTTGATTAGGGGATTCACATTATGTGACCAGTACCAATGGGTTGTCTTGGCCATCCTATTAGACGATTCATGATCTGATTTTTAATTGCCTCTGTTGTCTATTCATGTTTAATCACCTCAGGTGATAGGATTATAGAGTTTCATGGGTGTGGCCTATTAGTTGGTCGTTTTGTAAGTGAAATTTTATTGAAATAGTTTCTGTCCTCTTGCTCATCAGTGACAGTCTGTTCAGGGTTTTAAAGTCGGATTCAAATTCTCTCTTCCCAAAGATTCGGGAGGAGGGGCGGCAATCTGGCTGGATGGTCGACACTTGGGGCTTGGGTGAATCCGAGCCCTCCATCCTAGCTGACACCCCCTTGTCAGCTTGGCTTGTCAGCTTGGATTCATCTGAGCCTCAGGTATCGGCCATCCAGCCAGGTTGCCGCCCCTCCGGAATCTCTAGGAGGAGAGGATGTGGATCCTCTAAACTCAAGGGTGACAATAACACCTTATGGCATGAATTAATGATAGTCATCCATCACTAGTTTTTACATTCCTAAAGGCACCCCTCTCTTTGAAGAGGATTTGTCGCATGTCAAGCCCTGTAAGGTTCTTCGCTTTGCATCAAATTAAACCACTTGCTCCAACGTCTATGCATGCCCATGTCAATTCCTTTGAGTTTCATTCTTGCAAACGTATTCCCTAGGTGGGGTATTTAACATGTTAGCTACAACATTACCTTGGTTGGTACGCATACTGTTTGGTATCTATTGTTTACTGCTAAGACTAATACAGTATCTATTCCCATTTGCTCCCCTAGCTTTCGTTTCTCATGTCAGACCAATAAAGTGCTTTAGTCATTGGTGTTGTTTCTGATCTTTATGCATTTCTTTGGATTCTTTCTGATCTCTACGCATTTCTTTCTTATCTAATCCCACTTGCTCCCCTAGCTTTTGTTTCTCATGTTAGACCAATAAAGTGCTTTAGCCATTGGTGTTCTTTCTGATCTCTACGCATTTCTTTGGATTCTATGTGTTTCCTAGTAAAATCTTGTAGACAATCTTATCTAGTTATTCTTTTGTGAAGTGTGCAATCTCAATTGAAATAGATTTGGGGAAATTTTGTTGTCAACACATTGGTGACAGATGCATTGTAACTATGGTTCTCATTGGTATAAAAAAGAATAATATGGCAAATCTGACCATTGGATATTTAGGAAAATGTTAAGAATTAAGCACATGTCACACTTTAGCCTTAAATTCAATCAATTAATCACGTCATATTTCAGCTTTAAATTCAATCATTTCCTCATCCATGTAATAGCATATGTTCTGTGTATGTTCATGCCCCCCTTCTCTTTTGATCCATGCAGCTTCTTTATAGTCATTTTTTAATAGTTTGTTTTGTCGTGTGACTCAGTTTCAATTAAATTAAACTTGACATGTGAATAAATGATCATTATATCTTTTTTTTCACAAATTTCAGAGCAAAAATGATACATTGTTATAAAAATCAAATGTCACCAATGTTACTTGCTCATTGCTTGGGAGTGGGGAAGCCCACTCTAAAAAACTTAGCCGACTGTAGTGCAATTCTGTCTTCATTCCACCAAAAAAAAAAAAATGGTGGCAAGTTCTACTCTATAGTTTCTCTCTAAGTATGATTTCTTATTTCCCGTCAGTTCTGTTTGTTTTCAAGTAAAAATGACATAAAAACAATTGTAGCTAAATTTTTTACACTGATTTTAGCTTCATTTTGAGTAGGCATGTATCTCAAAGTGATTCACTGATCAAAAGATTTCAAGAAAATTTTTTTATGAGTCGTTAGTAATATTGTCTACGAAGATTTAGCAAATGACACCATCAAATAGGTGACTTCAAAAAAAGATTACACATAATTATACTACAGTAGTGAGCATGGTTTAAGGACTCAAGCATAGATAATCCAATTCGGCTAAGAATCAGAAGGGACCGATCCCATGTCATGTCACAGTTGTTTCATGCCGGTTTAAGGATGAGTTCCAAGTAATGGGAAATTCACTACAGCATCTGCACGGGACTCTCTTTTGACTAAGTACTCGCTGGTGCCATTCTTGCTTTGCTGGAAAGGCTCGCAACTAAGGCCCGTCTTCTGGTTTGGGGAGCCATGGTCGACTCCACTTGTTCTCTTTGCCACCAAGCCCCTGAAGAACTTGGGTGGGCACGGCTGTTTCGCATGTGACTCAATTGGTAATCCGGCGTTTGCTGTCGCTGGTGTGAACCCTTCTACTAGCATCCTTCGGACTTTCGACTGAAATCTTTGCCATTCACAGATGGTTACCCTCCATGCCTCTTTGATGTGGGATTATTTCCAACATTTTTTATATAGTTGAGCTTCCTCAGGCCCTGGGCAATCTAATTAGTCTAGAGAATTTTTGGGCTGTTCCTGCCAGACCTGGGCCAATCCTGCAAGGAATCGGTGTTCTTGAACCTTGGATGTCACCCCTCATTAGTACTAGTCCAAATTTATGAGGAATGCCCAACTTTGCTTCATAGTCCAACTGTTGGAGATGATAACTTGTTCCCTAGTGTAATAAGTAGATATCAACCCCAAGGGGATAGCTTAGTTGGCAAAGAGCCTATGCTTCCTTTGCCAACACCTCAGGAAGCGGAAGGTACTGAGTTCGACTCTTCTACTGCCTCGGGGCCACTCACACAGGTTGTTAAATGCTCTTTCTTACCTGCTATGGGTGCAAGTGAAATGGTTCTGATTCACCCCAGAATGACCCGATCCATAAGGTTGTGGGGTCAATATGGGACTATAGGACTAGTCAGGCTAAAGGTCTGGATACCTATCGTTAACCCAAAAAAAAAAAAAGTGGACACCAGAATACCAATCTAATAAAACACTGTTGGTTTTAACTGGACTAAACCAAAACTCAAGACCGCCTAGCTCAAGATTATCCACCCGAGGAGGAGAAGACGATTTCGCATGTGTTTGAAAAGCAGAGCTGTAGAAGCAGCATCTCAGAAAGGGCAGAGCATCAAGGATTGCCATTAATCTTTGATTCTGAGCCATCATTTATGGAAAAGCATGTCATGAAATTGAATCATAAGAGCAAGATCTTTAGTCTAGACAACTAAATTTATTCTCTTCAACATAAACAGAGTTACCTCAGTAGACTGCTAAGCAGGTTATTTACCTAACATTTATCATAGGCTGCTGTTAGATTTCTACCAGAGAGGGGGATCTTCTATATCAAAAGTTGAGCTTATGCTTTTGACAATAAAACAATGCCAACATTTCATCAAATAATTATAATAAATAAATAAATAAATAAATAAATAAATAAATAAAAGCAACAAAGTAGGTTTGATGGAATGTAGGGGCAGCTACACTCATGAATTGAGAGAACAAGAAAGACTAGTTTTTATGGATTTTTTTTTTAATAATATGCAAAGACCCTAAAAGGGCCAAAGGAGTGTTTTCACCCAACCAGCGCCAAAACATGGAAAAACAAACAAACAAGAACACAAACAGCGAGAGTGAGCACATTTTCCTCACAACAAATAAGAACACAAACACAAGAAGACCATACAAAGAGGGCAAGCAGAGTTGCCCCTTTACAAACAGAAACAAATACAATAACTTAGAAACTGCTGAAGCAAGAAAGCGTCGAAGGCAAAAACCGCAAACCCCAATGGTGGATTGGACATCTCTGCACGAAGCAAAAGAGTGAAAGGTTGAAAGTCGGAGTGAAACAAAATATACCGAACTTCCAACCCAAATGCTAAGTGCAATCCATATCGAACTGCAAAAGCCACACTAATAATAACTGAAGATAAATTCAAAAAGGCTGACTCCCCATCTCAGCATCTGAAACCCAAATGGTTACGCATCGCTGATGCTACAGCATCAGTACTAGAGGACAAAACCTCCTCAGCTGTATTGACACTCCTTAAGGAGTCAAAGGATTAATAACCTTAGTTTTTTTTCCTTCTTATTACAACATACTCTTTTCTCTTCTTTTTTTTTTTTTTCCCCTAGTGAGGAATTTGTCATTTCACATGTACTCGAAAAATATGCAGTAGGATGAATCACTTTCAAATAATTTTGAAAACTCTCTTTTACCTCTGAAAGACTTTTTTTGGAATAAGACAATGGGAAAACAAAAGAAGTTGCATTTCTTCCAAGGAAGTCAGACAAGAGACCAACCCTGCAAGTTGTGCAGCTGCAGAGCTGTGGAAACTAAGCATCCACGGGATCTCACTGCAGAGTAACCATCTAAAACTTCACTAACAAAGTAAGCTTGCCACAAATGTGAACCTATAAGTTCATAATATGCCCTGAAATTGCAAGCAATCACCAATGCAGACGACAACATTATCTACCATCAGACAATACTTGCCACTAAATATCATAGCCCAATTGTCCAAAAAATGTGCTCTCCTCCTAGAGATTACTTCTATTTCCAATCTCCAAAACAGAATTATGTTTGATTCCTCTGAACATTTTGTATTGGATCAACATTAAGAATCTGAGATAACCATAGGTTCCAGCAATGAATAGTTACAGCGTAATATGCATGTCTAGAACTAGAAGTCTCCCTTCACCATTTCGTATGCAGTCAGACATTTAGTCAGTGCCTTATCATGTTTTACTCTTCCAACTGATCAGATAGAAAGAACAACAATAAAATCATTATAAGCTCCCAGTTAAGCATGAAACAACATCAGAAAAACCAGCGAACTGTAGGTAGGCCTGTGGCAAACTTGAAACTAAATGACAGTATCATAAAACACATTCAATACTCCAAGCATTATAAAACAATATACCCTATCACAAGTTGAATAAAAAGTTCTACTGAATGTACCACAATTTCTAAGAAAAAATGACAACAATATTTGTTGAGGCACTTGGATACATCTGTACCTCCTGGCTTATCTTCATTCTCAGCTCAGAGTTTTTTAATAACAGCTTGGAAGGCATTATAGTCATCCTCTCCAGGACTGTTACATTCTCAAGCAAAAACTTAACAAGTGCAAGTTCATCCTTACTTCCCCCAAAGCCTGTTATCTTGATATCCTTGAGATGATCAACACCACATGCAAAAGGTGCATTTTGTGGTTCAGAATCCTCTTCCCTGTTGGACCAGCGCTGGGAAACAATGGGAGTAATATTATTTATAATCATGAGTCCAGAGTTCAAATTCTATTTTTCAGATGTATATTACCATATAAATAATAAACAATCAGGTTTTAAGGACTCACCAGATGAACAATGTCTATGGTAAGGAACTCTAGATGTGGTGCATTGTTGAGAAAACAAGTTATTAGTCGAATATTGTCAATTGTAACAGCAATTGCCAACTTCAAATGGTTGAGATAGAAGAATTTAGGGAATGATCCTAATATATTAGAAGCCACAGAGAGAAGCTGCAGAGCATAAGAATGATTCATTGATCACCATGAAGGAATCTAAAGAAACTATGATCTTTAACTATATAAGTTTAAGTAGATAAAGAACTAGCTGCAATAAGAGTCTTTCAAGAAATTCTCAAATCAATGGAGTAAGCAAGAAGAGAGATATACCTGAAATCTCTGTGAAGAAACCATTAGAACTTTTGCATTAGAAAGATCTCTGAGAAAATTAATCACACGATGAAAATATATTTGATTGCTTTCATCCCACTCAGTGTTCAAGTAGATAGCTGCATCAACCAGTGAAGGTGGCTTCTCTAAACAAATGTTTTGCCCCTTATAGTTTATGTATTTAATTGACAATAGCCTTGGAGCAGAAATCTTAATTTCATGGTCATATGAACCACTACACAAAACCAAATCCCTTGGAAGACCATCTATAGTCAATCTCTCAATAGATAGAGATGAAATCTGAAAAACTGAGAGATCCCGAACTGCACAATCTTCAAGAATAACTTCCTTAAGCACCGGACAATTAGAGAAGAGTTTCCGGGTAAGATTGTTGTCTGAAAATGTAACAGAAATAAGATGCAGGGTATTGAGGAAAGGCATATGTATGGAAGGAGGAAGGTTAAGGATAGACTCATACAAGTTCAACTTCAAAACCCTCAAAGATTTGCACATAAAAAGGCAAATAGGAAGCTCAAAAAGGCAAACAGGAAGCGCAAAATGCTCCCTTGGATAATAGTAGACGCTGAGCTCCTGAACATTGTAGCTCACTGCAGTAGAAATCCATGTACAGGCATGGGAAGTGTCACAGTAGTAATCACTGAATCTGAGGCAAAATTTATGTATTCCCCAGCCGTTTCGACGAAGAAGCACTGAATCCACAAATTTCACAAATTTGGTCTTCGGAGAGAAAACAAACCCATCAAAATATAGATCGGGAACAGAAGCCCAAAGGTATCTCCACCTCCTTGATAAAAAGCTGGTTCTTATGACATCTTTAATTGGAAGAAATGAGAGGATGTGATGAATCACAGAGTCCGGTAAATCGCTAATTCGATTACAACACTCGCTCATTTGCTACTATCTTTTCCAGAAGACCTGATCAAAAAAGCATCAGGAAATTCAGTTTCTGGTAAGCACATCAACAAGAGAGTTCAGAACAGGAAGGGGAAAAAAAATGTTGAACAACAGAGAAAACGAGGCTCATCTCAGCTGTCACCCATGAAAAAAAACAGGATATATAAAAAGGGAAGGTTCCACCGAGACTTGAACTCGGGTTACTGGATTCAGAGTCCAATGTCCTAACCGCTAGACCATGGAACCAGTTGTTACGTGTAAGCATATTTATTTTAAATAACAGATTACGATTTTATCCCAATTGAACCTGTTCATCTCTGGCACACCAGAATCATCCGTGATTTCCAATTTCAAAACGCTCAAATCCTTTATCATCAGAATCAAATAACGAAAACCACCCAATGATAAGAGCAGATGGAATTTTGGAAAAGGCAATCTCCGCAGCTATAAAGATTGAATCAGATAATAGAACGAAAATGGAGGAAAAGATTCAAAAACAATCGTAAGGAGGAAAAGCAGAAATTGAACAAACGAACCTGGTCGATGTTCCTTCAATTAAAAGCAGAAAGGAAAGTGAGAATCGAGCGACCAATCCAGCAATCAAGCTTCGTAAGGTCTCAGCTTGTTTACACAAATTAGGTTTGATTTTGGGTCTTCGAAGGGTTGCTATTTGAGACGAAAAAAAGCAAAACCAATTACGAAGAGAGGAAAAAAAAATTATTAGTTAATGAAAAAAAAAAAAAAAAAAATGAAGCTGAGCCTCCGAAACCGAATCTAGCATATGAATTATTATAATATTTTTTTCTTAATAAAATGTGAGATTGGAGAATCGAATCTCTTTAGAACCCTAAAAGTGGAATCACGAGAAGAAGCAAATTTTTCTATATATCTTTAAATTTTTTAAAGTTTTCAAGTTTTCTAATTTTTTTTTATATGGTATACAAGTCTTATAAATCTAGTTATAGAAGGTAAACTCCATTCATTTTGTTATTTTTAATGAGTAGAAAAGGGGAAAATAGTAAAAAATGAAAATCTAAGGGCATTTATGGTTGATTCCATTTGGATAAGAGAACCACATCCGAATTCCATGGTTTTATCCTTATCATGATTTTCCTACCCCGAGAGGTAAAGGAAAGGTCATTCCCTTTTGGGTCGATTGTGGGCAAGGAGAGATTTAAACCCCTAGCACCATAGTTAAATCCTTGGACTTACGGGCCCCACCCCATCTCCACTGGATCTATTGCCTTCCAAAATAGGTTTTGAAAATCGACATTAACAAAATTGGGGTCTGGCTCTCTATTAGTTAAAACTGGTTTTAAAAGCATACCGTACAGTTGTATCATAGTCAACCGTTTAATATGCGTATTACTGTATTAACCTCAAAGATACTATGAAATACTCCATACTCCAAGCATTGCCGTTTAAAATGCGTTTAATACTCGTATCGTACCATATCTGTATTTTAACGTACATCTTCTATGAGTAATGAGTCGATTAATCTATGTCTTTTAATATTCTTATTGTCTTCTACATGCAACCAATTTGGGATTGAAGGTTGGCCATTTCCTCATAATTGGTTTTAAACTCATTACTTTATTACTCATTAGGGTGGGTTATGGGCTATGAGTCAGAGCAAATGTTTATTGTTGGCCACCATAGAACTTTTATTGCCATCGATATATGTATAATTCTTTAATTTATGAGAGTATATTATCTGTTTTTTCATCGTATCATATTATATCTGATCCGTTAAACAAATACTGTTCGTTTTAGTTTTCTTTCCACTCTCAGAGTGTTTGACCGTATCATTCTTATTTTACTCCATTTAAAACCTGTTCTATCCCGTTTTCATTTTTTTTAACTGTTCCCGATTTAACTAACTATGGAACTGATGGCTGATTCAGATTGAATTTTTAATTCCATTACCGTTATATAGGATTCAAGAATAGTTGGAATTGATCATTTGAGAAGGTGCCTACTACTAGCCAAGGTTCAAGGTAGCGGAATCAGAACCAAATTGACCTCTGTCGATTCTAATCTGATTCCCAGAATTGCCAAAATTTTATGAACCCTAGGTATCTTATCAGGAATGAAGATGAATTGGAATCGATACGAATCATTTGGGTTATCTTTCGAGTGTATGACTAAATTTTTCAATGGTAAGGAGTCAAATGCTAAAAGTTCAAGGCTTTATTATTTATTTGTCACACAGCGTATGTTGTTTTTACCATGAATTCTTTTTCTTCGGATTGCAATTTAAATCAGTGATTCAATTCTGATTCCTCAAACCATGTTGGTAGCATGACTAATAAAAATGCTTGTTTAATGTCGATTGCCGGTTTAATCATGACTCATTATCTTCCAATGGCTCTTTTATTCTCTCCTATATATAATTTGTAATGCGTTTTGATGAATTAAGTAACTTGTAGTTTTGGACTCGTGAGTATACCAATGTGAGATCCCATATTGAGTTTGTAAGTCTCAAACTTGGGTTGAATGAGCATTTTGAAGAATTGAATAATTTGTAATTTTTGGACCCCTAAGTATACCAATGTGAGATCCCATATTGAGTTGGTAAGTCTGTCTCAAACTTGGGTTGAATGAATTCCAAAATTTAAGGACTTCTAGGACTCTTTTTTAGTTATGTGGTATTCTCTAATCCTTGGTGAAGTGATTTCTTGCTATTCCTTATTTTCTAATAGAATTGTTCAATATTTCTAATTTATTTTACATTTCGATTTTGCCTAGTTAGTTAAAACGTATTTTAAATGACGTGCTTGTTTTTTTCCGTTTAAAACGCATCTACCCGTACCATTACCAAAGATCCGGGAAAAAATGTCTTACGGTCCATTGAACCGTTTAGAATGCATACCCCTCTTTTTCAAACATAAAAAGGGACTAGACCCAAAACCCTAAGACAAAAAACCCAATGTAAACTTGTAAACTTTCATTAATTTATTATGCACCCAAAATCTCACATATTCATAATATTTAATTTAACAAGCCAAACCCATTCTCAACCGTGTAGCCAATGCTCAGGTAAGAAGTCCCAACAAAGATGGCTGAAAACGAAAACCATGGTCCGTTTTTATAGAAGCTTGAATTCTATTTCCTTTTACATACACACAATGTGGGATTAAAGACTGCTGGCCATTTCTCAAAGTGCTTGCAAAGTTGCATCTTCCATGTGAGTTGTCATAATCGATTAATCATTACTTTGTTACACGTTAGTGTGGGTTGCGGACCATAACAAATGTAATTGTGGGTTATAATACCTCTCTCTCTCTCTCTCTCTCTCTCTCTTTCTCTCTCTCTCTCATGTTTGGAGTCTTGAACAAACATAAACATCAATTAGTTAATTAGGTCAAGATTAGAATTCTCACCATATCTAGATTGGCCACATCATAATTGCCTTGTGTTTCCATTGATTTAGGTAATAATTACTCAATTTATGAGTATATTGCTCTTTTTTATCGTACTATATTAGTTATGATGAGTTTAAAACTCATACCATTCGTTTTCATATTTTTTCCCTTCTCGAAATATTAAACCAGTTTTTTATCATACCATTCTTCTTTTGCTCCGCTTAAACCTGTAGCATCCCCCCCCTCCCCTTTTTTTTGCCATCCCGTTTTAACTAACTAGGATTTTGAGTTGCATTAAAATAATTGGAAAAGAAAAAAAATTCTCCTACAATATATATATAAATATATATGTTGAAAAATAAAAAATAAAAAATACATGGAATAACATTTTTGCATGCAAAATATCATGTGCATGAAAAATATTACAAAAAAACAGAGAAGTGCTGCATTAGTGTCCACAATCTCACCTTATCATTGTCCTCATTTCCCGCTTCATTCTCCTTTTTGGGAAACTGTTGCCCATGTGTAAATTCCTTTAATTCTATAAGGTAACATAATGAGTGGAGGTTAAAAAATCTTAACATCACCAATAACGAGTGCCATTATAAAAAATGGTAGTTCCATGAGATAGATTCTTTTTGCAAAGAATCAAAGAATTTTATTAAAAATGAATAGAGAAATTTTTATAGACATCTCATATGTTATGAAGAATAGACAAAAGAGCACCATTTATATTAAAATAATACACTTATCAATTGAAATTGATGCTGTTAGAAGTAGTTGTTAAGTGAAAGTTAAATGACTAATCTACTCGCAATATTTTCCTTTAATTTCTATTTTTTCTTCTTCTTTGTGAACTTCTGCAACTCACTGCACCTACAAACCCCTATCTCCATCTCCATTTCCCCGCCTTTGCAACCTGCAAGCCCCAACCCCCAATTTTCTACCTGTATATGCACCTGCAAAGCCCCGTCTCATCTCCCCGCTCCTTACCCCTACTTGCAAAGGCCAACCCCCAATCCTCTGTCCCTGTGCGCACCTGCAAACCCCCACTCAACCCTCTACATTTCTTCGCCACTGGCTGCAACCCCCAACACCTAACCCTTTTCCCCTGTGGGCACCTGCCAATTGTTGGACTTTGTGATGTAATTGTTGGCAAATGGGCCAACCTTGATGAGAGAGAATATGTGTGGGCCTTACTAGTGATGTGGACAGCACCTACACAGGCAATATGTTGATAGATGAGGAGAGAGAAAATGGAAAGAGAGTGTGGCACAATATCTAATGAGAGAGACAGTCAATGGTGGAGAGAGAAAGGGAGTGGCAGAAGCAGAAGTTGTGGAATGAAAAGGAAGAAACAATAGAGGAGAGAGAAAGTAAGTGGGTCCCACTGACGAGGTGTCTGATGTCGTGTATGGTGCAGTGGCAAGCTAATGAAGAGAGAAATTCTAGAGAGAGAAAATGGTGGGTGGGACCCACGGGTGAGGTGGCCAGGCCACATGGCAGCCTAGGCCGCAAGGCAGCCGAGGCCACATGGTAGCCCAGGCCGTAAGGCAGCTAAGGCCATGCAGTAAGCAAGCTCGCTACCATGGCATGCCCCACAGTCAGCAGGTCCGCAAGCCCGCCTGCGCTCATGGCCCATGGCCTTGGCTCTCCCACAGGCTTTCCTGCAATGCACACCAAGTGTTCGACCGAAATCTCTTGCTCTCGATAAGTGTTACGTCTCAGAGTTTGTTTATATTTAAATTCGGCTCCAGAGGCCATTAAGAAGGTTGTCATAGGCTTTTTCGTCAAAACAAAAAGAGGAGATTTAAGATCCATAGTGAAGAAAGAGCCACACATGCAAAATGGGGATCAAATGGCTAGAAAAAAGGTGGGATCCTGTGAATCTAGTTCGACGCGTTTTGATCCACCGCGTGAGTTTCTATTGGTTGGAAGCAAAGTAATATAGTGATCCGCGTCGCGTCAAATAGAGTCTGTGATTGAGTGTGACACGCCTACGTAGCTGCGGCAAATCAAGTTCTGATCGAAGGGTTTGTATTGCCTCTTTGTTCAAACTTGAAAGCTGAAGAGACCCATCACACATGATTTGATGAAGCCAATCCAATGGTTTTTATCGAATCCCGCCCTTTTTAGTTCAATCCAACGGCAGTTTGTGTAGATTCTCTGACGGACCAACAGGAACTCGACAATGAGCCTGCTTTGTCAGCGCCGGCTACTCTCGGGTGTAGCACGGATGCATGGAAATTTAAAAGAAGATTCCATTTAGATTTATATTACTGGCCGACATTGTTTTGGCCATAACTCGACCATCCGATGTCCAAATCGGATGGTTCAAGTTGCAGTATCCTTGTTTTCGGATCCTCTATCAACTGAGTGTGGTTTGGTGTTCATGTGTAAAGCAAAAAATTGAAGAAAAGAGCTTTGAAGAAAAAGGAAGAGGGTTTCAAAGGTTTCTTGCTTGGAGGTGAGCATTCAACCACCCACCAACCTCATTCAAGCTTATAAATGACGCATTAAAGAGAGGTGAGAGGTTGGTGGAGCATTGTTACACAGTCATGGTGATTATTGCTTGTAAGAAGGAGAGAGATGGTCAGAAAGCTAAGGTTTGTTTGAGGAGTTGAGTTTTCCCAATATTGAGAGTTGTGGGAGATTCCACTAAGCCGCTGGAAGTGTCAGAATCATCTCAGAACGCCTAGAAGCTATGGTTGTAAGATTCTCTAACTCTATTATTGTCCATTGCTTTCAGTACATGCATGCTAGTTGTAGTTGATTATGTTGAATGTCTAGCTAATGGGCAAAAATTATAGGGCATTGTTATAAGCCAAAAACTGATACTACTTGCTTCCCATGGGTGCGGATTAAGCATAGTGTGTGCAGCGTGTGCTGAACACTAGTAGTTATAGCCTGAATCCTAGCATTGTTGTGCTCTCTCAGTTTTATGCTAGGAAAATACAAGGTTAACATCCTTGTCTTGTAAAAGACTAAAAGTAGCGTATTAAGTATACATAGAGCCCATTGGGCATTATTCCATGGACTAGCCATCACATACTATGTTAGTGAACCACATACATCTTGTGTTGTGGACTAGCCATCACATACTGTGTTAGTGAACCACATACATCTTGGTAGTGAGGTAGATTTACATAGGCTTGTGTATTTGTGATAGGTTGGTTCTCCATTAGCTCTGGGTAGTAGGGAAAAGTTAAGGAGAAAGATTTTACACTGATTCACGCACCCCCCCCTCCTTAGTGTCAACCAAGGTTCATCACGAACCCCACCTCAACCCTTTGCTTTTCTTTGCCCCTACCTACAACGGTACAACCCCCCCCCCCCTCTTTGCCCCTGTGCGCACCTACAAACCCCCACCTCAACTAAATCTCAAATTACATTATGCTTATCAATAAAAGAAGAAAGAATAAAAAAGTAAAAGAGCAGCCAAAAAAGAAAAGAAAAAGTATTTACTAGGGCGTGCTTAGTGGTGACGATGCAAAGCAATCTATGAAAGATAGGAGCACCTCTGCGGTCACAGATGCAAAGCAAATCAAGGCACATTACCAAACTGCATTTTCAAAGTTGTACTGCAAAAGTGCATGTGTGACCCACATCAAACCACTATATAAAGGGTTCACCTACCAAATGTTACGTCACTTGACTTGTCACATCACTTTATTGTTTATTCTTTGTACTGTTCACCTCCTATTGTTTGGTGCTTGGATCCTAAATTAAGCATCAAAGTGTATCCCTCGGACCCTTAGTCTGAGCACTCCTGAGCTCAAAAAATCAATTTGGATTTTATTGACAACACTAAACACATAATGTAGAGAAAACAAGAAAGAGACTTCTAAAAAACCAGTGGGATCGAGAAGCTTGCTATATTTGACTATATCTTGACCAACCATTGTTTATGCCGTACGTATTTTAATCCTCTAGATGCAGTGGGTAGTTTTCTCCACAAGTTTTCATCCCATACTTCCAAAAAAATATTAAACCTTTAAGAAAATCTGGAATTTGGTATGACATCAGTCTCCGACTCCCCATCGATTTCAATTCGAGTCATTCTAATATCAATCAGAATTAGTCGAAGTCAGGCCAAATTTGATCTAACCAGGTTTGACTCAATACACAGATTCAATTAGCCGATTCTGCCTATTCCAATTTGAGTTTTAAAACCTTGATATAGAACCCATTTTTAATAGATTTCCTGTTATTGTTGGAACCTTGGCCAAGTTGAGCAGTTGAGAGCAACTTTGTATGTGTTGTCATTGTTGGCAACCTCTAAATAGTTGACAGAGTGATATGGAGCAGAGAGAATGTCAATAGACAGAGTGGACAATCAGCAGGCATGGTTGGACAGTCAGAAACCTATATGGAAGCCAATGCACAGTTCTATGTGTTTGCAGTTCAGTGAAAGAAGACAGAGAAAGTAGAGAGAGAAAATAGAGAGAGAAAGAGAAAAGAGAGTGTCTGTGGGCCCCACTAAGGTTCCACAGACAAGGTGACTATGCATGGTGCACTTGCAGAAGTTCAAGAACAGAAGAAAATTAAAGAAAGAGAATGAAGACAGATAGAAGAAAGAAAAGAAAAGAGGAGAGAGAAAGAAGAGAGAAGAAGAGGAGAGAAAAAGAAGAGAGATGGAGGAGAGAGAAACTAAGTGGGTGGGACCCACTGGAGAGGTAGCATGCCACCATGGCAGCTAGCCTGGCCACAACCATGCAAGCACAGCCAGGCAACCAAAGCCCACTCGGCCATGCCCCATGGCCCAGCAGCAACAGGGCGCGCATCAACAGTTGATGGCACCCGCAAGCCCGCAAGCTCAAGGGCCCGCAGCCATGCGCATGCCCAAGGCACAGCACAGCAGCAAGCCCCAAGCCAGTAGGCCTGCTCACGCACGCGCACAAGGTGTTCGACCTCATGCCCAAGAGAGCAGGGTCCTTAGGACCCTACTGGAAAAGAAAAAACCCTAAATCGGTTTTTAATAAAAAGTCACAGAGGCCATTTCATATTTGTTCAGGGTTTTTTTTGTCCTTTGCATATGTAGCAGATCCGATACTAAGAGCCAAGATGAAGCCACACATAGCAGATTCAAATCCGACGGATAACAAAAAGGCGGGATCCAATGTGTCTCGCGGACGCGTCAAGATTCTCTCGCGGGAGATTTTATTAGTCGGAAGCAGCATTATCGGGTGTTCCGCGTTTCATACAGCTACAGAAGCAATTACGTATAGCACGCGTATGGTGTGCAGGCGCGTGGGATCCAGATCCTACGGCTATGATTGCCGCCGATCGCGCATGGCGTGATGGATCCAATCCAGCAGCCTAGGAGTCATCCCGCCTTCTTCGGCTCATCTAACGACTTATGTTGTAAGATGTCGTTTGAACCAATCAAAACTCGACAACGTCGTATGGCGGGTCAGAGGTGGCGGCGCTTCGATGTATCGCGGTGCACCAAATAAAGTCCAAAGATTCATTTTAATCTAATCTGAGTTGCTGATCTTTAAAATGATGATATCTAAGCCGTCCGATGTCCGATTGAGGCAATTCAAAACCCACGAACTCCTCTCTTCGAGCACTGTTCACTTGCAACAAGAAAAAAAAAATTTGGTGAGAGTGAAGTGTGGGTTTGTGAGGAAGAAGGGTTTTGGAGCTCTCTTATGAGTACAGATCATCTCTACTCACCTCTCTTTGAGTTTAATGGCCATATAAAGCATGAGAGAGATAGTGTGAGTATGTTGTGAGAGTTTGGTAAGATTCAGATTGTATGAGAGGTATTGGGAGAGTGCAAAACTCCCATATTGTTGAAGAAGCTCACTTACTACCATTTAAGAGCCTGAGAAGCCCATTTGGTGAGAACCACATATGCCGTGATCACGCTGGGAAGGTAATCACACACACAGACCCTATTTATTTGTACCAATGCCATATGGGAAGGGTTTGTAATCTTTATTTGAAAAAATACATTGTAACCTATCAAGTTGGGGACTTGACAGGAATGAGGGTTGTTTCCTAGGACTCAGTTGCAGCTGAGAATGTGGTCGATGTTGTAGCATCTGGGTTGTAGGTGCAACCATAGCATTAAAGTAGCATATTGGGTATAATATGAAACCCTAGTTAGGGTATTGCTCCGTGGAGTAGCCATCACAGTGTGTGATAGGTGAACCACGTTACACAGTATGTCATGTGGATGTGGATGTGTTTGTTTGTGTTGTGCATTTGAAGTGCATGGATTGCAGGTCTGGGTGTACACACTTGGTAGGCCAAACCTCTGGTATGGATACCTGTAGGTGTGTGGCATGGTGTGTTACACGAAATGTATAAATGAACAAATGTGTGAACTAGTCATCTCAAGGTAGCATAGCATAGACAGACAGCTCAAGGCATCATTGTTTATTCAGTCTGGACTGACCTCATAGTTTTGGAAAGATTTTTAGTGGTCACTGATTCACCCCCTCTCTCAGTGTTAACCTGATGAACTTGATATGACACTGACAGGGGGGGTGAATCAGTGTCTGAAAATTCTCCCTTATTATTTCACTGCTGCCCAGAGTTGATGGAGACCTAATTTTTCACACACACACAAGCGCATGTAGTCTGAGACACTCCCTGAAACTTTCCCGAGGGTGTGTGGTCGCATACCTAACAGGTGTGGTCGACCACACCTGCGACCACTGGAGTTTGGGACATGTGGTCGTAGTTTTTCGATGTGTGGTCGATAGGTTCTGTGACCCCACGTGCGATCACACGAAGTCAAACCGACTCCGTGATTAGGAAACCTTCCTAATCAGAAGGGGGTTCTTTCCTAATCTAAGTAGGACTCTATATTGAGGGTTTTCCTCTATATATAGGACGTTCCTTAGCCTCTTTCTTCATTTTAGAACTCAAACTGAAAGAGAGAGAAAGAGAAGAGGAGAAAGAGAAGAAGAATTAAAGAGGAAAACTAAGAGAACGAAATTCAGAGAGAACTCTGATTCTTCAACAAGTTTAAGGTATGAAAATATTTTTCATATCAGTTAAATACCTAGAATAGATCATGGAGGAGATAGTGATTCAAAGTGAGACCTCAATCATAAAACCATGGAAAAATTCTAAGAGATCCATTGAGAGAATCTATTAGGATAATGGATTATGTAAAAATATGAATTTTGAACCATAGAACAGTCATAGGAAGGATCATGATGATAAGCCAAAGAATCAAAATATGAAAGAATTGAGTTGAGAGTGAAAAATTTGACCATCACATGTATGGTCGCATGTGTAGTCGCATGATATGCGACCACACAAGACACACATATCTACCACACACCCTCAGAAAAGTTCCAGGGAGGGTGTGGTCGCAAGTGTGGTCGTATGATGTGCGACCACACGAGACATATGATCGATCACACGCCCTCGAAAAAGTTCCAAGGAGGGTGTGGTCGCATGTATGGTCACATGGTATGCGACACACATGTCGACCACACGATACATATATGATCGACCACACGCCCTCGAGAAAGTTCCAGGGAGGGTGTGGTAGCATGGTATGTGACTACACATGTCGACCACATGCCCTCGGGGAAGTTTCAGGGAGGGTGTAGTAGCATGTATGGTCGCATGATATGGGACCACACATAGCGACCACACCCCCTCGGGGAAGTTTCAGAGAGGGTGTGGTCGCATGTATGGTCGCATGATATACCACACATAGCGACCACACACCCCGTGGTTGTAGAAATTGAGACCACAGGTGCAGCCGTACCTGCGACCACTCAGCTTTTGGAAGTCTGAATTAATGAAAATAAATTCTAATTTAAAATCTATAAATTTGTTAGGTTTCCAAGTGGTCTAAAAGTGATTTACAAAACTTGAACGAGGAACAGCCATCGACCAAAGGTGAGGGAACAAGACCTAAACTAATTGGTTAATAACAAATTATTTTACTTATTGAGTCCAATGCCATGAATGATTCTATGTTTGTATGCTTATAATGTACATTTCACATGTCATCCAATATTCCTGCTATTACTGCTCATGCATATTTAATTCTATTTATTTATAACATGATGATGATGATGATGATGATGTTAGGAATAGGCATGTGAATATATGTTTGTGGTTAGTGTGTTTGATGCGAGTGGAGCATCAGGGGGAGGATGTGACACTATGGTTCATCCTGATCACCAGACTCTAGCTTTATCTCTACTCAAGTCTTACCCACTAACATCGTCGTATCATCATTACCTTAGCAAAACTATTACATCGTAGGGCATCAGGGCAGGTAGTCTCGAACTGTGTAGTCTCTGACTCTGTTGGGGGACCTTAGCTCTATCTCTATAGACTTATTGAGGGTTGCTGGGGTGAGGCCTTAGATATATTATTTAGAATTAGGATTGGTTAGTTGCGAGTTCAGTTTGTAAGCCCTCGCAAATAGGAGCTTACGTGTTGGTATGGGTAAGGCATCAAGGGAAGTGTTATGCGGTGTTTGATCCATGTACTTTAGCTCTATCTCTATTCCATGATGGGTGCATGTGGGACGACAATGGTGTTTGATCCATTGGGCGACTTCACACACTCGTGTATAGAGGTGCGGCGGCCACCAATCATTTCTATAGCACATTGTAAACTTATAAACCAGATCAAAGATATGAATTGAATGCATGCATATATTTTTGTATTGTTTTGTTTGCTCACTAAGCCATGATGTATGCTCATCCTTTCGACGTCGAATATTTTTAGTTAATGATGCAGGTCCTACCGTGGAATATTATATGAATGCACTAATGTACAGACATGTTGCTGCGATAGATGTGAAAGCTATGGTGGAGTCGTATGATTTGTCGTGCGAGTGCAATTCTTGTGTTTTCAATTAGATTTAATTGTTGGATTATCAGAAGATGTAATTGATTACTTTATTTTATTTTATGTCTTAAGTCATTTGAAGATTATTGGATGAAATATTTATTTATCACTGTTAGACTCTCAGTTCATTAATATTAAAGACTTCCGCTATTATTTATTTACTTTGATTATGGTTGTGGTTATATCTAGTTTGATCAAATGGACATGGCTTATACGAGATCCTAGTTGAACCGTTGGTTCATAGACGGTTCATCACACCATTCTGGTTGGTTCAGAATTGGGGTGTGACATTGATAAGTGTGTGATTTTCATATTTTTATTCCCTTTATACTATGATTTTTAATGTGTTTTATGGGTTATTGAACTGAATAAATTGAATTTTATTAATTTCACATATTTTAGAGACATTGTGAATTAATTGTTAAAAGATAGGAAAATTTCAGCATCCTTAATGTTGACGCTCTGAGTTTTATACAAGTTTTTGACGTGAAAAGAGTTTTAGAATTAAAAAGTTATCTTCAGTAAAGTTGTAGTGGACGTCTCAACCTTTTCGGAATGGTATTATGGAGAAAAATTCGAGTTTCTTTGGGTCTCCAAACGTGGCTTCAAAGTCTGACACAAAAATCTAACTGAATCCGAATTAAAGTAGCCCTCTGATCAGATTAAAGCATTCAACGGTGGATGTAAATTCCATAAAGAATCTCCTAATCAAGTTAAGAAACCTAAACCTATAATAGAAGACTCCAAAGAAGAAAAGAAGACTCTACAACTACAGAATTCTAAATAGAGAATGACTCCTAAACAAAGAAGAAATCCTACACAAAGAAGGAATCCTACACAAAGAAGGAGTTATAAGTTACAAAGGATTGTCATGTTTTATATATAGAGCATTAGTGTTAAGATAAAATCTCTCTCTCTCTCTCTCTCTCTCTCTCTCTCTCTCTTTTGCTGAAATTTTTTCTATCTCTGAAAGGATTGTAATGTCTAGCTAATCTTCTCATTCAGTTCAAGGGGATTTTAAAGCCCAAACTCATGTCAGTGGTGTAATTTCTATTCAGTAACGTTGTTCTTCTTCTCTCTTTTATTAGAATTACTTATGTTATTCTTTTCTCTTTAATTATGATATTTGTCTGAATAATTCAGTAATGGCCTGCTGAATCAGTTAGATTAATATTAATTGTTAGATCTAGAATATGTGATACGTAATCGTCCTAATTCTAATCACAAGTACCAAACAGTGGTAGATGATTATGTCCAAGTTTTCGTCTCATCATTATGAATAATATAACTTAAGTTAAATAATCCCCGCTTGTGTGTGATTGTTGCTTAGATTGATCTATTTTTCACCCTCTTAATGCAGTCATTAAATTAAACATTGAGAGCTTATTTAGTGTTGTTCAATGGTTAGATCTCTCTAAAGAGCTTGTTTTAGTAGATATACTTAAGGAAAAACTCGGGTAACAGAGCTTATGTTATCTAGGTCTTTAATTCTAATTGGAAGGAAGAGATTAACGTTGTGATTAATTTTATTCATTGCATGTGTGGGTGGATATTGAACCAAGAACTGAATATTCTCATCTAATTATCTTCCTATTTAAATTTTGTCTGTTTACTTTCAATTTGATTCAAACAACCAAACCCCTCCCCCTTTGTTATTGTGTTTAATTTAGCATTAATTAGTATATTTAGTTTGAGTAGAATATAAATTTTAATCAATTCATTTTCTATGGGATCGACCTTTGCTTATCATATTTACAGTTATTAATCAGATCAGTAAAGAAATATTTAATTGAATTGGTGCATTCGACACGCTACCAGACATTATAGGCTCCACGTCAGGGTGCTCTGTGCCCTTCCATAAGGCTAAGCTGATACTCAGATATTCACACTCCAACAACCATCGAGGGAGGTTCACATTATTGTTTCTTTCGGCCACAGCCGGAGTAGGTGCAGGTATAGGGACATTTCTCGGTGGTGGTGGAGGTCGAGGACCCACAAACTTGGTCCAATGCCCATGTTGGATGAGATCTTCTTCTAATCCTCGAAAATGGCAGCACTCATTGGTGGTGCATCCGTGGTCCTGATGATGAGCACAATACAGATGAGGATTCCTCTCATTTGGTTCGGTCGCCATTAGAGGTGGAGGAACGAGAATAATATCCCCCTTCTTGATTTGCATGATCTCCACCATGGTACGGTTTAAAGGAGTATACTCCGAGAGGGGCTTGATAGGGTACAGTTTTTTGGCCGGTTCTTCGTTTGTTTAGTGGTTTTCCCTTTACATCTAAGGGCCTCCCTATCATCGTATCTTGTGTCAGAATCGCTTTATGGCTTCTTATCGCTTTCCCATCAGTGGCAGTTTTGTTTCTCGTCCCTATCGGATAGTAACTAATCAACCTACTATTGGGGTTCCCTTTTGATTCTCCTTCTTTGTGGGCTTTCTCGACATTCTCTATTTCTTCTTTTCTATGCCAGTCGAACTGCTAAAACTTCCCGGGGTATGGTGGCCACAGCTTCCGCTCCTGCAGCATATCATTCACATCAACTGAAAATCTCAGCATGGGTGCGAGGACATTTCTTGTTCAAAGAGAACAGTTTCTCATCTCGAATAGCTTTGCATAGCATTGCCACGACTGAATCTAGCTGGATATCTTTGATTTCTCTGGCTACTGTAAGGAATCTAGTGATAAAGGATCAGAGAGTTTCAGTCTAACCTTGCTTGACGGCCATCAAGTACGAAAGATTTTTCTTCACGACTCGACTCCCTTGGAAGTGCGAGAGAAACAGACTGCTTAATTCTTTGAAGGATTTAATGGACTTGGGGGGAAGATTGTTGAACTAGGTTCTCCCGACATCTTTCAGAGTAGAGGGGAAGGTCCTACAGCACAATGCATCATGTGGCCATATATGACCATCCCGACTTTGAAGTTGTCTAGCTGTCGTTCTGAATCGGTCTTGTTATCATATCAACCTACATTTGGGAAGATAAAGTTGGTGGAAAGTGGATGTTGCATGATCTCATCAGACAGGGCAGTTTCGATGTCATACTCTTCGAGGGCCTCAGATTCGACCCCCCTTTCTACCTACTGCATGTGCTCCATCAAATCTTTCAATTGTTGCTCCAATCTGGTCATGTAGTCGTTTTGGACTAGAGTTGTCGGGACAAGAACGGGGGCTGCTACAGCCCTCTTTTGTTGAGCAGCATCGACCCTAGTTTGGGTGGTTTCCCATACTTGTTGGGCCAAATCAACCCACCTCTATGCCTCCAACTCCACCTCATAGGCGGTGTCGCCCCTCCTTCGAGCTCTGTTGTCGTTTCTTGAGCCCAACCGATCATGTACTGAAGACCCTCGAGACTTGGTGGGGGAGACACGATTGCTGACTATCACTTCAGTGGGCTCATACCTGGGAACAGGACCAAAGCTTTCTACTAGTATCGATCTCTCTGGTGTCTTGTGACGACATGAGTCGACTGACTGGTGTGAACGACTTCGTGCCCATGGTGGAGACCATTGAGGCCCACGGGATCTTTGAGGGACTTCTCCAATGTCTACAGGTGGAATGGAGGCCACAGGGACTTCAGCAAGCCGCTGCTATAACAGCTTCGTTAATGTAGCCAACTGCTGTGTAAGATGGTCGAACTGGGTTCTGGTGACAAACTGGGAGGTAGGATCATGTCCTCCACGCCCTTTTTAGGATGTATGTCTGGTACTGGGCCATTTTGGCCAATCGAGATATCCATCCGCTCCTGGCGGACTTCTTCTCTAGCCATTCGAACACTGGTTCCTTCGAGGTTATAAGCACTCTCAGCCCTTCTTGCAGGAGCCATATATAAGACCCACACTCTACTAATCCAGTCTAACCATGTTGTGCTAGGTCTTTCCATCATAAATAAATTGAGTGGACCAACCGTGTGAAGAAACCATGAGACCAGGTAAGAAAATTAACTCAAAAACACTTAAATTTAAGTGTATAATCAACTACCTGAGTAGTTATGGTCGACTATATGATGAGGAAATAAAACCAATCAATATGGGACATGTAGTCGATACTTCTGAAACATGTAGTCAACTAATTTTGTGACCGTACATCCGACTGCAAGCACCCAAAATAGACTTCGGAGTTGGAAAACTTTTCAAATTAAAAGGGGATCTCTTTCCAATTGTTGGAGAGCTTAATATGGAGATTTTCTCTCTATATAAAGGACGTCCCTCAATTTTTTTTCACTCTTTTGGAAATTATCAAACCCTAAAATTTAAGGGAGAAAGGAAGAGGAAGAGAATAAGAAGGAGATTTGGAGAGGAAGGCTAAAAGAAGGAGTTCTACAGACTCTCTGCAACAAGTAAGGTATGAACCTTGACTCCGTAACCATTGAATACCTAGAAAAGGAGTTTCTAATGCAAGTAGTGATGCAAAACCAATGGGAGAATTCGACTATGGGATTTTCATCTAATCAAATCTCAAGGGGAATCTCAAAGAATGGGTTAGGGTATTTAGTCGAATAAAAACTAAGAAATTTGACCAAAGAATGATCGTAGTGTGAATCTCATTGATGAGCTAAGAGGAAAAACTTATAGGAGGATTAGAAATCACATTAAACTTGTATGGTCGAAGCTATGGTCGACCATAGGATGGTGATAGAGTCGACCACAACCATTCGAGAAGAATCCAAGAAACGTATGGTTGCAGGTGTGGTCTCATATAGTATGACCACAGGGGGTCAATCGTACGTGCTATGATTGACACAAGCATGTGACTATAAGACCAATCAATCACCTATCAGTGATCTATTTTGATTTTCGACTGTTGTAACTTGTTACATAGGAACCTTAACTTAAATTCATATAATTCCTAGGTTACTAAATTGATTCAAAGTGATTTGCAAGGCTTGAAAGGAGAATGAATATCGTATCGAATATCGTTAATAGGTGAGGGAACAAGACCTAAACTAACTGGATAGTAACAAACTATGTTTCTTTTATTTCATCCAATCCCATGAATGATTCTATGTTTCTATGCCTGTTATGTGCATCTCATATGTCATTCAATATTACTGCTATTTATGTTCATGTATTTTTATATTGTTTCTACCATGTTGACGAATGATGATAGGAATAGGCATGTGCTTGTGAGTGTGGTTGGTGTGCTGTGTGGGGAAGGGTGTTGATCCCTAAACCATACTTCTCATTGATATCGTCATATCGTCATTACCTTAGCGGAACTATTACATCGTAGGGCATCAGGGGAAGTGGTCTCAGACCATGTGGTCTTTGACTCTGCCGAGAGGCCTTAGCTCTATCTCTATAAACGTATTGAGGGATGCTGGGGTGAGACCTTGGATACATTTAGATAACATTAGGATTGGTTAGTTGCGAGCCTACTTTGCAAGCCCTCGCCAATAGGGGCTTACGTATTGGTATGGATAGGACATCAGAGAAAGTGTTGGCGGTGTGTGATCTGGATACTTTAACTCTATCTCTATTCTATGGTGGGTGCATGTGGGACAGCAATGGTGTTTGATCCATTGGGTGGATTCACACACTCATGTATAGAGGTGCGGTGGCCGCCAATCCTTTCTATAGCCCAATTGCAAACTTAAAACTAGACCAAAGATATGAATTGAATGCATGCATATATTTGCGTATTATTTTGTTTGCTTACTGAACCCTGATGTGTGCTCACCCTTTAGACTTCAAATATTTTTAGTTGATGATGCAGGTCCTACTATAGAAGACTACATGAACGCGTCATTGTATGGATACATAGCGGCTATGGACGTAGAAGCTATGGAGGATGCGCATGATCCGTCATGCAAATGCAACCAATGTGTCTTTGACTAGTTTAGTTATATTTGTGTATTGGAACATATAATGGATTAATTTATTTTATGTCTTAAGTCATTTGAAGATAATTAAATTTATTTACTTATTTATCATAGTTAGACCTCAGTTCATTAATTATAAATATTTTCGCTTATTTGTGTTTGGTTTAATATAGTGGCTACGGCCTATACGAGATCTTGATCGAGCAGTTGGTTTATTGACGGTTCATCACACCATTGGTTAGTCTAGAATTAGGGTATGATACCATAGGTCAAGCTTTCAAGGATCAGGAAAGGTCTAATGAAACATAGTTTAAGATAAGGTGAACTGAACAGAGGAAAGGCTCATAGAAGCAAAGTACATCAGGCTCCACGGTGGGTGTCAATCTGTTGTCATTGAATTTTGTGCAGTGTAAAAGATGCTGCCACGTATCTGCAGAACAGGAAAACGTAATGAGGTGGGTAGGTTTTACCCTGTGGCCACTTCGATGCGAAGTCAGTATGGTTCAGGACACACAGAATGGAACTCAGAGATAAAATACCCAAGTTCCTGAGAGAGAGGGTACTAAGGTATGGGAGTTCTTTCCAACCCTTCCCTTTCAGCTCAACATGATCACCAGGTTGCCATGGCAAGTAAAACTCACAAGTGACTGCAGACTCACAAGGAAGAATACAAGAAAAATGGTCAAGCTTAAAGATATTTGGATAGAATAAGAATACCTCGAGAGTGTAAAGAACTTTCCTTTCTTTGGACAAATGATCTCTTGATATTTATAAAGTAACCCGGAAGCTTGTCGAGCAAGCTTCCTCCATCTACCACCATCTCAATCAAGGTAGCCTGTAAAACATAGTAGAACAAGAGGTCTACAACCCCCTAGGGTGGCGCACACCTGTCTAATCCCTGCTTTTCAAATTCCTGTCAGTCCACATCATCACCTCTAGCACTTCGTGTAGCCGCCATTATCTAGGATCCAAGCGCATTCGACTTCCTTTTCTTCTTTGTTGGTCTATAGAGTAGGTAGGGGACGGGTCGAATCTACACATCTGGCATTTATTATCCTTGTCGGCATTTATGAGTCTTGATGATAGCACATTTAATGCCCACCTACCTGTCAGCACCCAGTTTTTCGCCCTTGTGGGGATCCCCGCTCTCATTGGGTACCATACACAATGAGAGGGGTGTATAACAAAAAAAATGTTATATATGTTATTGTATATATATAATAATAATATGTTATTATATATAATAGTAATAATGATATGTGTTATTATATATATATATATATATATATATATATATATATATATATGTAAATATATATATAGCATCAGCCCCCCTTTTTTTTTTGTTTTGTTGTGAGTATAAGGAGCAGCATCGGCTGCTCCGGAAAAAAAAAATGAAACGAAAAAAAAAACAAAGAAAGAAAAGGAGAAAGAAACGAAAAAACAGAGAAAAAAAAGAGAGAGAAGAGAAGAAAGAAGAAAGGAGGATAAGAGGGAGAAGAAAGAAGAAGAAAAAAGGAGAAGGAAGAAGAAAGGAGAAGAGGGAGAGGAAGAAGGCGGCGAGAGGGCTGCTGCCACAAAAAAAACAAAAAAAAAAGAAAGAAGGAAGAAGAAGAAGAAGAAGGAGAAGAAGAAGAAGAAGAAGAAGAAGAAGAAGAAGAAGAAGAAGAAGAAGAAGAAGAAGAAGAAGAAGAAGGTAGCGGCAGAGAGCCGCGCCGTTGAAGAGAAGAAAGGAGTAGCAGCTTTGCCTGCTGCTCCAAAGAGAGAAAAAAAAAAAAAAAAAAAAAAAAAAGAGAAGAAACAGGAGAAGAAGAAGAAGAAGAAGAAGGAATCTCGATCGACAGGTATATTTTATTTTTTGTTATTATTATTATTATTTAGTGATTGGTTGGCTGGTTCTTGGTTTGTTTTGGTCTAGGACGAGTTCTAGTTTGTTTGGGTCTAAGTGAGGGCCGGTTTGGATCGGTCCGACCATGTGATGAAAATTTTAATGTGGTTGACCCAATCGCATGATCTCGAATTTTATGAGGTTTGATCATGACCACATAATTGGGATTTTAATGAGTTTGATCTTAACCATTGATTTGGAATTTTTGATGTGATTAAAGTACATCCATTGATCATAAATTTTTAATGTGCATTTTAATATAGTCATTAGATGTGATTTTGAATGATCCGAACCGTTGGATGTTCACCTTAAATGTCTTAGATGAATCGGACCATCGGATCTTCATCATGGATGCTTAAAATGAATTTGAACCGTTGGATTATCTTTAGGAGTGATTTAAATGATTCCGAACCATTAGATTATCATTTTGAATGATCTCGAACCGTTGGATGTTCACCTTAAATGTCTTAAATGAATCTGGACCATCGGATCTTCATCATGGATGCTTAAAATGAATTTGTACCGTTGGATTGTCTTTCTGAGTATTTTTAAATGAATCTAATCATGTTTATGGTGGTTTAAATATTAAGATCAAACTTGGTTCGGGTTAAACCATGTTTATTTTAATGACCAAGTCCGATTTGTGTGGGAGTGGATTGGTTTGGTTCATTTTGCTTTGGCTTTATGGTCCTGGTTTTAGGTATAGCATGATTTAGGTTTTGCTTGACCTGAGTTAGACTTGGTTAATCTTAGTCCGGTTCAAAGTTGGTTCTGGTTTGGTTTAGTGTTGTGCTCATGTCTTCTTTTATCTTTTCATCTCTTGCCATTTCTTAGGATCAATCTATCTCGGTTAAGGTATGTAGGTCATTTCATTGTACATAATACATACTTTTTTTATACATTCATTATGGTTTCATGTTTTACACGTTTGATGGTTCCTTTGTTCGACATCAAATGTATATATAGTTGCTTTCTATTTTTGGTTTTTATCACATGCTTTATCTAATTTCCATCACATGCCTATATGCTTATACATTTGTATGATTTAATTTGAAGGCATCATCCATACCCCCAAGTGGTCCGTGACATCCAATTTTGATAGATGTATGCTAGGATGTTTGCTTC